>VZTY01024746.1:1367-38033 GCA_013400935.1 Turnix velox | reverse complement strand
GTTTCATTCACATGCCAGCATTTCTGACCCCGTGAATAATGAGAGCACATTGCTGATTTTAGTGAATTCCTTTATTAAACTCATCTGATGGCTGAGGCTGCCTGCTATTAGTGCTGTTTCATAGGTGCCAAGTGGTCTTGCTAAGCCTTCTAAAAAAAGTATAACAATCTAACTGGTACCCAATGGGATATCCATCTTGTCTCTGACTACGAGGAATAAATTATGCTCTTGTGCTGTTAATTGCTGGTGCCTGGATTTGAGGATTACAGCCCTGTGATGCTGATGATTAGAGCTGGTCTCTGTCTTTATGCACACATGCTCCCTGGGATCCACTTCAGTATCTGCCTTGGCTTTTCCAGATTGATTGCTCTTTGCCAAAGAAGGTAGACACAATTCTGCAAAAGCTTTGTAGGCAGCTAGGACCTGATCTAAATCCTGCACAAGACAGGGGACCAGTGAAAATATTTTCTGATGTCTTCTAGGTAGTTGAAAGGAGTGTTCTTGGGCGTTTTTAGTGGTTCTGAAAATTGGGTGGGTCCTAGAAAAACAATGAAGAAATAAATTCTTTCAGAAAATTCAGAAACATTAAAAAAAACCCTTCAAGAATTAACATAAAATTAAAAAACAGGTCTATTCAGAGCTGAAGAAGCAGACATAGGTATGATTTTTTTTTTTTTTTCTTTTAAAGAAATTTCCCCTGTGCTTTTAAAAAAAAAGGGGGAAAAAGCAGCCTAAGAAGTTGGGCTCTACGCTTCGCTGCNAATATTTTCTGATGTCTTCTAGGTAGTTGAAAGGAGTGTTCTTGGGCGTTTTTAGTGGTTCTGAAAATTGGGTGGGTCCTAGAAAAACAATGAAGAAATAAATTCTTTCAGAAAATTCAGAAACATTAAAAAAAACCCTTCAAGAATTAACATAAAATTAAAAAACAGGTCTATTCAGAGCTGAAGAAGCAGACATAGGTATGATTTTTTTTTTTTTCTCTTGAAGACAATTTCCCTGTGCTCTTTAACAAGAATGGTGACAAAGCAGCCTAAGAAGTTGTGCTCTACGCTTTGCTGCCTCTTTTCTCACCCCTCAGCTTAAAAATAACAGCTCTGTAGCACCTTCTGCTTTCTGGTGACGTCTACACGTACTTCATGAATAATCTTGAAGGGGGGATCACTCCTCTTGATCTCTAACCGGGATTTTCCCATCTTACCCGGTGTTGACTTAACCCTGGCTTCCACACCAGTCAAGAGTAAAACGCCCATTGATTGCAGGCGCGAGCAGATTTTGACTTTTCAGAAATGCTCTGCCATATGTGTTCTCGTTTTGGGAGGATCATGTGGTTGCATTTGGCCCATGTTGTGTTTTAGTCACTCTGAAAAGAACACGAGGAGTTCCAGCCTGTCCTCACCTGCCCTCGAGATTGCGAGAGCCGAGGGCCTAAGGGAGGTTTTGAGGGCCAAAAGTTTTGCTGTCATTCTGGGTTTCTTTTTTTTTTTTGAATTTCATTTATTTGTTTATTTGTTTTTCCTTCTCCAATTTGAGGCAAGCATGTTTCTGTTCTAAGACAAAGGGGATGGAAGCACTTCCAGTTGGCTGTGAAAAAGAAATCTGAGAAAAGATGTTTGGATGTTAAATGATAATGCCATGCGTTGCTTTAATTCAGGGTGATACAATGAAATATTTTAAAAGGAGTGAAAAACAAGTTGGGAATCAAAAGTTAAACGAGCCTGGTTTAACCTTATTGAAAAGTATTTTAATTTTGTTTAAAAAAAAAAACAATCAGAATTGACACATCTGTGAAACATTTACTTATGGCCTATTGGTATTTTCAGAGGAAAAAATGTTTCACTGGAAATTTCCATCTGGTTTTAGGGCTTCTCGGTCTTTTAATTCGTTTAGACCCATCGATATCAAAGAGAACCTTAGGAAATGCTCTTGGTTCGTGTTATGTGCTAGGAATTGCTCGAGGGCACGATGAAGGGCTTTGACTTGAGATGGTGGGCAGCTTTAGCTGGGGAATGTATCTGCAGTTCATGGTTTATAGCCTAT
Source organism: Turnix velox (assembly GCA_013400935.1). Taxonomy (NCBI): domain Eukaryota; kingdom Metazoa; phylum Chordata; class Aves; order Charadriiformes; family Turnicidae; genus Turnix; species Turnix velox. The sequence continues at coordinate 35,996 of VZTY01024746.1, read as the reverse complement.
TAGAGCAACCTGAACTTCAGCAGCTGTGAATTAGGAGCACAACCCATTAAATCTTGTGTTCCTCCAGGGTAATAGCCCCTGGCAGAGAGACTGGGTGAAGAGACCCATAACTGCTTCAACCATCTCACCTCAGTCCATCTGTGATCCGGAGCCTTAGTTTCACAAGTTGTTTATGCAGCCTAACTTCTGGCCTGAATTAATGTGAGAAATCTGTGCTAGAGTGAGGTCTTGAACTAATCTTCCCTGGTTCCAGGGTTAATGTCTTCTCCTCTGGATTATCTTTTCTAGTACATCCCTATCCTCCCATCTGCTCAGTCATCTTCAAGGTAAGGTGAGTGTGCTAAGGAGGGCTCCTCTCTAGTGAAGGTTTTAAGCAAGTTAAGGAGACAAACACAGTTAATCTGCTCTTTCTCCCACATTCCTTGGGTCCTGATGTCACTGGTATAGCCTTTGGGCATGTTTCCTGTTCTGGATGTGCTGGTGAAACTGCTTGACAGGGTACAGTGCAACAAAGATGATGAAGAGATTGGAGCATCTCCCTTATGAGGAACAGTTGAAGGAGCTGGGTCTCTTCAGCTTGGAAAAGAGGAGACTGATGGGAGACCTCATTAATGTTCATAAATATGTAAAGGATGAGTATTAGAAGGATGGAGCCAGGCTCTTCTCAGTGACCTCCAATGACAAGAGGAAATGGGTACAAGCTGGAACATAGAAGGTTCCACAGAAATGTAAGAAAATACTTTTTCACAGTGAGGGTGACAGAACAGTGGCACAGGCTGCCCAGAGGGGGTGTGGAGTCTCCTTCTCTGGAGACATTCAAACCCCATCTGGATGAGTTCCTGTGTGACCTGCTCTGGCAGGGGGTTGGACTAGATGATCTCTTGAGGTCCCTTCCAATCCATGTGATTCTGTGATTTGCTGTCCACTTGACATAACTACACGTGCCACCAAGCTTTTCCATGATTTTGTGAAAGAAGAGTTGCTGCCCTCGTGTCACATGGTTGTCCTGGTTTAAGGACACTGGTTTGAGCAATGTGAGTTGGAAGGGGAGTCAGCTTGTGACTCTGAAAATGTGCAATTCACCCAGAAGAAATTTGTCTCAGACATTTTAATGGTATTTTAGCTGAAGTTCCATGAAAAGTGCAAAAAATAACACTCCTCTGCCTAAAAACAAAGTCCCAAAGCAAACAAACCCATAATAAATAAATGCTTGCCAAGAGTCATAAAAACCTTAAACTGTGATTTAATATCCTGTCTCTCTTTTGTCTTAGAGGAAAAGGTCATATAGATGAAAGACATCTGCTGTTGTATCTCTCTTGGATTTTGGGGCAAAATGAAGTCCTATTCTTAGCTTTTTGTGTGTGTGTGTGAGCAAATTGCCATGAATTCTTTCTATTCAGTTGTCTAAATGTGTCAGCTCTTGAAGAGGATGAACAGGCCTGTGGCCAGTGATCTCAAGTGCCAGGCTGAACCCCTTCTATTATATTCTTCAGAGATGGATGTGTGCCTGTGTCAGCAACTGGATGAAAGGCATCCAAATATAACTGAGTTTATGGGTGTGAGCTGGAGGCTCTGGCCAAAACCAAGTCCTGGTACCAGCTTATGGTGAAATTTTGTCCATGATCAAGTCAACCAACAAGGGCTTTCCTCTTCATATCACAAATGGTGTCTATCTTAGTGAACGAAGTGGAGCCATGTCAGGAGGGTTGAGAGCTGCCCCACAATTTTCCATGCTGCTTATTGTTAGGACTTTTTGTGGCACAATTTATGGACCTACACCAGGTCCACCTAGACCTTAGGCACAATTTGGTGCAGGGACTGTTTAGTACAGGCCAGGAACCATTTCCAGAATCCACATACTTGGCTGTCCTAGTTGTTGGAGCTCTTAAGCAGGAAGCATGAAACACCACATCATCCTTATGGGACCTCTAGAATGTCCCAGATGCCAGCTGACTGGTTGGGCTGGTGGTGCTGGTGATGATGGCTTCCTGCTTGTGCACAGAAGAAGTGAGAGGGAACAGAACACCTACTTCCCTCAAATGATAGAAGAGAAGAGCAAGAGGCTCCAGTCCCTTATTCCTAGAGTTGCTTGGATGGATGCAGAGGAGTAGCAGTTCAGCTTGGAACAGGTCAGAGAAAGAAGGTGGCATCAGGGCTGGTGGGTGTTGGTAGTCAGCATGAGTTTTGGGGTGAAAAGAGGACAAACATGAAAAATAGAAGAAGTAGTTGATGCTTGAGGTGATAGAGGTGGACAGAATTGGGGAAGACAGAAATAAAAGACATGGCAGGGTGAAAGTGAAGGAAAATGACTGGTCTGACTCACCCTTACTCTTCAGTGTTCTTTCCATCTCTATGTTTTTATTAAATCTATTTGAAATGTAGTCAGCTCTGGACAGCAGTGCATTTACAATCCTTGGTTTTTCCTGGCAACTTTTTATGATTTTTTTCAGCAATACCATCTCGTTTTGAAAAATGGTTCTTTTCCTCACAAAGCTGTTGCTTTGATGAGTGGGAAAAGTGTGACTCTGAACCATGGGGGATCAAATCCTTGCCCTGGCTAAAAGCAAAAGAAGCCTCCCCAGTGACATCAACAGGCTCAGGATGTCACTGGGTGTGCTTTTGGCTGCTGGAAGTTCTTTGGGGATGGGGTCTGTGTTCATGCATTGCCTTGTACTAAGAAGTTGGGAATTTGTTGGCCTCCAGACACTGCAGAAAAGCAAATGTTAAGCAAGTTGTTCTGTGAGCTGTGGAACTAATGAAACACTAGTGCTATTGGATTCTCTGGTGTCTGGTAAAGGATGTCTTTTTTCTCAGGAGATCTTCTGGCTCTCCCCAGCTCCTTGTTCTCCTGGCAGTAAGAAGATGGTGTGCAACACCCTTGGGCAAGCAACCAAGTGTTTGGCATTGGTAGAGGAGGTCCACCACGCCTGCATGGGCACAGCACACTCAGCAGCACCTTATGATTTTCCCCTACAAAGCTGGGCTGCTTAAAACAGAGCAAAAAGACCATAAAGAATTCTTTTCCTTCTACTGTCTAGCACCCCTAAGTTATCTCAGCTCCTCTGATATTATGTCCCTGCTTATGGCAGGGGAGTTGGAACTCAATGATCTTTAAGATCCCTTCTAACTCAAACCATTCTATGATTCTATGATTATCAAGTGGAAAAATTTTCAAGCAAAATGGCTCTGTTTTTTTCATTTTTTTTTCATTTTTTTTTTTAATTTTCTAATTAAATCTGTGCATTCAAACTATCTGTATTATTTTATTTTCCCAGTTGTACATGTGGAGTATCTCGACAGCACTGTAAAAGTCATGGTAATTTATGCGAGGGCAAAATTCATCTTTAAGCTGGAAAAGCTTTTGCTACTTTTGTTTGGAAAAGGCTTTTGGATTCTTAAGTAGAAGGCACTGCTGAGAAGCCAAGGGATGTGTTAGTTTTATAATTTTTATTAATATAATTTAAAAGCAACTCGGAAATATTTTGCTTCATACCTGAAGCCAAGGCAGCAGAGAGTAAAACCATTTTGTCATTTACAAATGTGGAAAATGTGAAACAAAGTAGATGCAACCTCTATTTTTTTTTCCATGTATTTGCTTCTGTACTTCTGGGAGATAAACATTTCTTTTTTTAATAATTGAGAGCACTGCCTTTTTAGGCAGAGAATACAAATAATTTATATTTATTTTTATTATCACTGGAAGCACTCTTCCACATCTCCCATGTTATTCTCCCATGAAGAATTTCCATACTGGGAAGGCTTAGAAACCAGCACTTGCTCAAGACGCAATCAGTGTTTATAGCTTTGTGCAGATGGGAATCCTCACTTTGGATCCTTATCTCTCCCTCTCTCAAAGGGCTTGTTTAAGGGCTTGTTGGCATTTGTGGCTCCCTCTGAAATCAGCTGGAGTTGTAGGTGCTTGACATAGTTGGACTTGGGGCTGTTATGGTTGAGAGCTAGTTCTGCTCTTGAGACACTAGTCAGGCTGTAGGGCAATCACTGCCTGTGCTTCAAGAGGATTAAATATACAAAAGCATGGAAAATAACTGAAATTCCTAGTGTGGTGAGGCTGAAAGCCTAGCTCTTGGCTTGAAAAGAAAATATCCTCTGTCTTCATGATGAGCTTGAGGAGGCTCTGAGCAACCTGATCTAGTGCAGGATGTCCCTGCTCACTGCAGTGGGGGTGGAGTAGATAGAATCATAGAATGGTTTGGGTTGGAAGGGACCTTAAAGATCATCGAGTTCAAACCCTCCTGCCTGAGGCAGGGACACCTCCCACTACATCAGGCTGCACAGTGCCTTGTCCAGCCTGGCCTTGAACACTGCCAGAGAGGGGGCATCCACTCTCGCATCCTCTCAATGGGCAACCTGTTTTATGGACAAAGGACCCTCACTATAAAGAATTTCTTATATCTAGCCTGAATCTGCCCTCTTCCAATTTACATCCATTATTTCTAGTCCTTCCTTCACATATCTTATTAAAAAGTCCTACCCCCTGCCTTTCTGTAGCCCCCTTCATGTATTGAGAAGCTACTATGAGGTCCCCCCTGAGCTTTCTCTTCTCCAGGCTGTACAACCCCAGCTCCTTCAGCCTGTCCTCATAAGGCAGTTGTTCCAGCCCTCTGATCATCTTTGTGGCCTCCTTTGGACCTGCTCCAACAGCTCAATGTCCTTCTTATGTTGAGGACTCCAGAACTGGCCTTACAACTCTGTGATTCTATGATTCATGCCACTTGTATGTTTGGAACAGATCAAAGGAGACTATCAAATCCAGTCATTCCACCAAAGACAGCAAAGGTGACCAGGACAATCCTGCTTTTACCTCCAACCCATAACACCGTGTGTTCCCTATTGCTGTGAAAGAGACCAAACATGGACCTGTAGTGATGTGTGGATCTGTCCCATAAGGACTGTTTTAAGCTGGGGTCCTATTTTTGTTGTCATTTTATAATGCAATTAAGAATTTTACATTCATCCAGCTGAAGTGATTTCCTTTTTGCCCCCATTCTGGGGGGGTTTACAAATATCGAGTTACACAGGAAGCAAATTCCCCCGTTATCAGATTGTTCTGTAGTCACTTTTCTTTCCCTCAAAAGCATAATGGTGAACTTTATCAGTGCTCAGTCATTTGTTTCTTATTAATCACCAGTGACTAAGATACTCTTTGGCTCACTGGGAAGAGTTAGTGACCTGTTTTGTCTGCAAACGTAGCTTAAAATTAGGGGACACCTGAAACTGGGAGGAAGTGAAGATTAATTGGGTTCAAGTTCCATAAGCACAGATTGTAGTTTCCCAGTGGGATGTGGCAAATAGCCATCACCAAAATAATATTAATCATATTATCTCCCAGAGTGGTCCCAAGAGAGGCTAAAATACCTCATGGGCCACTTGTGTTGAGATGCTCAGACAGGAAGATCAGTGTTTGCTGCTGTTTTGCTTTGCACAGGGCAGGGTGTGCTCAGCTGGGGGAGCTGAGTGAGATAAGGAGCTTGGATTTTCTCTCTAATTACTTGGGGTTTTGCTCTTCTGTGTTTAAAAACCAGAATATCATCTCAAGCAATAGCTGATTCTGGTTTTTATCCATCCCTGACACAATGCATAATAACAACCCAAAATATGGATTATAAAATACATAAATATGTATTATATAATTTATATTAAAAAAAACAGCCAGACAGAAAATGCTTCTTGCAACAGAGATTGTATTTCCTTGTAGGTTTGTTCAGGCTCCAGACTGACTCTCAGTGACACACGTATACCTTGTGTGTCAGAATCATTCTCTGTGTGACCTACCTCACCCCTGGTCATGCCCATGGCACCACAGAGATGACAGGATCACAAATTGTCAGGGACTGGAAAGGACCTCAATAGATCATCTAGACCAATCTCCCTGCAAGAGCAGGAACACCCAGATCAGGTCACACAGGAAGGCAACCAGGCAGGGTTTGAATGTCACCACAGAAGGAGACCCCACACCCTCTCTGGGCAGCCTGTGCCACTCTTCTCTCACCCTGACAAAGTTTTTTCTCCTATTTCTGTGGAACCTCCTCTGTTCCAGCTTGCACTCGTTGCTCCTTGTCCTATCTTTGGATGTCACTGAGAAGAGCCTGGCTCCATCCTCCTGATACTCACCCTTTGCATAATTATAAACATTAATGAGATCACCCCTCAGTCTCCTCTCCTCCAAGCTAAAGAGACCCAGCTCCCTCAGCTTTTCCTCATAAGGGATGCCCTGCCCTGTACTGCAGCACTGTTACACATGTCCTGACCAAAATCCCCTTCTGTTAATTTTGCTCAGCTGGTTAGACACAAGTTCTGGGGATGGCCAACTCTCCCTCAGAGGCCTGGACTAATACCTCCATGCAGGTCAGAGCACTCTCACACATCAGGCAAAGTGGGATCTCTGAGCCAGATGCTTCTCTTAACCCTTTAGGACCCCTTTAAGTCCTCAGGGAGGCTGTTTAGCCCCATAGACCCAGGAACCTCCCTCCCCTGGGTATTGATGAGGGACAGAAGTGAGAAGCAAGCAAATATACAGTTCAATGATAGCTCGTCACTGGCTACTCCCTCATTAATTGAAGCTCAGCAAGCCAGATCCACGTGGGATATAAGTACACTGCCTTGGAGCTAGAATTGATTCTGACCTGATAATCAGACTTTTCCATCTGGGCTAGAAAAACATGAACCTGGTGGTTTGTTAGGGACGTGCTGGCAGACACTTAAAGACAGCACTACTAAAGGCACCATTATAATTAGCTCAGTCAGAGACTGAGCACATAGATTTACCTGAAAACGAGTGTGTCTGTTCCCTGGTCTATGTGACCTCTGTGGAAATTCACTGCTGAAAGAATATTTAGACTTTTAGACACCTAATCCAATGTTACACATCCTTGCTGACAGCATTACATATAGCCATTATTAATTAAAACTAGCAGCATCTTCCATAATGAGGGGAATGACTTACGACTTAAGGAGTCACTTTGCACATCTCAGACACTGACTGGTAGGTCGATTCTGCAGTTTTTAAAAATCAGAAATGCTTGTTCCTCGTTTAGGTGGCTTTAATTAAATACCAGAAGGGTTCAGGTATATTTGGGAGACTGGGAAAGATGTGCCCTTCAATCTGTTTCACAACAGACCTGAAATTAATGTAACCACCTTAAAACAAAGGGAGGCTTTCATCCTTGTTCCTACAACCCCCCCTCCAAAATCAGAATGAGAAGAGATTGAGCAACAGAAAAGAAACTCAATAAGTAGAGCTCATTCTTAACTGTGGAAGAAGGTGTTTCAATAGAAGAATGTTAGCCAGCTTCACAAAATGTCACCAACTGCATAAAAACGGTCCCCTGGTATTTCCCGGTTTAGTTAATTCCTCCCACGACGACAACTTTCCACTCAAAGATGCATTGCTGATCAGGGGTCACACAGGGCAATGAAACAGAAATTCTTGCTGGAGAGGGAAAGGGTGAAGATAATTTTTGCTTTTTATAATTTACTTTGTTTTTTTTTCTATTGCTCTCAATTTTCTTCCAAACAGGAAGAAACAAGAACCAACTGGTTTTTATGGTGCAACTCACACTCTTCAATTTTTAAAAATTCTTTTTTTACACTTGTTGCATTCAAAAAGCTGGATGTGATGATGTGATTTTTTTTTTAAAATATAAGAAAATTATCTTTCTACCCAAAGCAAGCAGGATAACCCATGTCTGCTCAGCTGAGCCCAGAAGGTTCTGGTCTGTGCTGAAGTCAGCAGAGGTTTCCTGCAATGATTGGGTTTGACCTGTGCCTGCTCTGACGGGCTGGGGCTGGCAACAATCTCAGCTCCAGCCATCAAAACATTCCTTTGTGGCTGAGTGCCCTTCTGCTTTCTCTGAAATATCTGGTGTCAGTTTTAACAAGAGGGGAAACAGACGTTCGTCACCATTAATTCCTCGGACAATTAAGCTGGTGATCTCTGACCTCCTGCCATTATTGGCTTTCAGAGCCAGGGTAAAGACCCCGCAGATATCTGTTCTCTGTCATTCCCCAAGAGCTGCCCTGGTATTTTATTTACTCAAAGGCTTAGCTTTTGCCCAGCACCAGCCAAATGTATGTATGCTTCATAATAAAAATGGCTAATAAACTGTCCCAGACAGTGACATTAATCTCCCAGTGAGGAGAACAGAAAGCAAAGGGAACAGCTGGCTGTCAGGAAAGCATGTGAGTGGGAATTATACGTTTATTTAGATTTATGTGTATGTGTTAGAAGTGTCTGTCCCTGACTGCAGCTGCTTGTGGTGTGTTGGGCCTGTTTGGGCATCCAGCACAGCTCTGAACCAGAATCATAGAATGGTTTGGGTTGGAAGGAACCTTAAAGATCATCAAGTTCCAACCCCCCTGCCATAGGCAGAGACACCTCCCACTAGATCAGGCTCAGTGCCTTGTCCAGCCTGGCCTTAAACACCTTCAGAGAGGGGGCATCCACAACCTCTCTGGGCAGGGTTCCTCAACCACGGTTGAGATCTCCACATCAGGAAGTGTGGATGGTGTAGAACCACAGCATGATGACATTTTCTTCCTCTTCCTTCATCTTCCAGGCTACTACTATTGCTAGTCAGCCATACCTGGGCTTTACTCTTTCCTTGAGTCCCTGGTGGTTGTATCATCATATGTCATGGTCTGTTTCCACTCTGCTTCCAGAGGTCTGTTGCACCAAACTATCACCCTGTTGTAATTCTGGCCTTGGGGCTGCAGGGAGAGCAAGTGNGGTGGGTGGGTGGGAGAGGCAAGAGAGGAGCAGACCAGCTGCTTGCATCATCTGATGTTGCACACAGCCCTCCCAGCCTCGTTTTTCATCTGCTGCTTTTGAAGCCCTTCATTAACTCATCAGAGGAAAACCTCTGCCTTTGCTTTATGGCGAGTTTCCTCTTTTTTTTTTGTCTCCTGCCTCCTACTTTCCTTTTTATTTCTGCTTTTCTCATTGAGTCCTGCAGGTGGTAGCTATAGTAACACCAGTGAATGAGTGACTGTAGTGCACTGCTACAACCCACTCCCCTCAGCAAAGCTCTGCTGGACCTTCACATGCCTCCAGTGGTTTGGCACCCTCTCACATAGGGGTTTCTCCAAGCAACAGGGATAGTCTTAGCTCGGGAGCCAGCTCCATCCTTCTTGCTATTTGCAGCTGCAAGCTTCAATATATTGTGGCAGAACGAATGAGTCACTGGCTCTGTTACATCAGATAACCACAGATCACTTCCATTAACCTGAATCCCTTCTGTAACCTTTTACAATGATCCTAAATGCTGACGCATGCAGTTGAGTTACCATCTTGTAACTGTCAGTGATTGCTGAGGACAATGTTTTCTATAGTTTCAGGGGGGATTTGTCAGGGTGTGAGTGTGTCAGTGAGATCCACCAAGAGAGGTGTTGGTACCTTGTTACTGGACAAGATAATGGGGTCACGGCTAGGCTTCATAGCTAAGTAAGGAGGAGAATTCAGGTGAAACACCATGCCAAGTCTCTGCTTGTTTTTGACCCCACTATGATCTTAACCCTTGCATCCTCCTGACAGAAGTCACACAACAAATTCCCACAATGCTGCAACATCTGTCTCCTTGAAAGCTGCCCATGTCATAGAATCAGAGAATCATAGAATGGTTTGTGTTGGAAGGGATCTTAAAGTTCATCCAGTTCCACCTTCTGTTCCTGGGCAGAGACACTTCCCACCAGACCAGGTTGCTCAAAGCACCATCCAAACTGGCCTTGAACCCCTCCAGGGATGGGGTTGCCACAGCTTCTTGGGGCAACATGGGCCAGGGGCTCACTCCCCTGGCAGTAAAATATTACTTCTTAATATCTATGTCTGTTCCCATCAACCCTGTCCATTTTCTTCCTCTCTTGCCTTGTCATTGACTAAAGTAATTTTTTCTTCCAAAGCCAAAGCCTATTCCAGCATCTTTCTCCCTCTGCCAGACAGTCATTGCAACCAGCATTTCAGGATGGTTTCATCCCCCTCTCCACATTTCCTCTGTGGAGTGTGTCAAGGCTTTGCCTTTGTTTTAGTTTATGCTTTATGTACATATGTATGGGTGAGACTGTGACTTGGTACTCAACCAAGGAGACCTGGGTGGATGGACAAAGTCATTATCTGCTTTTGGGGTAAAGAAAGATGTGGCTGATCCTGATCTCAAATAGAAAGTGACTCCATTTAAGTCCCATTTCAGCAATGTACTTCTCTTCCTGGCTGGCTCTGGAAGCAAAAGTGCTGAAGTATCACAGGGGACATGTTCCTCTAAAACAGTTCTGGCAGCAGAGCCCATATGCATGTTCTCAGGCAGTTCCTTGCCTAATTTTCACTATTTTTAGACTGTTTCAATTAATTGAAAAGTACTGAAAAGGGCAGCCCACCCAGGCTTGGGTTGGGTTTGGGTTGGAAGGGACCTTATAGATCATCTAGTCCCAATCCCCCTGCCATGGGCAGGGACACCTCCCACTACACCAGGCTGCTCAGTGACTCATCCAGCCTGACCTTAAAAACCTCCAGGGATTGAGGGGGCATCCACAACCTCCTGGGCAACTTCTTCCAGTGTCTCACCCCCCCCACACTAAAGAATTTCTTTCTTCTATCCAGCCTAAATCTCTCCTCTTCCAATTTGCATCATTAGAGAAGAGTTCCAATGACTGCTGAGCTATCTTCCTGCACTGCAAGACCAATGTCAATCCTCTAGAACACTGCAAAAATAGAGAAGTGCCACCAGATAAATACATGATGGGGACCTGATAACTGTGTGCTGCATCTCTGAATATTTGGGGTCTGCCTGTCTGCTAGAGAGCAGGGCTGAGTACTCAGATGTCTGCCTAGATGCTTGAGGAACTTGCTCTTTTGCCTCCTTCATGGAGACACTGCTCTGTTTCTTTCTTGCTCTCCTGGTGTCTGTTTTCCTGACTCAGACATAAACCATCTAAACTGACAGAGTGTGCTGTTATTTATGTATGGAAAGCAAAACACATCTGGATTTCTGGGTTCTTATCAGAGCATCTCGGAGCTTTACCGATTCCACCAATTAGGTGGAACTAATAAATCAGTCAGGCCTAATAAAACAGCCTGTCTCAAATCATTAACTTTTCCATGATGTTTACTAAAATTCTTTTCTTTAGCCCTGATGGTGAGTTGTTTTATTTTTTTTAGGTGAGGGCAGAAAAAAAAAAAGAACATAATTCTCAGAGCTTGGCTACAGACTGCTGATAGGGACACACTTGAATTCTCACCTCCCATCCAGTTGGATCGCCTCCCCACTGTTCAGAAATACTCCTTATAAAACTCAAATGTCAGGAACACAGAGGCTAAGTTCTTTTTTTAGACTCTGCAGAACTATTTGCAGGAGAAAAAGCCCACACAGCTCTTCGACAGGGACAGACTGAATCCACATAATTCCCTGCTCAGGGCTGGGTTTTTGCATGTTCTCCCTCCAGAACTGGCAACAGAGCTTTCAACAGAGCCACATGTATTGCCTGTTCCTGGGCCAGATTTCCTTCTGTGTTCCTTCTGCTTGTCTCATGCTGCTCATTGTGTCACTAAACATCACAATTACACAACGTGGAGCAGCAAAATTGGCTGAGCCTTCTAGTCTTCAGGGACTTCTAGTCATTTCTCTCAGTGTGTCACTAGGAACTCTCGAGTCCCTACAAGTTATTTTGGCTTTAGGGGCCAGCCCTAAAAACATTCTCTTTGCTGGAGGAAATTCAGGAGCACCACACATGCTTCTGGGCAATGGGCAACATGTGGACCATATGTGGGTGATGAATTGCTTTTGCAGGTTTGGGTTTGGAGGTACAGGTTAGCAGCTTGGGTGTGTGTGTTACTGAAAGAGGGTAATAAATATATAGAACAGGTCATAAGTTTAAAAAGCCCTTGCTTAAAGAGGAGTTCCTTCCTGGAAAGATGTTATCAATTGGTATTCAAGCAGGATTTCTGGAGCAGGGATTTGAATTCTTTCTTGGGAAGAATGGGAAGCAGGTCCCCTACAGTCAATGTAAATCACAGCTGCGCAAGTTAACTTAAGGGAACCAGGGAGGAATGTGGGAATTTAGATTAATGGGGAGGCTGTGTTCCTCCTTTAATTCTTGTGTGCTTCAAAACATGTGATGGTTGGGAACATTTCTGACAAAGGAGCCTTCCTTTCCGAAATTGAAGTTCTGTCAAAAATTAAAGGCTTTGCAAGGAAAGTGCCTGCTTGAAAGAAAAAAAAAAAAGGATTTGCCTTTTCTAGTTTCTTTTTTGACAATATAGAAACATCATTTTAACAAAGCGAAGGATGTCAATTTATCGCACTCATTTTGTTCCAATGATATATCTTAATACTCTATTTGATGTGTTCTATGATAATGTTTTGACGTTGGAGAACTGAGATGACTCAAATGTTATCGAAAAGAAATGGTTTAATGTCTTCAAATTAGAATTTTCTAGAACTTGGAAATACTGACTCTCAGCTTGAGTTTGGAAGAAAGCTCTGCTGAGATATGTAGCATTTGTAGCAGGGTAATAACCTTAATTCTCAACAGCTCTGCTCTAAAGGTCAGTCTCCCATAGGAATCATTGATACTGATGAATGCTTTTTCTTGTTTACGCCACTGATGGACAATATCCTAGAATCCTAGAATGGTCTGGGTTGGAAAGGACCTTCAAGATCATCTAGTTCCAACCCCCTGCCACCTCCCACTACACCAGGTTGCTCAGTGCCTCGTCCAGCCTGGCCTTAAACACCTCCAGAGAGGGGGCATCCACAGCTTCTCTGGGCAACCTATTCCAGTGCTTCACCACCCTCACAGGAAAGAAATTCTTTCTTCTCTCCAGCCTAAATCTCCCCTCTTCCAATTGACATCCATTACTCCTACTGCTTCCATCACATACCCTATCAAAAAGTCCTACCCCAGCCTTTCTGTAGTCCCCTTCAGGTATTGAGAAGCTACTCTGAGGTACCCCCTGAGCCTTCTCTTCTCTAGGCTGAACAAGCCCAACTCCTTCAGCCTGTCTTCATAAGGTTCCANAGAATGGTTTGGGTTGGAAGGGACCTTAAAGATCATCCAGTTCCAACAACCCTGCCATAGACAGGGACACCTCCCACTACATCAAGTTGCTCAGTGCCTCATCCAGCCTGACCTTAAACACCTCCAGCTCCATAATCATCTGTAACTTCTCCCCAGGACACGGCCCTCTCTCTGCACTCCCAAAACCCCCATCTTCTCGCTGGCTCTTTTTTGCCAAGATTCCCTTCCCCAGCACAGACTGTCCTTGTCTGGAGCTGGATTTCTAAGTGAATGACCATTGGTGAGTTTGTGCCTCGTTTAAATCAGCTGCTGGGGTAGATCTTCAAGCTTGGTTGATCTCAGCAGCCTTTTGAACCACCCAACGCATGATAAAGTTTTCCAAACTCCACTAAAGTTACTGGGTTTGTGCCAGCATCTTAGTTTACTTTGAGGTCAAGAGTACTGAATTAAAATTTTGGGCCGTGCTTAGTTTTGCTATCTTAGATGAGAGCTGGTTTTATTTTTATCAGGTTTTATTTTTATCAGATGTTATTTTTGTCTGTTTTTCTAATAGACCTTAAATCTCCAGGATTCCTGATATCTTCTGCATTTGTTTTGTTTGTGGCATAAGAGTCAGTGGTCTCTTTTTGCTCATTCATTAGCTACAGATAAACACAATAAATTGATCTCTAAGGTCCCTTCCAACCCAAGCCATTCTATGATTCTGTAATAGATTCTTAATAGATAAACTAAAAGTGCTTATGTAAGGGAAAATTAAACTGCTTCTAGGGAGATTATCCCTAGACAAATCCCTGTTAACATGAGTAGAAGGGAAATGTGCAGTTGGGATGTAGGAATTGACCCTCGAAACCTAAAGACAACTTGTTGGAATAATCTCAAAATATGCATCAAAAAATACCCAGTGCAGGATGCAGCTGGGCTTGGAGGGAGTCTTGTTTGCCACAGTTTGAGATGCCCACTCAAGACCAATGAAAGAAGTTAAAAGCAATTTTTTTAGTCTAGTTAAGATCTTTTCAATGTTCTCTGACTTGTCATAAAGGTGGCTTGTGTAAAAACTTCTTTTTATTCCTAGAGTTGTAGCAAAATGGCCTTGACATTTGATAGCTGAGATGTTGGAAACAATCTTCAAAGACCTAATCCCTTAGCTTCAGCTGTCCCTGCAGGGCAGTGGGTGCTGTTGAAGTGTGATGTAGAATGTGTTGGGTTGGAAAGGACCTTCAAAGGCCATCTAGTCCAACCCCCTGCAGTGAGCAGGGACATCCTGCACTAGATCAGGTTGCTCAGAGCCTCAGCATGCTTGGCCTTAGATGTCTCCAGGGATGGGACCTCCACTACCTCTCTGGGCAACCTGTTTCAGTGTCCCAGTTGATTAACGTGTACATTATTAGTAATGAATAAACCATGTTATTAGAATCATGTTTCAGCCACTCATAGTATTTACAGAAATTGCTGTTTAAATAATAAGTAGGCTCAACTTGGAGAAGAGAAGGCTTAAGGGAGACCTCATGGTAGCTTATAAATACCAGAAAAGANTGTACATTATTAGTAATGAATAAAACATGTTATTAAAGTCTGGGGTAGGACTTTTTAATAGGGTATGTGATGGAAGGACTAGAAATAATGGATGTAAATTGGAAGGCTAGATATGAGGAAGAAATTCTTTACAATGAGAGTAGAGAAACACTGGAACAGGTTTCCCAGAGAGGTTGTGGATGCCCCCTCTCTGGAGGTGCTTAAGGCCAGGCTGGACAAGGCACTGAGCAACCTGATCTAGTGGGAGGCATCCCTGCCTGTGGCAGGGGTGGTGGAACCTGATGATCTTGAAGGTCCCATTCTATGATTCTATTCCTGCTGTCAATACTTGGTTCCTAACAATGACTCCTGTGAGCCAGTGCTAATAGGACTTTAGATGCCATTTGTGTACAAAATGTTTTGCCCCCTGGCCCTCTGGCAAGCTGATTGCAAAGCCAGCCTGTCTCTGTTGGGGGGGGAAGCTTACATTTTTGCTTATGAAACTCCCATCCCTGTGATCCTGGAGGCGTAAACATGAAATGACTCTGCTGTTCCTTTCCAGAAAAGCCATGGGATGCTTTACACAGTGGTTGTCAGGCTCGTGTATCTGCAGCATTATCCAGATGATTTATGTGCAGACATGCTGTGACAGTGGGGAAGTTGGGCACGGAACCATTATCACGGTGTGGGGCTACTCGAGGAGTCACGTTCATCACAAGAGGCTGCATGAGATAAAGACAGATCAGTGGTGATAAGAGGAACTGTGTAATTTGATCCTCTTTTGTGGACTTCCTCTTGTATCTTACATGCCAGAGCCTCTAAAGACTCATCTGCAAAGGCATTTTGTCCCAGTAGATGGTGGAACACTTTGCTTTTGAAAACCCAGCCCTCCTACTCTTCTCCTTTTACTCCAACTCAGATAGAAGTGGATTCATGAAGAGGTTCCTTATGTCCTGGTTCTTGTTTTAAGGAGTCAAGAGTATCATCAAAGATCTTTTAAGGATAAAACATGGCTCCTGG
Organism: Turnix velox; assembly: GCA_013400935.1. Lineage (NCBI taxonomy): Eukaryota > Metazoa > Chordata > Aves > Charadriiformes > Turnicidae > Turnix > Turnix velox. The sequence continues at coordinate 20,438 of VZTY01024746.1, read as the reverse complement.
CTTTTTTCTGCTTTCCCAGATGAGATGGGTAGGATGAAAGGAAGAAAGCAAACCATGTTTTCCAGTCTTTGAGAACAAACCAGTTCTATTTATTGGTACAGCTGAACGTAAGTGGCACTAATAAGAGTGGTGAACTGGGTGACCTTCCACATGAAGCAGGTCTAAGAAGGATGGAACAGTTTTCCTTAGAGGCTAGATGTGTTAGATAGGAAAAAATCCTTAGGGGAAAATGATGGGCTGATAGATTTTATTCATGCTATCTCATTAAGAAGAGGCACTCCAGGAAAATAAAGAGGTTAAAACTGGTTTTTTAATTTTTTTCCTTCACATCTACACGATTGATCTCTGGGACTCACTCCCACGTGAGGCAAAAGGGCATTCAGCAGTCCAAGAGCAGCCTGAATTCAAACAGCATAGATTTTAAAAAATAAAATTAAAAAAAAGTTTGAAAGTAATGTAGCTTTGTGCTTTGTTAGCCGTATCGAATTGATAGTGTATGGAAAAAGTTCCTGATTTCCAAATACTTTAGAAATTACTTTCTGAGATCTTCCTCTGAAGCTGCCTGTGGTCTGTCCTGTCCTAGATAGACCATTTGTTTAATCTGATTTGGCAATTCCATAAATACCATAGGGCTGTGTGTGCTTTGATGGGAGAGAGTGGGTAAAGGAGGGCTGGCAAGAGGAGGAGGCAAAAAAATGTAAACTTCTGAGTGGTTAACAGGTTGCTAACCATGATGTTTGGACTTTTAATATTTTTTTGGAGTTTGTTTCACTCTTTTCATGCCCTGTGTAATCAAGGCCTTGCAATCAGGGGATACAGAGCTCCGTGTTCTTCTTGGGAAGGACTTGGATGGGAGCCCAGCTACTGTTGCGAAACAGAAGATGCAAACTGAGGTCGTCCTTCAGTGGTTTGTGGATAGTTTACCTAAACTGTGGGTTAACTAGATTGCAGATAACCCAGTTGAAGGCTCTGGAGTGTTTGGCCATCTTGGATATAGCCAAGCCTGGCAGTGTGGAGTGTGTTGTGGGCTCATCAACTTGGGCAAGAGCAGCGATTTCATGAGGCCAGCTTAGCCGTGCTTGAAAGTCACCTTGCGTGATGGCATGAGACATGAAGGGAATACACTACAGATGTCATTCTAGGATGAATTCAGCCATCATTATACTTTACTCACTGTTATGAAGTAGTTTTAATCATCTGAGCAGGAGCATGGCTTGATCCTGTCATTAGCAGAATTAACAGGCTGAAGACCTTGGCTTAAACTTCTTGCTCTGACTCTGATTTCTCATGTCATTTAGGACAAGCCACTGAATATCTCACTGGCTTAACAGTATGAAGGTACTTTTCTGCCTCCTCTGGGAGTTAGGAGACTATCTGTATCCTGAATTATGGAGACAGAATACATAGACACCCTAGGCTAAGGGTATCTCCTGCTCACAAATGTTTTACATGTGTGCCTGTGGTTGTGTCTGTCTCCTTGTGGGCAGAGATCAGAGCCAGCTTTGCCATCTAGGATCACAAGATGATATGAGAAATGCCATGTATTTTTCAGTAGGCAGGATGCAGAGCAAATGCTTTTGTTTCCTGTAGGGCTGGTTGACATGTTAGAGGATTAGCTTCAGTGTTCAGTTTGCAAATGCTGCATGGAGCACATGCAAGGGAGAGGAACTGAGATTTCAAGCTGTTGCTGGGAGCTCACCTTTTGTCAGCAGCAGCAAAGCAGGGCTTTAAAGCAGTCAGACTCTCCAACACCACCTGATGGATCTCACATCTGAAACACCATGCAGCTGCTGAGTCTAGCTTTGAGAAGCTGTCTTTAAGAATGCAAAACTTCCCATCCAGAATGGACAGTGTGAAGGCAACGATCAAGGCAGAGTGTGAAAGGCTTCCCTTTGCAACCTGCTCAATTACTGACCTGTTCAGAAAAACCTCCCCTTCTCCCTTTTAGCTCTGGGAGACAATTTACCCCCATCTGAGCTGTCTCACTACTCTACTCAGCTCTAGTGAGGCCCCACCTGGAGTATTGTGTCCAGTTCTGGAGTCCTCAACATAAGGAGGACATTGAGCTCTTGGAGCCGGTCCAGAGGAGGGTCATGAAGGTGATCAAAGGGCTGGAGCAACTCCCTTATGAGGACAGGCTGAAAGAGTTGGGGTTGTTCAGCTTGGTGAAGAGATGGCTCAGGGGGACCTCATAGTAACTTCTAAATACCAGAAAGGGGGCTGCAGAAAGGCTGGGGTAGGACTTTTAAATAAGATATGTGATGGGAGGACTAGAAATAATGGATGTAAATTGGAAGAGGGTAGATTCAGGCTAGATATGAGGAAGCAATTCTTTATGGTGAGGGTAGTGAAACACTGGAAGAGGTTGCCCAGAGATGTTGTGGATGCCCCCTCTCTGGAGGTGTTTAGGGCCAGGCTGGACAAGGCACGGAGAAACCTGATCTAGTGGGAGTTGTCCCTGCCTATGGCAGAGGGGTTGGAACTCGATGATCTTTAAGGTCCCTTCCAAACTGTTCTGTGATTCTCTTATGTCCTTCACACCCCCTAGACCTAGTGTTTGGAACCAGCAGTGCTTGCTGGCTCCACAAGAAAAGTTGAGAGCGGAAAGGTCAGGTCGATTAAAGCAGTTGATCAGAATCTTTAACATAAAGACGTCAGAGGCAAAGCAGTAAGGCTGCTGCATGCTCAGCTCAGAGCAAATGATTCATCAGGCAAGGCTGCTTATTTTTGGAGGATGGCCACAAAGGAGAAGCAACACACTGCCTGTTATCGATCACACCTGTAACGGGGGGCTGCAGAGCCCTTCTCCAGTTCTGGTGGTGATTTTATGTTACATCATCCAATGTAAATTTATCAATCTGCCTTTTACATGGTATGGGTTTTAAAAACATGCTGGCCATGCTTAGCAGGATTGTTTCATCTCTGTACAAAGCTCAGAGCTGTTATTTAAGGCAAAAGGCTATTTTGTTTAAGGCTACACAGTTTGGTGCTGCTGAAGATGCAGCCATTTTGTGAGGTCTTTAGTAGAGGGGGCTGGAGAAGGAGGTGTCCTCCAGAATCTCCTGTGCTTTGGTCTATGTAGGGAATAGACCATCAATGGGTGAAGTTGTCGTGGTGTTGAGCAGCTTAAAGGATGCTTCCATCTGTCTTGTTTCTGCTGCTTTCAATGTCCAGAAATTATTAGAAATACTTTTCCAGAATGCACCACTGTAGCTGGATGTGTCTTACACTGCCAGCAGTGCCTTCAGCAGAGAGTTTCTGCCTGCCCCCTTACTGAGCAGAGTGTGTCTTTGCAGTGGGACAGGAACATGCTTGCATGTGGAGGTGGGATGAGCTCCTCTGGAAGCTGGAAGGTTGAGGAAGGAATCCAGACAGACAAATTCAAAACCCATGGCTCACAAAGTGGGGACCATTCTGCTGTGACATCAGCCCAGCTTTTTCCACCCTGCTCCTTCCCATCCCTCCCCCAGTGCTAGTGAATGTATACTTAATTCATTTCATTCCCATGGAAGTTTGACATTAAGGCATCAAACTCGAAGTTTACGAGATAAATGAGTGCGAGGAAAAACATGAAGCAACAGTTCGGGGAAGAAAATGCAGCCAAAGAGAACAACTGGCAAAGAGAAGGAAATGGGAATTCCTGGAGGCAGGATAATTCTCTAGAGGAGCATGTGAAGGGACAGGGGGAGAAAGTGTAAGTGTAGTGTGGTAAGACATGAGGGCAGGAGCACCAGGGAGGGTGCAGGAAGGTCCATGGGAGAGAAGGAGAGGGGTGAGTGGAGAAGGCAGCCTGGCAAGCAGGGTTGTGGGGTTACAGGGAGGCAAAACTGATCGAGGTCCCTTCCACTTGCTGAATCCAACCCCTACAGTTGGTGGTGACCACAGCAGAGCTGTGAGCTCCAGGATGGAGGGTGGATGGATCATCATAGTGCCCACAGAATGCTTTTCAGTGCCTTATAGCACTGTAGACCTTCAGCATGGAAGACCAAATGTTGTATGCTCCAAGAAGAGATCAAGGCAGCCTCTATGATACTGTAGCTGGAGGGATGAGATGGGAGAGAAGGTGATTTTAGCTCAGTGTTTAGGATGCAATGAGGAGGGAAGGTGGAAGAAGACCTCATTATAGGCCCAAAAGGTTCATTAGCATTGTGTGTGGAGGAAATCTCAGCTCTCTGTGCTTTCCTGGAGACTGATTCCTGGAAAGGACAGCATTACTTCACTCCTGATAGTCTAAACAAGCTGGTTCCTTCATGGCTGATGAGAATATCTCTGTAGCTTCACTGCATAATATAGACAGATGATAAATCCCTGTCAATGAGCAGTTTAAAATAATTCAGGGCAAGCTCTGCAGTGACAAAACTGTTGGTCACCAAAAGCAAAGGAATGAAAAGAAACTCCCCTGTGCTGAAGGTGTGAGCAGAAATGCCCTACAGGGAGCGATGCTTCATAATTTTTTCTCAGGCTCATGCTTTCTCAGTTGCCTTTTGAGTCAATATACTCCTAATTTAGGCTGCAATCTCATGTAGTACCCAATACACCCTCAATCTGCAGTTGTGACTCTACCAGCCCCTCGACAGAATTAACTCAGCTCTGAGTTAGTCACTGGACGAGCCAGCTCATGTAGAGCAGGCTCAAGTGAATCAGATTTTGTATGCAGGGACTGACTTGCAGTAAATACAGCAACTCAGAGAGTCTGGACTTTAGTATCTGGAGGGATACTTTTTCTCTGGTGGCTGTGCAGCCTCTCTGAGCAGGATGGGTACACATCTGCTAGGAATGAAATCCTCAGTACCACATCAGTGACAATGTGGCAGCATCAAAAATGTGGAGGCGTAAAAGACAACACTGCATAATATAGACAGTAAACAGGTGCCCAATGACAGCAAAAAAAAAAAGAAAAACTTTAAAAACTTCCTGTGTGCCCATCTAGCAGATGCTGGGGAAGAGCCCACACGGCATATAGAGTCACAGAGTCACAGAATCACCATAGGTTGGATGAGAGTTTTTGGGTCATCTAGTCCAACTGTCAACCTAGATCTTTAAAGAGACATCCCTAACCTGTATCTCTGTCTCTTAAATACCACCAGGGATGGTGCCTCAACCACTTCCCTGGACATCCTGTGCCCATATGAGGCCTCTGTTAGACTGGCTTGGGCTGAAGAAGCCCCAGGGCCACTGTGTCATCCAGTGATGCCTTCAAGGAACAAAGGAGAGTGTGGTGAAAATGTCACTTTTACTGGTTAGAGCCCAGAGTAGAAGGCATCCTACCTGCAAGCAAGGAGTTGGTCCCCTATGAGGACAGGCTGAGGGAGTTGGGCTTGTTCAGCCTGGAGAAGAGAAGGCTGCGGGGTGACCTCATTGCAGCCTTTCAATACCTGAAGGGAACCTACACCCAGGAAGGGAGTAAACTCTTTGAAAGGGCTGACAATAGCAGGACTAGGGGAAATGGATGCAAGTTGAAGGAGGGAAGATTTAGGTTGGATGTTAGTGGGAAGTTCTTTACTAGGAGAGTGGTTAGGTCCTGGAACAGGCTGCCGAGGGAGGTTGTGGATGCCCCGTCCTTGGAGGTGTTCAAGGCCAGGTTGGACGGGGCCCTGGGCAACCTGATCTAGTAAATGTGTTTGTTTGGTGGCCCTGCTAGACAGGGGGGTTGGAACTACATGATCCTTGAGGTCCCTTCCAACCTGGGTCATTCTGTGATTCTGTGATTCTGTGATTCTGTGATTCTGTGACAAGAAGCAGCTCCTCAGAGCTGTGGTGCTCTTGTGACAACTGAGTCAGTGCCCAAGTCTTCCATGAAAGAGTAACACCAAGAGCAGGCAACTTGGCTGAATGAGTTCAGAAGTGGTACTTAGATGTGCCAGTGATACCTCAGCAGGGTATTTATAAAGGGACATTGATGAGGGAGGTTCACCACTGTGAAGGTTGAGGGTCTTGGACTGGTCCTGAAAGAGTTGGAGGAAGTCAGCTACATCATTCACCTAGAGGACAGTCTCATTCCAGAAAATTTGTGGTGAAGAGAAAAAGATGAGGGAAAGAACCAAATAGAGATTTTCTCTTCATGAGAATATGAGATTAATTTTCTCCCCTTGTTCTCCTGTGGAAGCAGTAGTAACCAGAATGTGTTACATCAGTGCTATGTTGGCAGTATGGGTAACGTGAGGGATGGACTGTGGGAGTTGAATTTAGGTCTCTGGTTTCTACCACTTCTTTTGGAATGGAACCAGGGCACACTCCAGAACTAGAAGGAGGAGAGGTCCAGGTTGAAAAGATGCAAGATGTGCTTTTACAAGTTTCTTTGACATGCATGAAGTGGCTGTCACTTGGGGCAGAGATGATATTGGAGATGCTTTTGAGTTCAATAGTGTCACCCAAACTGGACCTGGTGGGCTACAAGCCTGAGATTCCAACTTTTAGCAAGATGGTCTTCTGCCAGAGGACACCGGTATAATCTGTTTCAGCCTAGACAAGCTCAGACTTGGTCTGTCCATCTAGCCATCATATCTCAGCTTAGATTAATAATGATATTTATAAGAAATATGAGTGGGCTGGTAAACTCTGGTTTGACCATAGTCCCCAAAGCAATCTAATCTGGATGTATTTTTTTCTCTGCAGGGGGTGGAGGGAAACGCAAAGGCAAAAGCAAAAAGTGGAAGGAAATCTTGAAATTCCCTCACATTAGCCAATGTGAAGAACTCCGAAGAACAATAGGTAAGAGTTTTTTCCTCTTTGGAAATATTGCATAAATATTATGTGTTATCAAAACAGCCTGAAAGGTACTCGACATTAAATGGGATTAGTTCACAGATGGACATGCAAAGCTTATACCTCCCATGATGCTGCCATGCAAACTCAATGTTTTCTGGTTCCTAATGGGAGAAAAGACTGGTATAAAGCACCTGCAAGACCAGGTTTGGGGCTAGCAGTGGCCAAACCCTTTGCTTTGCATGCCCAAGCACCAGGAGCCACAGCCCTGGATACAAATTGGAAGAGGGCAGATTTAGGCTGGAGAGAAGAAAGAAGTTCTTTTCTCTGAGGGTGGTGAGACACTGAAACAGGTTGTCCAGAGAGGTTATGGATGGCCCCCTCAGCACCTGGAGGTGTTTAAGGCCAGGCTGGATGAGGCATTGAGCAACCTGGTGTAGGGGGAGGAATTAGATGATCTCTAAGGTCCCTTCCAACCCAAACCATTCTATGGTTAAATAGTGTCTGGCATATGAAAGAGGTGGACAGCGTGGCTCTGAAAGGACATTCAGAAATTAAACTCCTCATCAGATCTGACATTCCCTTGTAATAAGTTGCTCTTTATCAGGGAGGAAACGAGACTTGATGAAAGCAGAGAGACACTGCTGATGTAGTTGAAGATTAATATTAATTATACTCTGGTTATGATGTTTGAAGCAGCAGCCGCTGCCCTCTGCCAGGCAGATTTACTCCATGGTGCCATCCTTTATTTAAACCTCAGTATTCCTTTATGTAGTTTTTTTATACATGTAAATTTTTTTTTAAAATTACTTCATCTTATCAATTTGGGCCAAACGCTGCACATTTGGAAGGCAACTTGCAGTGGCCATTTCCATAACACATCGTTTATCCTGCTCAAACCTGCCAAAATTTAGCATTCTCTCCACTGCTGCCTTGGCAAACAGCTACCTCTTTGTGAATTCTCCACTGGGGAGCCCACTATTACTGATCTCAGCACAAGAGGCTGACTAACTTCACCATCCTGGGCTCCTTTCTCCCCTACTGTGACAGAAAATCTAGCCCCTGGCAATAAATGAATGAAAGATAAGGAACTTCAATAAATGCTGCAGTGGGCAGTATAATTTGTCTAATGTGGGTGAACTTGTAGGATCTGACTGACAGTGCCCAGGCACCATGAACATTCAGAATTCACAGCAGGTTTATGCAGAGCACATATGTGGAATGTTTTGGAACTCTTTTCATGGTCTCCTTCAGTATATTTTGCTTCCTTGATCTTCTAGAAGAAGGGAGGGGGAAGCAGAGAAGAGCGTAGTTTTTCTTAGTTTGTGGCCCCTCTACAGACATGCAAACCCTGGAACAATTTCTGAAGATACAGAACATGCTGGAAGCAAATCCAACTTATTATATTGTAATATCCATAAGGAATTCTCTCCATTGTTCCATCAGTCTTGGTTTCTATAGGGAAAAAACAGATGAGGTACTTGTTCTTTACAAAGATGTAATATCCTAAAATGATTAGTCTTAAAAAAAGTCAAGTCTGCCAATGATTCCTGTATCTGAAATGCTGCTTATGACATCTTTTTGGTATCAGCTTTGTCCTAAATGTAGTTAATTTTGAAATTTTTTTTGTAAATCATGTGATGAATTAATGGGCAAGAGCCTCTGTGATGTTCTTGGTGGATTTGGCTTCACTGCAAAAATGACTTGTTGACTGGGAACTCTTAACAACTGGCTTTTCCACAATGGGAAATAAGGTCCAAACCCTTGTTCTGTGAGTCTGATTTTTATTGAGGAGCTTTCCTGCTGAGCTGGGTGTGATTACACCGGGAATGAAGCTCTGCTCAGCCTGAGTGAGGACATCTGTCCTTGCTGGTTCTCCCATTTTTCAGTTATTCTTGCTGAGGTTGAAACATCTTGGACAGTCACTGTTCCTGAGCTTTTCCTTGCTCATACAGCAGATCTGGAGCACCTTGAACGAGCCAGATTCTCAGGTTCTATAGCATTAAGTCATTTGCATGTCTGTGGTTGATCTGAGATGTTCAGGATGGATTTATTGCATGCTTAGATTTGTTGCACTGGGCTCAGTTTGCCTCTTGGACATCCCAGACCAAAGAACAGCCATTACAGTCTGGCCTTAAACAGCTTTTTTTACTGTCTCTGCTGAGGCAGAACAACTCCCTTGGCTTTAATTCATAGAATCATAGAATGGTTTGGGTTGGAAGGGACCTTAAAGATCATCTAGTTCATCTCCATTCATTGTGTTCTTCAAGACTTTAAAAAGGATCTCAGGATTTCAGGTGACAAGGTGTCTCTGCAGGTGGTTTTGTGAGGGGAATTTACTGACACAGCCTTGAACCACCAGTCAGTCAGATGAACTGCTCTGTGACTTGCAGGAGACCCATCAGTCCCTCCCCTAACAACTTCTTAGCCCACTGGTCAGCTCCAGTCTAATTTGATAATGAAATAAAAACTCCAGAAAGGCTTTTTCCTCCAATCTCTGTGGCTACCAGCAGAGAACAACTGTATGGAAGGAAAAGGCTACAACCTCTATTCAATGTGTTGGAGATGAAGGCAGATCCTGGTAGGTTTTGCTGGTGACAGACCTCTTTGCTGTGTGACACCCTTCCAGGGCTTTTGGAAGGGAAAGGCTACAACCTCTACTCAATGTGTTGGAGATGAAGGTTGATCCTGTAGGTTTTGCTGGTGGCAGACCTCTTTGCTGTGTATCACCCTTCCAGGGCTTTTGGAAGGGAAAGGCTACAACCTCTACTCAATGTGTTGGAGATGAAGGTTGATCCTGTAGGTTTTGCTGGTGGCAGACCTCTTTGCTGTGTGTCATCCTCCCAGGGCTTTTGGTCAGACACAGCTTTTGGTTTGCCACTTTGCCACATGTTAAAGAAAACAAACTCATGCACTGAGACTGAGGGTTGCATGAGCTGGAGGATGAGGCTGTTGAGGTTTTGTTGTACTCCTCTTTCCTGGATGCCTCCCAGGAGCCTCTGTGGAAAAGCTGGAGGCAGGGATGGGATTTTGGGATTCAGAATGGCACTGCTGTGGAGAAAGGCACAGCTCAGCTTAATGCACTGATGGAAAATGGTCCCCTGGTAATAATTGTGGGGATACAGCCTTACAAGTGTGTGGGTGCCCAGGTTTTGGTGTAAAAACGTGTGTGCTTTTGCAACCCACTGAGGTGTACTGAAAAGAGTCTGTGTCTTCAAAAAAAAAAAAAAAAAAGAGTGTAGTGTGAAAAGAAATCTGTGAAAAACAGGAAGGCTGAAATAAACCAAGGGTCTGCGACCTGTGTTGACACAATTATGAGTCAGTTCATACCTTTTGGTTCCCTCTGTGTTTACAGGAGACTCTGTGTTTGACTATCCATCATCTGGTGTCTTACTGAAAGACTTGCTTAGTAAAACCATTTTTTTTCCCTCCTCCTTCTTGTGCACAGAAAGAAAAATCAAAACTCCCTGAGAGAAATGCTGTGTTTTGATGAATAAATGAGTGCTGGAATCATCTTCATTAAAAGTGCTGTTTAGCCAGGAAGCTATTTCTTTGGGTTGACTTAAAAACCACTTCTTTTCTTCTTTTTTTCATTGTCCAAAATCTGCAACACCTCTTGTAGGGTAATTCAGTGGCCTTCGTCTTCAAAACAAGTGGAACTGGAATGGTACTGGGATTTGAGAGAGGCTTTTATGTGTACATTATGTCTGACTAATGTATGTGTATGTTTCTATTTTCATCCCTTTTCCCTGTCTGTATTTAAATGCATTAAAACTAGCATTATCCAGCTTAATATTGGCATTAGCAGCCCTTTCAATCAATGCAAACTGATGTTTGAAGCACTGGTGATAGTGACTCACGTGATGGACACTGTGGGTAGATGGTGTCCTGCTATCCTTAAAATCCACAGCTTAGCAAAAGAAAGAAGTTTCAAGTGAATGGAAAAAAAAATAGCACAGGGTAGCTTTAAAAGAATTCCTACATTTGGCAAACACAGCATGAAGAGATGCCACAAGCCAGGGATACCCACTAGTTTAAAGGCCATCAGTAAACAAAAATATAAGAAAAAGTTGGAATTTTAAAGGCCAGAGTGCCTTTTTTTTTAATGATGAGAAAAGATTCTGGATGTCTGTAAATATTTCTGAATGACGCAAAAGGTTCTGTTGGTTAAAAGTGTGGAATTTTTATTTATTTTGCCCAGACCTATTCTGTGCCTTTTTTCTTTTTTTTCTTCCATAAAAAAAAAAAAACTGCTTGGGTGAAAGAGTTGATTATTCTGATCTCTGGCAAATTTTCTTTCGCAACTGTCCAAATGCTATATAATAAATCATGATTTTTTTTTTTCTCTTTCCCCATAGATTGAAGTTTGTGGGGAAACTGCCACAGAATGTGCTGTTTGTTGCAAAGACTGATTTGTTGCATTATTGCAGAAAACTTTTAACTCCTTCAGCAGAGCAGTTTCTGGCTGTGCATTGTGCAGGGGTAGAAGGAGAACTCTGATTTCTCTTGTTAAAACTTGATATTCAGTGAGATTTGACAATTGAGATCAGTCCTGTTAATACTTCTTTTACCATGCTTGCTATAAAAAGAGTGGAAAAAAAAAATCCTCCCTGTGCCATTTAACCTCTTACATGACATTTGTGTCCCATTTATTCAGGGCAAAAGTAGTGTGAGCTTCCAATTCTGTCAGGTTCTTTTCAGTGTTGTTAAAAATACACTTCTGTGTGAGAAAGAGATGGTGAACAGAGTGAAGTGGAACAAAACTGAAGCCACAGAGTTCACATGCTCACTTTTTTACAAAAGCTGGCTCTTTTTTTCCTCCTGCTTTTCTTGTATTGTACTTCTTCAGGCGTGATGAAGACCTTCACCTGCTGGACTTTTTTTTTAGTCACTTTTGGAGTTTATCTGCCTGTAGGCATATTGATAACAGAAGGTCTGCAGTGAGATTCAGACCTACCTAAACGAGGTGGTTTTTTTAGCCTCTGCCACAGGCAGTGATAGCAATCTAGAAGCAGCAGCATGGACATCAGTGACAGAGAGGTGCTTGAGTATTTATCCAGCTTCCTAGAATTGCTTTGCAGCCTGCACTGAGCTCCATCCTGTGGCAGAAATACTGCTACTATACCCCGGGTATCTCCTTTCAAGGTAGCTTGGGCACTTCTGCTCTACTTCATGGTGCTGGGGGCTCTTTCACCATGTCCCACCAGGTTCCTTGTGTTCAGAGGTTTGGAGAGAAGGAAAAGTGTGAGTTTCCAGCCGTGCAGGTGGGGGAAGCTGCCTCTGAGAGATAAGGGAATGATGTGGCTTATGAATGATGTGTCTATGTGGCATCCCATCCCACTCAGCTGGGGACATTGTCACCTTCAGGGAGTGTTATCTGTCTGGGGAAGGAAGATGTAGGCAAAGAATAGTGCAGATCACAAGGTGTGAGGCTGTGGGGTGGTGTCACTCACAGAGCTCAGCTGGAAAAGGGAAGGTGTCAAAAGCTTGCTCTGATCAAAACCACCAAGAAGTAGCCAATTTTCTCTCCACCAAATTCTTCAGCTCTGATGCTTGCAGTGATTAAAAAGTGAGGTTTTGAAATGTAATGCTTCAGCCAACAAATAGATGAAAGGAAGGCACTGCAGCTTGGCTTCCACTGTAAATAACTCAGCACAACTGGTTATAATTTCTATGATTGTCTTATGGTGTCAGTCTGAATACTACACCTAAGGCTGGTCTTGTGTTTTTGGCTAAAACTAGAGTTTGCATTTTTGAGGAATGTTTTTTTTCTTTGTATAAGGCATCAGGTTGCCTTGGAAAAATACTTGTATTTTTCTGGGAAATAGTTTTCCAGCTTGTAGTCAGGATTCCATGGCATGAAATAACAGAAAGGGGGATGATGTCCTATTCTCTTTCCAAAAATGTAGGTATTGAGGTAGCTGTGTGGAGAAGATGCTGGTGGGGTCTGTGTGCACACAGCCAGAACCAAGTACCCAGCTCAGAGCTCTACAACACCTCTGGGAGGCACAAGGTTTTCCTCAAACCTGGGGAAATGGAATCAGTGGAGAAGAAAATACTGTCTAGTAAAATAAAAAAGACAATATACTGCATCATTGTTAAAGTGTTCCTTGAAATATGTTTCCAGAGAAATTCATATCACTCAAGGCCTAAGCTGGTCAATGTACTGGCTCACTATTTTTTATCCAAACAAGAAATCTCCTTAAATTAATTTGACAATGGATGGGTTTGGGCTCTTTTTCAGCGATCAGAATTGGGCTGTGTATGAAAATAAATCTCCTGATAAATGCAGCATGAAATATATTTCAATCACTACCAGGAATAGCAAACTCTTGTTGGTGATTCTGCATCACCCAAGTGTTATCTCTCAACTGCAGTGATTGTCAGCAGCTCAGGAGTTGGGGCTTCTACTGCAGGGGCTCTGCATTGCCTTGAGGGTCACAATGACTGCACCAGGGCACAAGAACTAGTTGTGATGCTGTGATGGGGACAGCACCTTTGATGCTAAAGTGGTACCTAAGAGAACACAGAATAAATCATAGAATGTGTTGAGTTGGAAGGAACCTTCAAATGCAATCTAGTCCAACCCCCTTGAAGTGAGCAGGGACATCCTGCACTGCATCAGGTTGCTCAGAGTTTCACTCCAGCTCCAATGATGGGGCCTCCACCACCAATCTGGGCAACAGGTTTCATTCTCACCATCCTCATAGTGAAGAACTTCTTCCTAATGTGTAGTTTAACCCTGCCTCACTCTAGTTTCAAACTATTGCCTCTTGTCCTGTCACTACATCTCCCTGGATGAGGTGTCCTCCGTGGCAGTTCTGTAGGGCAAATACAGAAACAACGGATTGAGGGAGAGGAGCTCAGGGAACAGTGAAATTATAACTCCAAAAGCTGCAAACAGGGTTTACATCTGGAAGAAAGTTATGATGGATTTTGGGGATAACATTAATGCAGAAAAAAAGAAGCCTCAAATTGATTTATTTCTAAAGAAGAACCAAGTCCTTCCCCTTGACAGTCTTCCTTTCTCTCCTTTTCTTCCAGAGTAGACACAACTTTCCCCTCTCTCTCTTCCTTGAGCCTGAAGCTCTCTGTTGCTCCTTTGAAGTTCAACTTTTGCAGTCTTTCCAGCATAGACCTTGCCTTCAGCAGTACCCTGTAGTTTCTTGGATTTGATGTGCTGCCCCGTATCATGAATACATCTAAATTAAATTAGATAGTTTTCAAGGGCAGGAACTGGCCACATGATAAAAACTGTTCCAGCACATGGAATGATACAGCTGACGTCAAAACCATACTGTTTGTTTACAAACCCACAGTTGGTCCAGTTCCTTTCCTTGAAATCCTTCAGATTCAACTGTAATTCTATCATAAACATAAGTTTCTCCTGCTCTAGTGATGGACAAACAGAGTGATGTTTGGTGCCTTTGCAAGATTAGCTGCATCCAGTTTATGGAGACGAGTCAGACTGAGAAGGTTTGGGGGTTATTTTTGCTCAAGATTTTTATTTTTTTAATGCCATCACTGAAAAGTATGTGAAAAACAAACTGGTTTATGCATCTAGGGAGACGCAAGACTAACACTGGACGAACAGTGTACTTGACAGGTTCCAGGACGGGAAGGGGACACAGGGGAAATGAGTTGAAATGATCTCAGCCCACATTCTATTTACAGAATTTATTTCACAAGACTTAAGCCATCAAGTGTTACCTTGGCAGGGGCAACCCAGACAGAAACCAAGAAAGAAGTTGCTATTCTCCATGAAGAACAGGCAGCAAACCCACATCTCCTCACCAAATAGTGACTCCACACCAGTTTTCAGTCAATAGAAAGCCTCCTAAGAAAGGAGTATTACTCCTAACCCTCTGTATTTTTATCCAGTGGCTAAATACTCTTTTTGGTACAATAAATTAGTCTTTGCAAATTAAGAAGAAGAAAAAGATCCCATAACAAACTTGGAATTATTTTCAAAAGTTATGACAAAATGTGTAGAATGGGAGTCAGAAGAGAAGATATCCTTTTAAAAGATCCATTTAATCTCTGGCTGAAAATAGAAGGAGATAGTGTGAGCTGCAGGGTTTTTCATTATCTTATTAGGTAATATGAGTCATTAAGGCTAATTAATAATTATGCAGTGATTTGGAACTGCAAAATGCTATAGAAGTGCTCACGGGTCCTGTTAAATGGTAGTGCTTGGTTGTTAAGGAAATCTGTTTTAAAACTAATTCAGCATTTGCTGTATCTGAGTAACAAGAAGCAGGGCTGCATTAATAAAAACTTCCCCTTCTCCCTGCTGGGAATGAGGAGAAGAAGGTGGCAGGGTAGAGCCAAGCCTCTGGTTTGACTGACTGTTCAGCTCCACTGGAACCAGTGGGACAGTGTCTCTTATATTAAATTGTAGAGAAACCCTCTTGTATTGTGAGGTGGGAACTGCAGGGAGGGAAAAGAGAGAAAAAAAGATCTGCCAGTCCTACACAGGGATGCTGTGAAGGCCATCATGGGATGAGCAGCTCAAAATCCACATGTTTGGGGTTGCACAAATGCAACCTCTCCTATAAAGCCTGGAGGCTTTTGGGAAGGGATGAGGTTAACCTAGGTTAGTGCTCATTGGGGAAAATTACTCCTTTGGAGTAGTTGGTAGAGGAGGAATTACTCTGCCTTGGCTTCTGGGACTTGTAGAAGCCTCTAGGGCTGTGGCTGGGCTGTGCTTTAGGCTTTGTGGGGAAGAGGAATGTTGGAAGCATGGCCAACCAAAATGGAGTTGGAGTAATGGATGTAAATTGGAAGAGGGGAGATTTAGGCTGGAGTTAAGAAAGAAATTCTTTCCTGTGAGACAGGAACAGGTTGCCCAGAGAGGTTGTGGATGCCCCTTCCCTGGAGGTGTTTAAGGCCAGGCTGGATGAGCCATTGAGCAACCTGGTGTAGTGGGAAGTGTCCCTGCCTGTGGCAGGTTGGGACTAGATGATCTTGAAGGTCCCTTCCAACCCAAACCATTCCATGATTCTATGACTGTAGGCAAACAGAAGACTGAGCCCATGATCAAAATGTTTGGCATCAAAACTAAGGCTTTTTAAAGTAAATGGGTGCCCTAGGAAAGTTCTGGTTAGAACCTGATCCCAAACAAGTTGTTCTTTTATCTCCCCTTTCCATGTCCAGATTTGATGGGAGAGGGGCAGGAGGAAAAGGAGCATCCTATTCTTCACTTGAAACTGGGAAATAAGTGTTAGTCTCAATTTATATAGAAGTCCCCCAAAGTCCATAAAATATTTTGAGTGAAGGAAAACTCACATATGTATTATATGCTATTTTGAACATCCATAAAACATGAAAGCATTATTCTACTTCTTTTTTTAAGTTATTTTAATTTCTGTCTTTGTAGCACTTCACTAAAGCTCTCCCACAAAGCACACTTCTTCAGCACGAGGTGTACTTCTTCCTTTGTTGGGGAGGTCCTTGATCTCTGCACTTCAGTTCCACTGCTTTAGTTATTTCTTTCCTGACAGTGAAAAGAATGCAAATATATATTTCAGTTTATAATAAAACACTGCAAATTATTTTGTGGGTTAGCAGGATGGTTATGTGTGCTCTTTGTCAATCTAGGCAAGATCCTAGATGAGGTGCCCTAGTGCAAACCTGGCACATTGTTATCCCAGTGCCCTTGATTTCTGGCTTTTGAGGAAAGGAGAAGTTGAGAGCTTTTAATTCTGGTTGTGAGATGTTGGGAAGGGTGGAATTCACCTGGGGAAATGCTAAAAGTCTGATTTTTGGTAGCTTGGCTGAATCCCTGAAGTCATTGAGAGACCCAATTTATTTTTCAGGCAATCACTCTGTGCTGCTTGGAAAACACTTTGGAGGTGATAACTGGAAATACTTCTCTGCAGATGAGAAATTGGGGCACAGCCATGGATTTTGTTAAATATTGATATTGAAATAGAACCCCCCCACTTGGCAGAGTCAAAAGCAGGAGTTAAAAGACCATTTCTGAATAGAGTTCCTGGTTGTGCCAGTACTTCTATTTACTTATTAATCACAGTTTTATGCATTAATCACATGCTAAATCAATGCCAGGGAATTCTAAGACAAGTAAAATAAACTCTCTAAGCTGTTGTCTTTCAGCTGAAGTAATGGAAAGGATGAGTGAAAGCCCAATGTAGGGAAAAGAAACAAAATTATAGAGCACCATGGTGTCACGCAAACTGTGAAAAACCTCCTGAGTGTGGGGAATTAGGTTGATAGGTGTTTTTTCTGATGCTGAAGAACTATCTGTTGTCCTGGAATTGATAAGGTTCAGGGTCAACAAAAAGCCTGAACTCTTATAATCCTTAAAAAATATGTTGTGGACCAAGGTGATTAATCAATCACACTTGTATTTAGTGTATTAAGAAAAACGTGAAGGTTTTTACCTTTCTAGAAGAATAATTAATTCCAAAAGATGGGAAGTCTCTATGGTATCATATAAGCTATAATAATAGAATGTGTGCAGAGTTACAAACTTCTCTTTACCTGCTAGAATCACCATCCATCCTCCTGCTCTGCACCAGCATTGTGTTTGCACAGTGGCATTTTTAGGGTCACTCCACATCCCACTGGTTTTCTGGGCTTGAGCTTGGAGCAGTTGGGACAAGGCAGTGTTGACAGATTGGCCAAGGCTGTTCTCATGCACAACAGGACCTGGCTCCACTACATATAAGTATTTGCAGTTTTGAAACAGCCCTCTCTATAAGTAAGTGCTTTCAGGCTTTCATAACTCCTGCTTCAAAATATTTTTGGTATTTGTAAACACGGTTTACAGAGCAAAAAAAGCCTTCTGAGAGCGGGAAGAATTTGGTGGAAGTCACTTCAGAAATATCCTGATGGGTCCAAACAAACAATATTCAACCCTTGTGTTATCACTTTGATCACATTTGACCTTTCAGCATTGGGTATAGTTTGTCTCATGAGCAGTGTCTTCAACCCACTGAGCCTCAAGTGAGGTCTGAGTAGGTAAATAGGGACAGCCTGCAAAGGTATGGCTGGCTCTGAAACCCCAAAGGAGGAGAACTATGGTGGGGAACTTACTGAATAGCATGGAATGATTTAATAGATGATTTAATGATTTAATAGATTATTTAAAGTAGCCAAGGAAGATGTGTTCATGCAGTCTTCAGGAGATGAAGCCAATTGGCAGCTGTGCCACATCTCATTGGCTCAGCCATAGGATGAGTAGTCAGGTGGGATGTCTTCTGTGCTGGTGACAGGTGAGGACACACGTGAGTAGCAACTATTCTGTCCTGGGATGGAAATGGATCAACACTGTGTGCTCTGGAAGTATCTTCATGCCCCAGGTCTATGCCCAGAGAGGATGGGGAGTGGAAGACAGGAGAGCTGGTGGGTTGGGGGAAAAAACCTAAATAAATAAGGTTTCATCCCCTTTGCATAGTCAGTGGGTGGGAGTATTCTTGAGGGGGAAAATGCCAGCATGAAAACAGCAGCTATTAAGCAGCCCTTGTGTTGGGAGTGGACCTCCTGAATGTTCTTAGCTCCATGGAGGCTTTCTTCCTCCAAGGTAGAGACTCTTCCCTTCTGAGACTGCTTTCATCCCTGCCCAGGAGACTGTGGGTGTCCGTGGGGCGCCAGAACCTCATTATCTTCTATGGGAATAAGAAAAAAAAACCCTTCTAAAAATATTGCCTATGCCAGTATTGTCTATGCCAGTGTGACTATGAATCAGTGGTCAGAGCTGTGAGGGAGAATTACAGCTTTTTCTCCCTGTTCTTTGCCATGGACAACCCCTGGTCCTATGACTGGGGCTCTAATGTCTTTTTTAGAATCTACTTCAAAGTCTCCTCGGGGGCCAGAGCCTTTCTTATGGGTTTAAAATCAATTAGTTTAGGTAAGATCTTAAGGAGTGGAAGGCGGCAATATGAAGTTTCAGGCTCTGCAGAGGAGCTGCCAACCCAAAGGTCACCCAAGGTTGTGGTTACTCCCACTGCTGCAATGGGCTTCATGCATTAGCACAGACTGGGATTACAACAGGGCCAGCACAGAGAGAGGGAAGACATGGATCCACCCTGTAGTCCTGTGGTTTTCGCAAGTTTTCTGGCACTCACCTCTGTTCCAAATCCTCAAGGAGCTCTGATGGAGACCTGCCATCCTGGTTCAAAAAAAGGGATGGGCTTTTATTCTCAATAACACTGTTAGAATACATGGAAAGTAACCATCACCTAGAATCAATAACTAGTAGGCACCTACAGGCTGCTGGAAATCTATAGAGACCTTCATAATTGTTTACAGAATCACAGAATATAAGGGATTGGAAGGGACCTCAAGAGATCATCTAGTCCAATCCCCCTGCCTGAGAAGGAACACCTAGACCAGGTCATAGAG
>VZTY01024744.1:17349-33249 GCA_013400935.1 Turnix velox | reverse complement strand
AGTAGATGGGGAGGAGAACCTCTTGACCTATTAACCAGCCCCTTTCTAATACACCCCAGGATGCCATTGTCCTTCTTGGCCACAAGGACACATTGCTGTCTCATGGTGACCCTGCTGCCCACCAGGACCCCCAGGTCCCTTTCCCCTCCACTACTCTCTAACAGCTCAATCTCCAACTTCTACTGATCCATGGGCTTGTTCTTGCCCATATGTAAGACCCTACAGCATCCACTGCTGGAATTTGCTGAGAAGATCTTTATCCAATAGAACAGTTTTGTTCCAGCCCAGCCATGGAACTTCATAGACAAAAATGGGGAAGAAAATCCTCTTTTCTGTTTGCTTGGTGGGGGATTTCTGTTTAATCAGCAGTTGCTTTCAAAACCAAACACTGGCTGCCATGAGCCAAGGTCCAGGAACATAAATATCTGGGCCCACTTCCAGGACTGTGGCTGAGCTCCAAAATGTTCAGGAGGAACATTTGGCAGGACTGGTGTTTGCAGCAGCGTGGTGATAGTAGTCATCTTCTCTAGTCCTCCAGAAGGTGGCCTAGAAGAAAGCTGGGGAGGGAGTTCTTGCAAAAGCATGAAGCAATAGGATGAGGGACAATGGTTTGAACTAGAGGAGAACAATAGGAAGAAGTTCTTCACCATGAGGGTGGTGAGACACTGGAAGAGGATGCCCAGAGAGGTGGTGGTGGCCCCATCCCTGAAGATCTTCAAGGGCAGGTTTCTGAGGCTCTGAACAACCTCATCTAGTGCAAGATGTCCCTGCTCACTGCAGGGAGATAGGACTAAATGGTCTTTGAAGGTCCCTTCCAACTCTGTGATTCAACAATACAGGATTGGGGGTGTTTTATGAAGAGATGCAGTTATTCCTGTGTCATAGAGCTGCTGCATTGACCACCCAAAAGCAGACCACAGGGTCCTCCACCTAAAGAGAAGACCAAACATGAAATTTTGATTGAGTCCTTCCCTAAGGCGAGGAGGTTTCTGGTGTCTAGAAGTTGAAATGGGGGGACCTGTGAGTTGGATAATTTCAGAAATCCCATTTCCTCACTTGGATCAGCAGTCCTAGAGTGTTTTTTATATGAGCTTCACAGAATCACAGAATATCAGGGACTGGAAAGGACCTCAAGAGATCATCTAGTCCAAACCTCCTGCTGGAGCAGGAACACCTAGAACAGGTCACACAGGAAGGCATCCAGGTGGGGTTTGAATGTCTCCAGAGAAGGAGATTCCACANGGCAGCCTGTGCCACTGCTCTATCACTCTCAATGAAAAAGTTTTTTTTAATATTTCTGTGGAACCTCCTGTGTTCCACCTTGCACCCATTGCCCCTTGTCCTATCATTGGAGGTCTCTGAGAAGAACCTGCCTCCATCCTCCTCACACTCACCCTTTCCATATTTATAGACATTAATAAGATTTAATTTCTTAATTTCTGTTGCTGTTGCAAGAAAATTAATAAAAGAAAGAAAAAAGATGAGCAGGTTCTCTAAAAATACATGTCTGTCACCTTCCAAAATTTATCTGGAACAAAAGAAAGCTTGAGTTTTGCCTTAAAATCTGATCCATACGTGGCTTCTACACAGACACCAAGTGTTTGGGTTTTTTCCAGCAAAGTCTCAACATGTTTTACAGGAGCAACAGATAAAGATATAAAATTGCTTTGCAGCTGGCTGAGGACCTGGCTTCTTTTCTAAATCTAGCTGCAAGTGGTCAGGTTGAAAAAAAAAATTACTAGAGTGGAGTCATGATCAATGTCTCTACTTCTGAGCTGCTGGAGAGTGTTGGAACCAAAGGACCCTGTCACTACCTGGAGTTTTTCAGCTTCTGCCATGCTCTACATGCTCCTCTAACAGGAGAAATGGAGTAACTTTGCTGAAGTATTAAAAAACCTCTGTAACTGTGTGTCTTCAGGGATTTACTCCATTCCACTTCAAATCCTAGTGCCTTTTCTCCTATCTGTTCTTACTTCAGTAGCCCAGGAATGATATTCCAGTCCAGTCTTTCTTCTTCCATCCATCCATCCATCCATCCATCCATCCATCCATCCATCCATCCATCCATCCATCCAAGTGTAACAGAAGTGACTGGAGCATCTACTGGAGGTCTGTTGTACTGTTATTTCCTTTTCCAGGTCTTTTAAAAGGAAAAAAAAACATTATTCCCTAGCTCTATATGTTCTGCTCTTGGTCTTATTGCTGTTATTTCCCTTTCCAGGTCTTTTAAAAGAAAACAATTACATTTTCCCTAGCCCTGTATGTTCTGCTCTTGGTCTTATTACTGTTCATTTCCTTTTCCAGTTCTTTTACAAGGAAAAAAATGCATTTTCCCCTTGCTCTATATGCTCTGCTCTTGGTCTTTTTACTGTTATTTCCTTTTCCAGGTCTTTTAAAAGGAAAAAAAAACATTATTCCCTAGCTCTATATGTTCTGCTCTTGGTCTTATTGCTGTTATTTCCCTTTCCAGGTCTTTTAAAAGAAAACAATTACATTTTCCCTAGCCCTGTATGTTCTGCTCTTGGTCTTATTACTGTTCATTTCCTTTTCCAGTTCTTTTACAAGGAAAAAAATGCATTTTCCCCTTGCTCTATATGCTCTGCTCTTGGTCTTTTTACTGTTATTTCCTTTTCCAGGTCTTTTAAAAGGAAAAAAATACATTTTCCCTAGTTCTATATGTTCATCTCTTGGTCTTTTTACTGTTATTTTCTTTTCTAGGTCTTTTACAAGGAAAAAAATATGTTTTCCCTAGCTCTATATGTTCTGCTCTTGGTCTTATTACTGTTATTTCCTTTTCCAGGTCTTTTAAAAGGAAAAAAATACATTTTCCCTAGTTCTATATGTTCATCTCTTGGTCTTTTTACTGTTATTTTCTTTTCTAGGTCTTTTACAAGGAAAAAAATATGTTTTCCCTAGCTCTATATGTTCTGCTCTTGGTCTTATTACTGTTATTTCCTTTTCCAGGTCTTTTAAAAGGAAAAAAATACATTTTCCCTAGTTCTATATGTTCATCTCTTGGTCTTTTTACTGTTATTTTCTTTTCTAGGTCTTTTACAAGGAAAAAAATATGTTTTCCCTAGCTCTATATGTTCTGCTCTTGGTCTTATTACTGTTATTTCCTTTTCCAGGTCTTTTAAAAGGAAAAAAATACATTTTCCCTAGTTCTATATGTTCATCTCTTGTCTTATTATTTGTTATTTTCTTTTCTAGGTCTTTTACAAGGAAAAAAATATGTTTTCCCTAGCTCTATATGTTCTGCTCTTGGTCTTATTACTGTTATTTCCTTTTCCAGGTCTTTTAAAAGGAAAAAAATACATTATTCCCTAGCTCTATATGTTCTGCTCTTGGTCTTATTATTGTTATTTCCTTTTCCAGGTCTTTTACAAGGAAAAAAATGCATTTTTCCCTAGCTCTATATGTTCTGCTCTTGGTCTTATCACTGTTATTTCCTTTTCCAGGTCTGATCATAGCAAGGAGGTTGGAACTAGATGATCTTTAAGGTCTCTTCCAACCCAAACCATCCTATAGTTCTATGGTTGATCAACCAGGGAAGTTACTCCTCTTCTTGTATCCATTGAAAATTAGATATAGCTTTAGCAGTTGATCCTGTGTGGTTTTCTGGCTTTTATTTATTTTTTTTTTAATATATAATTTCTCTCAAACACTTGAAAACTGTCAAGTTGCCATCAATTTACAAAGGAGGAGACTTGATCTGGCAGATTCAGATTCTAATGCCATGGTAGCCATTGTCCCAGGAGGCTGGGAAATGTGTCTGGAAAAGATGTAGATTGATAAGTACATTTGAAATCTCTCTGTATCTTTGCCCCAATTAATAAATAAACAAACCAGAAACCTCGAGGATAACACTGGAAGGGAAGGGAGTTTAAGAATACAAAGATATAAGGCTTTTTCTTTGTAGGATGAAAAAAAAAAAAAGCCTAGTGATTAGTCAGGCATCTCAAACCTATCCCTGCCACTGTGTGATTTTGAGTGAGTCTCTACAATTTTCTTCAATATTTTCTTTTCAGACCACACATTCTCTGAAGCTGGGGACACATCTTGGTGTCTTGTGTGTACCTCAGCTGCAAAGTGAGAATCATAGAGTTGAAAGATCATCTTGTCCAACCCAACTGCAGTGAGCAGGGACATCTTGCACTAGATCAGGTTGCTTAGAGCCTCATCAAGCCTGGCCTTGAAGATCTTCAGGGATGGGGCCACCACTAACTCTCTGGGCAACCTCTTCCAGTGTCTCACCACCCTCATGGTTTCACCAGTGCCCACAAATTTCTTTATGTTGGAAAAAAGTTCAGGTTTAACCCATTTGCTCTCCAGCACCTCAGTCTGGTCTAGGTGAGAAGGAGGTCCGGCTATGTTGGCCAAAATGATGAGTCCTGAGAGGTCCTTTGGTGTCAGTTCTGGAGATTCTTTTTATTCCAACAGCAGAAAAGGCAACTGAAGCATGAAGTGGGTTGATTTTCCTTTTTTCACTCATTTTTAATAGGGTCCAGGATGGCAGGACTAGGAGGAATGGGTGCAAATTGGAAGAGGGGAGATTTAAGATGGAGATAAGGAAGAAGTTCTTTACTGTGAGGGTGGTGAGACACTGGAAGAGGTTGTGGATGCCCCCTCAATCCCTGGAGGTGTTTAAGGCCAGGCTGGATGAGGCACTGAGCTAGCTGGAAGTGTCCCTGCCCATGGCAGGGTGGTTGGAACTAGATGAACTTGAAGGTCCCTTCCAACCCAAACCATTCTATAATCTATCATTTTACTTATATATATGTATATATATAAAAAAATTAGTATATGTACTATTATAATATTTTTTTTAAGTATTAGTTTGTTATTTGTGCCTTTACTCATGATCACCTATTGATTCAGGATGTCTTCTAGTAAGTGTGAATCTCCCTATCTTCAAATCTGTAACCAAGTTGTCTTTCAGCTTTTTGATCCCTCACTTAAACCGGTTGGTGGGCAAGTTCTTCTAAAATCCCACCCTCAACCACTGCTAAATCATAACTATGTCAAATATTTCCCCCAGAATTACTCAGAAGCCCAGGGTTACTCAGAAAGTTGGGGGCACTGATGAAACCATGAGGGTGGTGAGACACTGGAAGAGGTTTCTCAAAGAGGTGATGGAGGTCCCATCCCTGGAGACATTGAAGTCCAGGCTTGATGAGGCTCTGAGAAACCTCATCTAGTGCAAGATGTCCCTGCTCACTGCAGCTGGGTTGGAACTAGATGACCTTTCAACTCTAAATTTCTGTGAAACTAAGGTTCAGACAAGCTTTTTAATGACATGTTCATCTCATGCTTCAACCAGGCTGAGATTGCAAATGGGTGAGGGAGAAGGTGAGGAACCATCATAGATAGTGCTAACAAGGGTGCAGCCTTGTTGAAAACTATTTATAGGCTAAATGAAGGTGGAATAAAGAGTGGGGAAGATGCATCTGTGTGTTCTCTGCTTTCCCTGCCTTTATTTCTTTGCATCTCAGCTAAAAGGAGAGGATGGGAGGCAGAGAAATTTCCTTTGGATCAGCTGATACTTTATTTAAATTAAAATCAAAAAGTCTGTTCTACTTTGTTTTTCCTCCAGCTGACTGTTAAAAGGTGGCATAGCTGAGAATCCAGCCCACTACAACCTCCTGTTTGGAGCTAAAATGGATCAAATTTAAGTCATTTTCTTACTGTGGGCATAAAAGGGACCGTGGGTCTCTAATTACTGTGGGTTTGACTCAACCATCCCTAATCTGCAGTATCCACTCATTCACTTGCCTCCACATTGCTTCAACCAAACTCCATGGCTGCTGGGGGGGGAGAAGGTCTGTTTCCTTCTCATTGGAATGCTCAGGAGCAAAGTGGAGCAAAACAGGAGCTCAGTGATCTCTGTCTGTGTCCTTCCTTGGATGTGCAGAGTGAGGGTGACTGAGGACACCTCCACCAAGCATGAAAAAGTGGATCTTTGACTGATCCACACTTTGGACAAACCACTAAATACAGCACTGAGCACATTTGAGGGCTGTGTGATGTATAAAGATGTTCTCTGTGCCATTGAATGAGGAGCTGGGACCTTTATTCTGGGATGAAACTTCAGAAGATACAAGGAGAAACATCATTCTTTATGAGGAAAGGCTGAGGGAGCTGGGTCTCTTTAGCTTGGAGGAGACTAAAGGGTGACTTCATTAATGTTGTGAAATATGGAAAGGGTGAGGAGGATGGAAACAGGCTTTTCTCAGTGACCTCCAGTGCTAGGACTTGGGTCAGTGGGTGCAAACTGGAACACAGGAGGTTCCACAGAAATATAAGATGTGGANGTGACCTCCAGTGATAGGACTTGGGGCAATGGGTGCAGCTGGAACACAAGAGGTTCCACAGAAATATAAGATGTTAAAGGGATTGGAGCATCTTCCTTCTGAGGAAAGGCTGAGGGAGCTGGGTCTCTTTAGCTTGGAGAAGAGGACACTAAAGGGTACTTCATTAATGTTTAGAAATATGGAAAGGGTGAGTGTCAGGTAGATGGAGCCAGGCTCTTCTTGGTGACCTTCAGTGATAGGACTTGGGGCAATGGGTGCAAGCTGGAACACAGAAATATAAGAAAAAACATTTTCACAGTGAGAGTGACAGAAGAGTGGCACAGGCTGCCCAGAGAGGATGTGGAGTCTCCTCTGGACACATTCAAACCCCACCTGGATGCCTTCCTGTGTGACCTGGTCTAGGTTTTCCTGCTCCAGCAGGGGGGATTGGACTAGATGACCTCTTGTGATCCCTTCCAGTCCCTGATATTCTGTGATCTTGGGATGTTTGGTGATACTCTGAGTGCAAATTTCGCAGAAACTGGGGCTCCTTGACTGGATAGCTTTGCAGATCCTTTGACAACATCCACTTTGCACAAAAGCTGGGGCATAAAAGGTCTTCTTCATGCTCCTGCTTGATCACTGGGCTAAACATGGACAGACTGGAGGTGGGAATGGTGGATGAATGCAGGAAGGCTTTGCAAAGCAACCCCCTCTTTTTTTTCCAGCACTCACAGGGCTCCAGTGAGCAAAGCAGCCAGAGCAAAAAATACTGCATTGCACCAAAGGCAGGGAGACACAGAGAGAGAGAGAGAAAAATCCCACAGTCTGACAGGCAAAAGCTGTGACTGTCCCACTCCTGACAAGCCACTGCACGATAAGGTGGTGGAGGAAAGCAGAAAACACACACCATGCTCCGAAAAGCATCACTCCTACCCACAGAGTGTTTATTTATCGTGGTGTATTTCATGAGAAGCCACCCTGAAAGGCTCTGTCTCAGCTCAGGCACTTTTGGCATTTGCAGATGGGGAAAGGAAAGGTTTCCAGCTTGCTGCCTGGAAATGAGAACCACTCTGTTGGCTCAGCGAAGGGAAAGGGTCAGTGGAGATGGTGACAGCCCATTTTCTGCAAGAGGTTTCTCTGCTGAGCTTTGTTTCTGTCCCCTTGGCTCTACCATGGCCATGAAACCCCTCTGCCCTCTGTCCTCAGTGCTCTCCAAAGAGATGAGCTGGTGGTGGGCCCTCCATCCACTGCTGTAGAAAGTCCTTTTAGAAAGGGGTGACAGCAGCCAACACAAAATTGAGAGAGTGACAAACACCAGCAGCTTTCCATCTGTCTCACCCAGCATCCCCAGACTGGTTCTGGTTCACATCACCCCTACTGAAAATGGGGTGAGCTCCTTCTATAACTCATGCTGGAGGAGCACAACAGAGTCCTGCCCATCCTAATGGTCTTGGCAATGAACCCAGACTCTAGGAAACCTTCAAAGCCAAAGGAGAAGTGATTTCAAGCTGAAAGCATGTTGGGGGGGAAGGAATAAGAATGTATTATGGTCTTAAGTTATCAGTGATCAAGTTGGTTACTTAGAGGGAGGTAAAAAAGAAGCCTGGAAGCCAATGACCTTGGTCTCCTGGCATCTTGTACCTTACAATGAACATAGAATCATGGAATGGTTTGGGTTGGAAGGGACCTTAAAGATCATCTAGTTCCAACCCCCTGCCATAGGCAGGGACTCTTCCCATTCGATCAGGTTGCTCAGTGGCTCATCCAGCCTGGCCTTAAACACCTCCAGGGATTGAGGAGGAATCCACAAGCTCTCTGGTCAACCTCTTCCACTGTCTCACCATCTCCTCCTTCTCACTCCAGTGAGAGAGCAAAAGCTTCTCTTTGATAGTTGACAGAGTTGGGGTGAGAAATCCTAATTCCATTTTACATGTGTGGAAAAGCACCAAGGGCAGGTTGGTGCCCATGGAAATGAAGGTCATGTATGAAGTCACTGCCAGGTCTTCTGTTTGGTGTCCAGGGCAGCAGAACATTCTGTCTCTGCTGGGAAACCATCCCATCAGTCACCACTGCCACTGGCACCAAGACAGGTCTCACTTTGAGGCTGGGGATTTGAGTTGTAGATGGTTAAATTTGGTGTTGCAGCTTTTTCTCCTCTCAGTGGATGCAAAGGTGAGTCACTGAAGAGCTCTGAGCTAGTGATGGTTCATCCTTTTGGTATCAAAGCACAGGACCTCCAGTAGATGATCTAAACATGACCCCTTGTCTTGCAGAGAGACTTAATATCCTTGCATTCTAAGGAGAATTAATAATGTTTGTCTCAAAAGTAGCTTCAATATCCAGCTAGGAAATGGGAGGCAAGAAGGAAGGTTGTAGATGGGAAAAAGCCAAACAAACACACAAAAAAAATCATAATTTTAAGCTGTGAGAGGCAATAATATCTCCAGCAGAGACAGTAAACAGAGATGAGCTGTTTCCAATGAGTAGCAGAGCCCTGAATCAGTAGAAGCTGAGGGTGAGGAGGAGGGAGGCAAGAGTACAAAATGTATCTCATTAACAGGGAAAACTAAGGGAATCTTTTTCTTCTCATCTTCTTTTTCGTTGTTGTTCATCTGAAAATCAAATTCACATACTATTTTGTGTCTGAGGGAAGAAAAAAAATCACAATTCTGGCAGAAAAAGAGGTGAGTGGGAGCATTTAAAAACCTCCTCATGGCTGGATTCCAGAGGAGAGCACCAAGGGTTCAATCCTGCACACTTATGGGGGTGATACCATAGAGATGACACTCTGGGTGGGTGCTGGGCTTGTGTATAACTCTCAGATCTTGCCAAAATGCTCAGCACCCTAAGAGAAGTAGGAGTAGATAGAGTGTAGTGTCACGAGGAGTGGTCACAGCATACCAGGAAACCATCATAGAAGGCTTTGAGTTGGAAGGAACCTTCAGAAGTCATCTAGTTCAACCCCTCTGCAGTAAGCAGGGACATTTTGGACTTAATCAGGTTGCTCAGAGCCTCATCAAGCCTGGCTTTTGGTATCTTCAGCCATGGGACCTCCACCAGCTTGCTACCTCTAGAGTGGGATTTTCTGGAGTCCCTCTTTATGAGATGTGACTCTGACATCACTTTTTGGTGTCTCATGGTGAGATAAGACAGATTTTGCATCAGAGCTTGCTTTTCCTTTCTAGTAAATGGAGAAGGGGAAGCTTTTCAGGGTTCAGGGTGACTGACCTGTTCACCAGTGGTATTTTAGAATCATAGAATGGTTTGTGTTGGAAGTGACCTTCAAGATCATCTAATTCCAACCCCCCTGCCATGGGCAAGGACACCTCCCACTAGACCAGGTTGCTCAATGCTTCATCCAGCCTGGCCTTAAAGACCTCCAGGGATTGAGGGCGCATCCACAACCTCTCTGGGCAACCTCTTCCAGGGTCTCACCCCCCTCACAGGAAAGATCTTCTTTCTTCTCTCCAGCCTGAATCTCCCCTCCAATTTACATCTGTTACTCCTCATCTTTGTGGTTATTTACCTTGTGGGACCACCAGGGTGATTGATCTGGATGTGTCTGGTAGGATAGAAACCCACTCTCAGCATCTACATCTTGAAGCAGAGCAAAAAACCAAAGGGCTGTGCCAACAGTGACTTTAAACATCTAAGGAGGCAGATGCTGTGTGGGGAAACTCCTTGCTGAGGGCAGGAAATGGTAATGGGTTAACACAGAGATGCTCTCCTGTGTGCACATTGTTAATTGGGAATGTCTGCCTGGTGTCTCCAGGTTCAGACCTTGCTGTTAGCAGAAGGGATGGGTCAGCAGCACTGTGATGTCCTTGCTCTTTCACTCAGACCCTGGGGGTTTGTGCTTCCAGCATAGAAAGTGCCAGGTTGAGTTCTTTCCATCAGGCAGACAAGGGGCAATTACATTTGAAAGGCAAGTGTCAGGTACCAGCAGCTTCCTCACTTTTTCTTCCTCCTTCCCTCATGGCCCATTAATGCTTGTGCTGTCTTATCCATCTTCCACAAACTTCCCTGGGCTGGGACCTTGCTTGTCTGTGTCATTGCCTCTAGATAAATCAGCCAGAGGTGTCCAACCTTTCCAGCCCCAGGGCTGAGCACACTTATTTTTTCTTCATAAAGGCCACAGGGTCATCAGTGATGCTGTAACTAAGGCAAAGCTCTGCCAGCTGAGCTCCTGCACTTCTCTCCCTGAGGTCTGTGAGCCCCTCTGGGGAAGGTGGAAGCCAAAGATGCCCTCCATCCCTTCATGTCATGTTGGGCTACCTTCATCTGAGGACATATGATGGCAGAATCTCCTTTTCTTCTAGCCCATGGAGGGGTTTTAAGGTTCATGCCTGTGCTCTGCCACCCACAGTGCCCATCAGTCAGATCAATACTTATTAATTATATGAGATGGGAGGCCAGGAATAGTTCTATCTGTGCTCTTGGCTTCTCTGAGGCCACCTCTTGTTTGAATCATGGGATGTGTTGAGTTGGAAAGGAACTTTAAAATCACCTAGTTCAACCCCCCCTGCAGTCAGCAGGACCATCTTAAACTACATGAGGCTGCTCAGAACCTCATCAAGCCTCTGCTTGAGCATCTCCAGGGATGAGGTCTCCACCACCTCTGTGGGCAGCCTATTCCAGTGCATCATCATCTTCCTAATGTCTCATCTAAACCTGTTCTTTACTTTAAAACCATTTTTCCTTGTCCTGTTGCCCCATTTCCTTGCAATCAGCTTTCTTGCAGGCTCTTTCAGGTTGCTCTGAGGTGTCCTCCTCCCTCTGTTGCTGCGAGCAGCTGAGCTGGAGGAGAGGGCAGGAGAAGTTTGGAGTCAGATATGAGAAGGAAAATGCCTACCAGCATCATCAGTGCTGTTTGCTGACGCTGAGCAAGTCTCAGCATCCCTCAGCATCATCTGATTTGTTGCACTTGCTGTGGGTGGACACTGCACCTCATATTCAGGGAGTTGGTCCATCCAAAGGTCATCAATGAGAGGTTTCTGGATGCTGAGAAGCTTTCACCCTACCTTCTGAGCTGCTCTGTGGTGTTGCTTGTGCTCAGTTGCTGTTTACAACCTCTCAGTGAGAGCTCAGCCTGTTTTCCTGCAGGAATTAGTTGCCTTGGCAGTGAGTAAAAGGGAACTGGGAATGTTTTAAGGGACGATGAATGTGCAACGTGTGATGCAGTTGCCATAAACCAGCCTTTAACTGACTCCCACTCACATCCATTCACTGAACAGGCACCATTCTCAAGCTCCTGGTTTTTTTTACACCTTCCTCCCAGCCCCCAGTTCACCATCACCCTTTAAATCCCACGCCTGCCATTTGCCAGAGGAGAGATGTGTTTATTTGCCACCATCCCTGACTCTTTTTGAAGAACTGGGCAAGTCATTTGCCCAAAACCCTCTATGTCAGGTCTTGCTCCTGTAAAACCAGCAGGGAATGAAGGTGAGAAAATAAATACAGAGTCATAGAATGGTTTGGGTCAGAAGGGAACTTCAAGATCATCTAGTTCCAACCCCACTCCCATGGGTAGGGACACCTCCCACTAGACCAGGTTGTTCAATGCCTCATCCAGCCTGGCCTTAAACACTTCCAGGGATTGAGGGGGCATCCACAACCTCTCTGGGAAACCTCTTCCAGTGTCTCACCACCCTCACAGTAAGCATCTTCCTTCTTCTCTCCAGTCTAAATCTCCCCTCTTCCAATTTGCATCCATTCCTCCTAGTCCTGCCATCCTGTATCCTATTAAAAGTCCTACCCCAGCCTTTCTGTAGCCCCTTTTCAGGTATTGGGAAGCTCCTATGGGGTCCCTCCTGAGCTTTCTCTTCTCCAGGCTGAACAACCCCAACTCCTTCATCCTGTCCTCATAAGGGAGATGCTCCAGCCCTCTCATCATCTTATGGCACTGAGTGTACATAAAAATAGTGGTGATGGTGTGGAAATTTAAGCCCTGTGTGCTTGTTTTGCAATGAATTATGCTGATTTCATTCAGATCCTGCCAAGCTTTTTTGGGAAATCATCCCAGGGCTATCATCATCCATCCTGGCCTTTAGAAAGGCATCAAGTTACCAGGGTTTATACCAGCCAAGGAAATACTCCCCTGTTAAAAGGGCTTTTTCCCCTCTTTCACCAGATACTCAGAGCTGGGACAACACAGAATATAGAATCATAGAATGGTTTGGGTTGGAAGGGACCTTCAAGATCACCTAGTTCCAACCCCCCTGCCTTATCCACATCCTTCAAACAGAGACTCCAGATGTTATCTAGAATCTTTTCACATCATTAGTTCCTGAGCTCTGATTGCAATCTTGGGTCCCCTCATGCCATGCTTTGCAGAAGAAACCCTTCCTTCATGTTTTTCTCTCC
The DNA here is from genome assembly GCA_013400935.1 of Turnix velox. Lineage (NCBI taxonomy): Eukaryota > Metazoa > Chordata > Aves > Charadriiformes > Turnicidae > Turnix > Turnix velox. Next base: position 20,593 of record VZTY01024744.1, on the reverse strand, counting down.
CATGGGGTGTAAAGATGGTGGGAGAAGAGATTGAGGGTGCAGGAGGGTTTGGTTTTAGGATCTGAAATAGCCTTGAAAGAGGGGAGAATAAAGGGTGAAGGAGGGCTTGGCTTTAGGAACTGAAATAGCCTTGAAAGAGGAGAGAAAAAAAAATCAGAGCTACCCCTGAAGGGGAAAGGAAGGAAGGAGATGGCTGTGGCTGCTTTCTGTCACCCTGATACCTCTTGATGTTATTTAGAAGGCAACTGAGGCAAAGCCTCATGTGTGAATGCTCTCTCATCTACACATGTTCCCCCCTGGCCTTGCTCCTGACCACCAAAATCAACAAGATTTTTTCCCCTTTTCACCCTATTATTCATCTAAAGTATGACCCAGACCTACATCAAGGCTCTTTCAGGCTGCTTAGGGGGATGTGGGTGCTTTCTCAGCAGGAGGAGGGTGAAAAGGATGATCTCCTGAAGGCTCTTTGTGGTCTCAATGGCAACACCACAGGCACAGCTTTGAGTTTTAGCAGGGGAATATTCCAGAGTCAGGGCAGATCCCCTTTTCTTGCTGTCACCATTAATTATTTGTAACTACAGGGCTGTTTTGGGAGCAAAAGAGCAAGAGAGAGCAGCTGCCTTTATTTTAGGAGGGAAGGGCAAGATATTTCTCCATCACAAGCTTGAATTATGAAGTAGAAATGATTTTGAAAATCTGCCAAATCCCCTTGGTTGAACATAACCCATGACTCCACTTCATCCTTCCAGAAAAAAACCAAAAACCCAACACCTTCAAGCCCTAGAAGATTCACTTTTAGGGTCATAAAATGTGTTGGGCTGGAAGGGACCTTCAAAAGTCATCTAGTCCATCCTCCCAGCAGTGAGAAGGGACATTTTGCATTAGATGAGGTTGCTCAGAGCCTTATCAAGCCTGGTCTTGAATGTCTTCAGGGATGGGGCCACCACAACCTCTCTACCCATGTGTTTGAGTGACATGGGATTCATTGTGGTCCCACAAGTAGCTCCCTTGATTCCCTTTGTGGAAGAAGGAGAAAGACAATGAGGCAGTAAGAGAAGAGATTTTGTGAAAATTCTCTTTTCAGCAAGGATGCACAAACCCAAAATTTGCCATTAGGGGTGGGACAGGAGATCCCAGGATCTGAGATATTGACCTTGAGTAGAGAAAAGCTGTGAAAACCTGCAATGTTGAAAATTTTCCTTGCATGAAAATGAAAAAAATTCATTTTGCATGAATAAGGGCATCAAAAGCATCAAGATTTGTGTGAGAATAGAATTTCTTTGAGAGAATAAACCAAAATGAGCCTCATGCCAAAGCAAGGTGTTCTTCTAGGGTGTCTCCTGCACATCTGCTGGGCACCAAAGAGGTGGCTGGAGCTGCTGAAACCCTGCCCTGATGGGACAGTCCCCTTCAGGGAACTAAGCCCATCTGTGGAGCAGCCATCATTTGGGATGGTGCCATTAGGGATCATAAATAAAATGGGACACGTGGTCCTCCAGGGAAATAAACCCTGGTTGTGAGCACAATGAAGGAAGACAGACACTTTCCTTTTTATTTATAACAAGACCCCATTGCTGTCTGACCCCTGCTCACACACAAACACACACAGACACTGCCTGATACATGTGCATTCTCTCAGGGCAGCTTTTCACCTCCAGCAATGGGAAACATCCACCAAGTTCAAAGCAACAAGGAGCAAACACATTTTTCCATGAGAAAATGCTGAACTTAAGCCACTGCAGATCTCATAATATACATGGGCAAGCAGATTATGAGGGAAGAACCTCAAAGTAGCATCTCAGTACCTGAAGGTGGCTACAAAAAGGCTGGGGGAGGACTTTTTAATAGGATATGTGATGGCAGGACTAGAATAATGGATGCAAATTGGAAGAGAGGAGATTTAGGCTGGAGAAAAGTGAGGGTGGTGAGACACTGGAAGAGGTTGCCCAGACACGTTGTGGATGCCCCCTCAATCCCTGGAGGTGTTTAAGGCCAGGCTGGATGATGCACTGAGCAACCTGGACTAGTGGGAGGTGCTTATAGCAGAGGAGTTATAATTGGATGATCTTTAAGTTTCCTTCCAACCCAAACCATTCTCTGATGATTCTATGTGTGGATCCATCCCTTTGTTCCAGGTTTAGGTACCACATCCAGGTGGCTTTCGCAAGCAGAGGAAAATAACCCTCCTGACTTGGCTTTTTTCCTCTAAGCAGTTCCTAAAGAGAATCCAGAGGATCTGTTTTACAGCCTGCCAAAATCTGCAGGCAACACAGGAGGAAATTCATCTCCTTTTGTGTTTTCTCCTAGAGAAATGCAGTCTTTTATTTCCCAGCACTTTTGAGAGTAGTTGCAGCAGCATCAATGTCTGTCTGTATCTCTGTCTTAATTGTTGTAGCCCCATTACTTCACATCCTCTTCCAGCTCTGCTTTTTAACATTTCAGTATTGGTATTTCCTTTCCACTTCCATATGGGATGATGCTCTGGCTGATCACTGCCACCTTAACCAAGCTTGTAGTCAATAGCAATAGATCCAGCAGGCTCCAGCTGTCAGTCTCTTTGCTGTCTGCTCTGTTTCATTTGCAGAGAATCATAGAATGGTTGGGGTTGGAAGGGACCTTAAAGATCATCAGGCAATAAAACAACCCAAATTCCTTCACCCTGTCTTATAAGGGAGGTATTCCAGCCCTCTCATCATCTTTGTGGCCCTCCTCTGGACCTGCTCCAACAGCTCAATGTCCTTCTTCTGTTGAGGGCTGAGCACTGTGTCTAATCCCTGAAGATTATCCCCACATCTTCTTCCAAATTTTTCTATTTTGCAAAGTCAGCTTTCAACTTTGCATTTGAGAAAAACATGAAGCTGTTTTCTCAGAGAATAGACACACATCAGAAGGGGAAGCTCCAACAGCTCAAGTTCCTCAGACCTTCTTAGTGTCCCTGCCTATGGCAGGGGGGTTGGAACTTGATGATCTTTAAGGTCCCTTCCAACCCAAACTATTCTATGATTCTTAGCTTCTTAGCTTCTTTTTGAGCATAAGGACCATTTGCTTTTATCTGTCCAATGGATTTCTGCTGCTGTGATCATTTCTTCTCCAGAAAAGGTGTCTGTGGGTCTTTCCACCACCACAGAAACACAAAAGACCTTTTCTTTTCTTTTCTTTTCTTTTCTTTTCTTTTCTTTTCTTTTCTTTTCTTTTCTTTTCTTTTCTTTTCTTTTCTTTTCTTTTCTTTCCTTTCCTTTCCTTT
>VZTY01024744.1:0-10794 GCA_013400935.1 Turnix velox | reverse complement strand
GTAAGAAGGACATTGAGCTATTGGAGCAGGTCCAGAGAAAGGCCACAAAGATGATCAAAGGACTGGAGCAACTGCCTTATGAAGACAGGCTGAAGGAGTGGGAGTTGTTCAGCCTGTAGAAGAAAAGGCTTGGGGGGGACCTTATAGTAGCTTCTCAATACCTGAAGGGGGCTACAGAAAGACTGGGGTAGGACTTTTTAATAGGGTCCTGCATGGCAGGACTAGGAGGAATGGATGCAAATGGAAGAGGGGAATTTGAGGCTGGGGATAAGAAAGAAATTCTTTCCTGTGAGGGTGGTGAGACACTGGAACAGGTTTCCCAGAGAAGTTGTGGATGCCCCCTCAATCCCTGGAGATGTTTAAGGCCAGGTTGAATGAGGCATTGAGCAACCTGGTCTAGTGGGATGTGTCCTTGCCTATTTTAGGGTGGTTGGAACTAGATGATCTTTAAGTTCCCTTCCAAACCAAACCATTCTATATTTCTATGATAACATTCTTTGGAGTCAATAGAAGCATTCTGAGCTATCAATACCTGTGAAATCAGAATTAACCTATGTGGGCTGCTCCTGTAAAACCCCATGCAGCCCTACAGCAGTCCTATTGACCTTCGGCCAAGCACAATCTTCCACGCTGCTTCTGCCATGCTGCTGTGCCACTTGTTGACTGGCCCCATGATGTGAAAATATCTGGCTGCCTGCCTCTCTCCCCTGTAAGAAAAGAGCCTGAATTACAGTGCTGAGAAAGGCAATGATCTTGAGGAATTAAATCCAGCAACACAAATTTAGCCATGTCCATAAAATTGGATTTCCTGCTCGCCCAGGGGGGGATTTCCACCCTGCTCAGCCCTGACTCAGGTATTACAGGCACTCACTCAGCTGTGCACAAGGAGGGGATGATGATGATGTGCAGCTGCCTGGAGAAAAAAACCTCAAAAAACACTTAAATGCCATGCACTTTGGGCACTTTTAGTGACACCAGTCAGGCTCATAACAAGGGAAAAGGCTGAAATATGTGTTAGAGGGAAGTTTGCATCTTCTTGACTTGTTTTGACTCATGAAAAGGCAGGAACATTCTTTTCTACTTCTTTATGAAGTGAAAATAATAATCAGAGAAGTTTTGGAGTTTTTTTTAATTGCCAAGTACTTAAAAGGAGGATGCAAGTGGTCTTGGACTCTTCTTCCCAGCAGTAGAATCATAGAATAATAGAATGGTTTGTGTTGGAAGGGACCTTGAAGATCATCTAGTTCCAATCCCCTGCCATGAAGGGTTTGGGTTGGAAGGGACCTTAAAGATCATCTAGTTCCAACCCCTGCCATGGGCAGGGACACCTCCCACTAGACCAGGTTGCTCAATATCTCATCCAGCCTGGCCTTAAACACCTCCAAGGATTGAGGGGGCATCCCCAACCTCTCTGGGCAACCTCTTCCAGTGTCTCACCACCCTCACACTAAAGAACTTCTTATCTCCAGCCTAAATCTACGTTATTCTTATCTCTTATGACATCCTGGCCTTTCTAACCATAGAATTGTCAGGTGGCTTCACTTATTTTTTTTTTAAAATATCTGATGGAAGTACTTCCTGGGAACAGTGTCTCTGTAATGCCATCCATCTTACCAGCACTTTGCAGCCATTAACTAATTGAGCTTCTAAATAATGCTGTGAGGTGGGAAAGCTGTTTGTGTTTGTACAGACAGGCAAAAGGAGGTGTGTGGGCAGGAGGCTGAGTTTGCCACCCCTGATCCTACGTGTGTATAGGATTCAGATGGCTCCCATAAAGGTGGGAGAACTGTCTGAAGTCCCTTGGCTGTCTACTGAAGGATTTCTCTTTCCCTCAAGATTTGATTTTACTTTAAAAGATCATAGAATCACACAGAATGGCAGGGATTGAAAGGGACCTCAAGAGATCATCTATTCCAATCCCCCTGCTGGAGCAGGAACACCCAGATCAGGTCCCACAGGAAGGCATCCAAGTGGTGTTTGAATGTCTCCAGAGAAGGAGACTCCACACCATCCCTGGGCCGTCTGGGACACTCTTCTGTCAACCTCAGTGTGGAAAATTATTTTCCTATATTTCTGTGGAATCTCCTTTGTTCCATGAGTCCTGTCATTGGAGGTCACTGAGAAGAGCCTGGCTCCATCCTCCTGACACTCTCCCTTTCCATATTTATAGACATGAATGAGGTCACCCCTCAGTCTCCTCTTCTCCAAGCTGAAGAGACCCAGCTCCCTCAGCCTTTCCTCTTAAGGGAGATGCTCCAATCCCTTCATCATCTCTATTGACTTTAAAAAATAGTAGAATCACACAGAATCACAGAATGTCATGGATTGGAAGGAACCTCAAGAGATCATCTAGTCCAATCCTCCTGCTGGGGCAGGTACACCCAGATCAGGTCACACAGGAAGGTGTCCAAGTGGGTTTTGAATGTCTCCAGAGAAGGAGACCCCACACTCTCTCTGGGAATCACAGAATACATTGAGTTTTAAGGAGTTCAAAGGATTTTAAGGAGTTCAAATTTAGTCCAACCTCTCTGCAGTGAGCACTAGATTGGGTTGCTCAGAGCCTCATCAAACCTGGCCTTGAATGTCTCCAGGGATGGATGGTGCCTCCACCACCTCTCTGGGCACCCTCTTCCAGGGTCTCACCATCCTTATTGTGAAGAGCTTCAAACTGCCTCAACTTCAGACAGTCAGGATTTGGGGTGTGTGAATTCAACCCCAAATATTTTGGTGTTGTTGGTGAGTTCAACCCTAACTGCCAAGCAAGTTGCTTTTGGAGTTTGCAGCAAGCCATGGACCCATTGCAAAGACTTTTTCTCTTATTTCCTGGCAAATCTTGCTCAGTTTTTGGCTCAGAGCCAGGAATGACATCCTGATAAAACTCTGCAGCTACTTTAAAGGAGAGGTGTCTGAGAGTGGATGCAGCAGGTGTCTACAGACGTCTGTGGGAGCCTAAGAGCCACTGAGGAATGAAGAAGAAAAGCTCCTCCACCATCTCTCCTGACACAAGAACAAGGAGAAATCAACCCTACCAGGCAGACAGCACTTTGCAGAGAGCAAGCTGAAAACAAACACAAGGGCACTCTTCAGATGATGAGTTGTTCCAACAGCTGCCTTCTCATGGCAGACATTTACTCAGGTTCAAAGAAAACTAATTCCAGAAAGAAAAACAAAGATTTTGGTTGCCTCCTAAATGCAGAATCCTTCTCACAAGGCATCTGTAGTGAGGATCTGATGATAGGACCTTGTCATGGTAATCCTGAGGTTTGGGCAGTGATGAATATAGGGAAATATCTCCATCCACTCATCCAATCAGAGGATGTGTTAGATTGGAAGGAACATTTAGAGGTCACCTACTCCAGGTGCCTGCAGAAAGCAGGGACATCTTGCACTAGATCAGTTTGCTCAGAGCCTCACCAAGCCTGGCCTTGAATGTCTCCAGGAATGGAACCTCCACCACCTCTTAGGGCAACCTGTTCCAGTCCTCACCACCTTCATGTTGAAGAACTTCTTCCTAAATCTTCTAAATCTCACCTGCTCTAGTTTAAAGCCTTTGCTTCTCATCCTGTTGCTACATGTCCTTGTAAATAGCCTCTCCCCAGCTTTCCTGTAGGTCCATCCATCCATCCAGAGCTCCTACTGCTTTCAGATCCCATCTGAGGCTGTTGACCATATCTCAGTCCTACCATGAGACACTCCAACAACACCAGAGGACACTTCTGAGTTGCATAACTCCAACACAAAGACTCCCTTCAGCCAACATTATATACTAGAGAGGGAGAAAGGACTGGTCTTCAAACTCTTAACCCTATAGGGATGGTTTAACCTCACAGGCAGGTTGTGGGAATAGGTATGAGAGGGAGGACTGCAAAAAAACACTTCCCAAAATGCACTTAAATCAAGCTGCAATGGCCTGGCAGCTTTTGCAGCCCCTAAATTTGGTTGTTATTGGGGTTTAATAGCAGAAGGAGAGCTGGATATCAAATCACAGAGTATGGATTTGGGTTCAGTCCCATCCATGAGGGTGAAGACCTGCTGGTGAGCCAAGCCCTGAGAGTTTAATGGTCATCAAATGGTTATCAAGCTTTGGGACAGGCTGCCCAGGGAAGTGGTTGAGGCATCATCCTTGGAAGTATTTGAGAGAGAGGCATGTATGGACCTTAGAAATATAATTCAGGGGGTCTTGTCAGAGCTGGGTTGATGGTTGGGCTTGATGGTCTGAAAGGTTCCTTCCAATCTGGGCCATTCTATGTACAGGAGAGAGGAGACAGCACAATGGGAGCCACCTCTGCTACCCAGAACACTCTTTAAAATGCCTTCAGTGATGCAGAGAGAGGGATATACCAGATTTTCTCTCTTTGGAATCTTCCAGGAACTCTCTCTGCTGCTGTTTTGGACGGTGCAATCAGCAAACACAAATCACCCCCTGCCAAACTTCAGCCCAGCACTCTCTTAATTTCTCAGGGCAGAGTTTTATGCAGTGTCAGGCACCAATTTGCCAAATGGATTGTGTCTGCTTCAGCATCCATCCTGCATTAACAGCTTCTCCTCTGCCCCTTAATCTCACCCCTTCCTCCCCCCTCAGCATGATGCTGGTGGCTCTGAAGCTCCAGTCCCTGCATTTTGCTGTCCTGCAAAGATCATAGAAACATAGAATGGTTTGGGTGGGAAGGGACCTTCAAGATTATCTAGTTCCAACCCCTCTCCCATAGGCTGGGACACCTCCCACTAGACCAGGTTGCTCAATGCCTCATCCAGCCTGGCCTTAAACACCTCCAGGGATTAGGGAGCATCCACAACCTCCCTGGGCAACCTCTTCCAGTGTCTCGCCACCCTCACCATAAAGAACTTCTTTTATCTCCAGCCTAAATCTCTCCTCTTCCAATTTACATCCCTTATTTCTAATCCTTCTATCACATGTCCTATTAAAAAGTCCTACTCCAGCCTTTCTGTAGCCCCTTTCAGGTATTGAGAAGTCACTATGAGGTCCCTCCTGAGCCTTATCTTCACCAATGTGTCCCAGGAGAAATATCTCCTGGAGCTGGTGGGAGGATGCTTCAAATTTCCCTTCTTCATGATGGACCTTTGTCTCCACTGCATGTCTAGAGGCATGGTGACCTCCCTTCTGCCCAAGTTGCTGGGGACATGGCAGGAGCTGCCTACAAAGAGGCACAAACAGCTGAAAATGCTTTTAGCCATGCCCATCTCCATCTATTTCAGGCTGAGAAGGGAAAAAATAAGGCTCTGACCTGACTAAAGAGCTGGAGTGTTCCATGAAATAAACAGTAATCCTGGCAGAGATGTTGCTCTGTGACACATGCCCTTTTATTTATGTGGTTAATGCTTCCCCAAGACACACATCCCTCCTGCCTGGGAGGTTGCAAACCCCTCCCTGAGCTCTCAGAGCAGAAAATCCACTCCAGCATCCCTCTCACCCTCACCACGAGGCTTGTTATTGTCATCTCTTTCTTCCCTCTCTCTGTCCCCATTGACTTTAGGCAGATTAGAGCAGGGAGATGATGGATGGCTGGATGAGATGCTGCACACCCCCTTTGTGTTTGTAAAACAGTGTTTTCCTGTCCTCTTTGGATGCTTCTCTCCTGTTGTGAGGACAAAACAGAGAATAACAGGGAAGGTCCGTTGCAGGGCAGCAAGTGTAGTTTACAGGGACTTTCAGCTCAGATCCATTCATGGCATCTTAAAAAAGGAAAGAAAAAAAAAAAAGGAAGCTGACAAATATAATCAATTACAGCAAGGCAGATGCAAGCTGAAATGGAAAAACTATGTGTTTCACCATTCAAGGTTGAAGGAAGGTCCCAGGAAGAGAAAATAGAGAGATGGCTGCTGGCCCTTAAGTAGAGCTACCCTTTCTCTGCCCTAAGGTTGAGCCCCATGTAATCAATACCTTAAAGGGCCCTACAGAAAGGCTGGGGTAGGAATTTTTAATAGGGTATGGGATGGGTAACCAAGGAAATTGTGACCAGCAGGTCAAGAGAAGTTATTTTCCNTGGAGAAGAGAAGGCTCCAGGGGAGACCTCATAGTAGTTTCTCAATACCTGAAGGGGACCTCCAGATAGGCTGGGGTAGGGCTTTTTAATAGGATATGTGATGGAAGGACTAGGAGTAATGGGTGCAAATTGGAATAGGGGAGATTTAGGCTGGAGATAAGAAAGAAATTCTTTATTGTGAAGGTGGTGAGACCCTGGAAGAGGTTGCTCAGAGAGGTTGTGGATGCCCCATCATCCCTGGAGGTGCTTAAGGCCAGGCTGGATGAGATATTGAGCAACCTGGTGTAGTGAGGGGGGTTGAAACTAGATGTCCTTGAAGGTCCCTTCCAACCCCAACTATCCTATGATTCTAAAATCCAATTTCACATCCTGCCTTTAAAAGGTTACTGGATCTTCCTGGAACAAACAAATATTGAAACACCCACAGGGGGAACAGAATGAACTATCCAGAAGCCCAGGTCTCCAATCTGAAGTTACACAGGTGAGCCCTTGAGCAAAGCATGCAGTGAAAATTGTCCTCTCCAGGGCTGAATCTGCTATTGAAGGGCTATTGAGCTTCAAACAGAGCTTTTGATGGCAGCACAGAGGTCTTCAGGCATCATTTGCTGTACATATGTCCCTCCATGGCTGGAAGATCCCATATGGACACCAAGCAGTGTGACTTTGCTGCCTGCTTGTTGTTTGTACTCCAGCAGACCCCACAGACAAGCCTGATGGTGTCTTACACCTTCTCATGGCTCATCAACCCAAACCCTCCTTTGGGTTTGTGAGGTTGCATGAGGGGTCAGTGAAATAAATTCACTGTAGCTGAAACAGCAGCACTGTCTGAAAGGAACCCAGTGTTGTTTAGGGCAAGAAGAAGCATCCTTGAGGTTCATGAGGGGAGGGAATAAACTAGATAATAGGAAAAAAAATCACACTTAAAGGGTTATCAAGCATTGAAACAGCTTGCCCAGGGAAGCTGTGGTGTCACCATCCCTGGAGGTATTTAGGAGATGAACAGACTTAGAGCTAGAGAGGTGGTGAAGACATGTCCATGGAGACATTCAAGACCAGGATTGTTGAGGTTCTGAGCAACCTGATCTAGTGCAGGATGTCCCTGCTGACTGCAGGGGGGTTGGACTAGATGGCTTTGGAAAGTCCCTTCCAACCCCATGATTCTATGATTATATGAACTTTCTGTTGTATTGACGAAGCTGATGAGCTTCTGGGATCTCTACGTAGACCCTCATCATTACATGGCCTCTTGGAATGCTGATTTAAGAGCTTCACAGAATCTCTTCCCTCCACAGCAACTGCCTTGATGCTTTTGCTGACAAAGGCTGAGCAAACTACCTAGATGGCATGTCAGTACCCACAGATCATCAAATCTTAGAATGGTTTGGCCTGGAAGGGACCTCAAAAATCATCTGATACCAACCCCCTGCCATAGGCAAGGACACCTCCCACTAGACCAGGTTGCTCAAAGCCTGGCCATTTTATAGACTCATAGAATGGTTTAGGTTGGAAGGGACCTTAAAGATCATCTCGTTCCAACCCCTACTACCATGTGCAGGGACACATCCTACTAGACCAGGCTGCTCAATGCCTCATCCAGCCTGGCCTTAAACACTCCCATCTCTCCTCTGCACCCAAAAATGAAGAGTCCCACATGACCAGACAGACCTATCTGAGCCATCAGAGACACACTGGGAACGTGATGGAGGGGTTGGTCCTTCCAGTGCTGCACTCACAACAAAGAAAGAAGAAGGAGTTCTTTATTGTGAGGGTGGTGAGACACTGGAAGAGGTGACCTGGAGAGGTTGTGGATGCCCCATCATCCCTGGAGGTGTTTAAGGCCAGGCTGGATGAGGCATTGAGCAGCCTGGTCTAGTAGGAGGTGTCCCTGCCCATGGCAGAGGGGGGTTGGAACTAGATGATCTTTAAGGGCCCTTCTAATCCAAACCATTCTATGATTCTTTGATTTAGGAATTCCCAGTTGTTGTAGCAGCAGGATTTTGGTGGGGATTGCCTTTCTCAAAATCCTACAGAAACTGCTTTTACAAACACAAGCCTGGGATTTCCCAGGGAAGGAGAGCTGTGTTAGGAAAAGATCTGGCATCTCCCCACCCCCTTCTAAATAATGATCATTATTATTAGGCTAATTATATTAATTACCATAATTACAAGGAGGGTAAGGCACTGTTGGAATCAGAGATGAGTAGGGTGCTACACAGATGCCAGGGTTTTCCCTTCTCCATGCTCTAAAGGCAGCTGCACTGCTTTGCAAAGCAGCTCCAGAAACACACACACAAGCTGTACGTGTGTGTGTGTGTGTGTGTGTCAGGATCAGAAGTGTCAGGTAGAAAACGCTGCTGGAACCCAGTAGGCAAAAAATTGACAAGGCAATCCAGTGTTATCTGGAACTGCTCTCTCCAGAGAGGCAGAAAAATCTTTGATAGGTTCACTCCAGGGGAAATAACTTCGGAGGATAAGAGGCATTGATGTGAGCCGAGCAAAAGGCAACCCCTGTGCATGCCAGAGCTGACATGCATTTTCTTTTTTTTTTTGTTCTTTTTTTTCTTCCTCTGCTCCCTTTCCCAATATATTTTTTTTTCCCCTCCTGGATTTTATTAATTTATTTATTTTTCAAAGCAACCTCACTTCTCCTCAGCTGTTTTGAGTGCTACAAAGGCTGGAGCTACTGAGGAGAGGGGGAAATGTTCAGCCTGGAGGAGAGAAGGCTCAGGGGGGACCTTATAGTGGTTTCCCAATACCTGAAGGGGGGTACAGAAAGGCTGGGATAGGACTTTGTAATGGGATACAGGATGGCAGGACTAGGAGTAATGATTTCCCACAAAGTTTGGCAGAATCTGAATGGAATCAGCATAATTCATTGTAAGTCCTTAGCAAAACAAACCCACAGTTCTCAAATTTCCCCACTATCAACACTATTTTTATGTACAGACAGCCAGTGCCATAAGATGATGAGAGGGCTGGAGCACCTCCCTTCTGAGGACAGGCTGAAGGAGTTGGGGTTGTTCAGCCTGGAGAAGTCTCAGGGGGGGCCTCATAGTGACTTCTCAATACCTGAAGGGGGCTACAGAAAGGCTTTTTAATAGGGTCCAGGATGGCAGGACTAGAAATAATGGATGTATATTGGAAGAGGGGAGATTCAGGCTGGAGATAAGAAAGAAATTCTTTCCTATGAGGGTGCTGAGAGACTGGAAGAGGTTGCCCAGAGAGGTTGTGGATACCCCCTCAATCCCTGGAGGTGTTTAAGGCCAGGCTGGATGAGGCATTGAGCAACCTGATGTAGTGGGAGGTGTCCCTGCCCATGGCAGGGGGGGTGGGACTAGATGATCTTTAATTTCCCTTCCAACCCAAACCATTCTGTGATTCTTTAAGTGCAAAAACAGGAAGGGAAGAAAGGATGGGGGGAATGTCAATAGGCAAATCTAAAAAGCAAAGCCTGGGAACGGTTATTTATCCAGCATGTGTTTATGCATGAGCTGGTGGAGCCTCAGTGGAGAAGAGGAAATATTTACAGGATGTTTTCCCATATTTAAAAACAGAGGAAAAGGTTTCAGGAAAATCTTCCCCAGCACCATTCTGGTCTTCATTTAATTCAGGGGTCATCCCTTGTGTCTCCAGGAGTCAGATGTTGCTCCTGGAATGGTAAAGCCCACACCACCCTGGAAGGGCTTGAGAACTCTTTCACAGGATCATAGAATCACAGATTAATTTGGATTGGAAGGGACCTTAAAGATCATCTAGTTCCAACCCCCTGCCATGGGCAGGGACACCTCCCACTAGATCAGGTTGCTCAGTGCCTCATCCAGCCTGGCCTTAAACACCTCCAAAGGGATTGAGGGGGCATCCACAACCTCTCTATCAAAGAATCAAAGAATCTTTTAGGTTGGAAGGGACCTTTCATAGAGTCCAACCATCATCTTAAGTTGGAAAAAGCCACCACTAAACCATGTCCCTCAGCACCACACCCACACATCTTTTAAATGCCTCCAGTGATGATGCCTCAATCACTTCCCCTGGCAGTNAAATGCCTCCAGGGATGATGCCTTCCCTGGAGCTTGTTCTAATGTTTGATAATCCTTTCCATGTACATTTTTTTTCATAATATTCAGTTTGAACCTGCTCTGGTGCAACTTGAGGCCGTTTCTTTTTCTCCCATTGCCTGTTCCTTGGGAGAAGAGATCAGTCTCCACCTTCTTACACCCTCCTTTCAGGGAGTCACAGAGAGTGAGAAGGTATGTCCTCAGCCTCCTTTTCTTCAGGCTGAACACCCCCAGCTCCCTCAGCTGCTCCTCACAAGGCCCCACAGCAATTCCGTTGCCTTTCTCTGGATCCTTTTCAGCACCTCAATGTCTTCTATGTAGTGAGTGGCTCAAAATTTGACAGAGCACTCGAGGTGGGACCTCACCAGTGATGAGTACAGGCAGACAACCACTGCCCTGGTCCTGCTTAGCCATGCTGTTCCTGATACAGGTGATGTTGACCTTCTTGGCCACCTAGGCACACTGCTGGGCCATATTCAGCTAGCTCTTAACCAGCTCCATATTGTCCAATGTCTCCACTGCTTCAAAACCAAAACTCAAGTGAGCACAGCACCTCCAGCCCCAAATTCTGATCTGGTGGATTAAAATCAAGGTTTGGAGCAGAGTATCTCCCATATGAGATAACTTCAGCATGATTGAGGACTTGTTCTTGGTGGGAAGGATACTGATGAGAAGCTGTTCTCTCCTGGATGTTTTCATTCTCTTACATCTTACTGCTTGGGAGAGTCCAGCAC
>VZTY01024743.1:11554-31859 GCA_013400935.1 Turnix velox | reverse complement strand
TGAACTTAGCAGCTGCTCTAACTCTCTGCCACCATCCCCTTGTGTCCCCTGCAGTGTCGTGATGCTCTGACCACCCGCCAGAAGCTCATTGCCCAGGATTACAAAGTCAGTTACTCACTGGCAAAGTCCTGTAAGAGTGATCTGAAGAAGTACCGCTGTAATGTGGAGAACCTTCCCCGGTCCCGGGAAGCCAGGCTTTCCTATCTCTTGATGTGCTTAGAGTCTGCTGTGCATCGAGGTAAGTGGGGCTGAATCAAGGGCTGGAACCTTGATTTTCTTCTGCCTTTAGTGGTGGAACAGATTCTGCACCATGTGGCTTGTGTAGAAGGCATCACCCAGGAGGAAGATTAATTATTCCCCACACTTCCACATGTCTCTTATAGAGCCTGGGAGCTCTGTTGCACAGAACATTGTACATGTGGAAGATGTAGCAGAGGGCTGGGGGAGTGTGTAGCAAAAATACCAAGTTGTTCCTTTTGACTCAGAACCCTCCATTCTACATGAGACCATAGGAAAGCTTATAGCAGCATTTATTAAAGCTAGATTTCTATACAACTGCAGCTGGTTTGTTACACCCTCTGTTTATACTTTTGGTGACACATTCTGTTCTGGGCTTTTGCTTCCTGAGCGAGTGTGTGCTGAGGAAAACCTTCTCCTCTGAAAATGTTTAACCTGTTGTCTGGATAAATTCCTTCCTCAGTTATATATCAAGCTGGTAAATTACCAGATGTGACTTGTACAGGGAATAGCTGACCTGTACCATAAAACTGAGATCCAGAGAGCATTTGCAGCTGCTCTTCAGCCTTCTGTACTGCAACATCCTAAACAAGAATCCCCTTATCCTTCAGGGAATAATTTTCTTCTGCCTCATATATTGAATTTGTTGATGGGCTCTTTTACAGATTGAATTAAACACCTGCTGTAACAACAGGTTTAATCCCCATCATGTTGCAATCTGGTGTTGTCTAGAGTGGATATCTCCCCAACACAATCCAGAGAGGTGTTAATACTGAATGAGATTGTCTTCTCTTGGCTCAGGTCGACAAGTGAGCAGTGAGTGCCAGGGGGAGATGTTGGATTACCGGCGGATGCTGATGGAAGACTTTTCTCTGAGCCCTGAAATCATCCTCAGCTGCAGAGGGGAGATTGAGCACCACTGCTCAGGGCTGCATCGCAAGGGTCGCACCTTGCACTGCCTGATGAAAGTGGTGAGGGGAGAGAAAGGCAACGTTGGGGTGAACTGTCAGCAGGCGGTAAGAGGCTCTTCTGTCCATTCACTTTTAGGTTGCTCAGTAGTAGAAACACTCTTGTCCTTTTAAGAGTTTGCCTTGTCATGTGGATTCTTCTGAAAGCAGTCTGGCTTTGCTGGCAACCAGGGAATAATGGAAGCAGTTGTGGAATTGTCATGGTATAAAGTGTAATTTGGTGTCTAGTTGTTGGAGCAGGTCCAGAGAAGGGACACAAAGCTGATCAAAGGACTGGAGCCTTATGAAGATGGGGTGAAGAGTTGGGGTTGTTCAGCCTGGTGNTTCTTTACAGTGAGGGTAGTGAAACACTGGAACAGATTGCCCAGAGAGGTTGTGACCATAGCAGGAAGTTTGGAACTCGATGATCTTTAAGGTCCCTTCCAACCCAAACTACTCTGTGATTCTGTCATAACACTGGGTTGTTTTTTTTTCCCCTCGAAAAATACCTTTTGGGTTGTTTTGCTCCGGATGCAGCTGATCAGCAGGTGTTTAAAACCAGGCTGGATGAGGGATTGAGCAATCTGGTTTAGTGGGAGGTGTCCCTGCCTATGGCAGGGGTGTTGGAGCTGGATGATCTATAAGATCCCTTCCAACCCAAACCATACTATGATTTTTTACTGAATCTCCTGTAGCTCTTCTCCAGCAGCTCTCAAGTCATGGAATTTTCTCCTGTGCGCAACATGTAGGAAACTAGGGGGGGTTTAAGTGCTAAAACATTCTCTCTCCTTCCTCTTTCACCTTATGCCCTGTTCTTGGAAGAGCTCTAAATCTTCTAGAAACACTTTTCCTCTCTAGTTTTATTTTCGCTCTGGGTAAGCTTAAATGCTGGAAGTGGAACTGCAGGGACAGGTAGACACAATGTTCTGCTGCAGGTCATTGTTATTGAAGCTACTGGTGGGAATGTTGTTGTTCTTCAGAATACATCTTTTAAAGCAGGATGATTCTTTGGCCTTTTAAAAACTCCATTTTGTTCCAGATTCATCCTGCTACATTGAAAATGTCTTTTAGAATTGAAGACAACTGTTTAATATTTTTTCAAGAAGCTTTAAAATCTAGTATTTTTGTGCTTAATACCTGCTTTTAATGATCTGTGAGCCTAGAAAAGTGTCATCAGTGTCACAAATAGATCATGAGTGTTAGTGCTAGTGTAGGAATGAGATGTATCCTCTTGATTGATTTATCCTCTTGGCCTCCTGAAGTGTATAGAGCCACTATGGTCCATTTTCCATGTTAGTGGCTTAAAGGCTGAACCCAAAATGCTGCCAATTTGTGTGTGTTACTCAAAAAATAAATTAATATCTGTTGAATTTTTGTAAGGCACAGGATGCTGTTGTGGTGAAGGTTTTTTTCTGCATAAATACCAGGTGTGTTGGTGCAGCAGCTGCACAGGTTGAGTCATTTCTGCGGCGAGCTGTAGTGCATGACTTATGCTTTGCAACATTCCTGTGAAAAACCAAATGCTTGTTCCTGTTTAAGTACAAAATTGAACTTGCTGCCTTACAACTTGATTATTTGCACGTTGTCAGAAGGTCAGTTCATCTTGGGAATAACTCTCAGATCATGAAGTCTGTGTTCAGAGTGAGCCACAAGTCAAGGGCGAGGACCCCCAAAAATGGTAGGAGATTTCAGACTTCCAGAGAAAAAAAAAGTCTGTAGATATACATTTTTAAGGGCTTTTTCAATTTTTTTTTTAAAGTAAGTTTGTGAAGCAGCAGAAGTTGTCCCTGACTCCCCTATAAGTGGAATGACTTGTGTTCTGTTCTCAAGGCAGAAGGAGTAAATTAAGTCTTGGTTTTTAAAGAATGATTGATTTGTCATTGTTTTTGTGACCAAGAGGAATTAGCTGATTGCAAGACTGGGATTGGCAGTTGTGATGCCCTGGGTTCCTGATGACTGACATGGACTGTTATAAAGCTGCCAGTGAATTCTAAAGTGCTCAGTCATTTATTGTTGGTTTTTTTGTTGTTGGTTTTTTTTTTTAAATGGTAATGGTTGTCTCAGCTATCACATTTCCTAATGTTTTAAATTATGGTGTTAGAATGAGCTTCTTGTTTTGTACCTTCTGTGGTAGGTAAAATTAACTTTGTAAGGAAGAAGACACTGTCTGAAACCTCTCCAGATACTTGTGCAAGACACTCAAACTTGCCTGTTATGTAAGTTTGGCCCCATGTGACAGGCCATGATGTCCTTTCAATGTATCAGGAGCTCTTTCTTTTCCATTTTGGATACCTAGAAGGCACCTTTGCTATTGAGCCACTTGATGCTCTCCCAAAGCTGATTTCTCAACTACTTTGTTGCCATATGTCAGCAGAGTTGGGTCCTTGAGACATGTGGATGGTTTCAGGAGCACTGCTTCGTTAAATTCATTCAAGCTTTGTTTTTAGTTAGGCAACTGGTCTTCAAACGTTGATTTGGTTTTCAGTTTGAGACAGTAGAAAGCCTTTATATTGGAATGTGACTAATTTGCCTGTTTATTGTCATCAGCCTTAAGGAATGAGAGTGGTTCAAAAATACAGCAGTCAGATTTCACCTTTTCTGCTTTGTAAATCAATATATAAGTGGTTCAGGTTTACAGTTGACCTTCAGTTTGTGACTGGCCTTGTCCAACGTTGCTGGGCTTCTTTAGAAGGATAATTAGGGTTTAGCAGCTCTGGATTCCCATGTCTGATAATTGAGTTGTTAGCACAAGCACTTAAAATAATCAGCTGTAGACCAGAGGTCGTACCTGGTAGTGCTTTTATTGGCAGAGAATTGCCACACTGAGAAGTTAAGTGCTCTTGTTTTGATCATTATAATGTGTTTTCCTCTACATGTGTTTTTTTGTTTTATTTTTTTCCTTCCAGCTCCAAACATTGATTCAAGAAACCGACCCCGGTGCCGACTATCGCATTGACCGTGCTCTGAATGAAGCCTGTGAGTCAGTCATACAGACTGCCTGCAAGCACATACGCTCTGGAGACCCCATGTAGGTGACTCTTGGTGACAACTGGGCTTTGGTTGTACTGGGAATCCATTAAGATTGGTTGCTTGACCAGTATAGATAGTAAAACCTGTTGAAAAACAATGGGCTCCAAACTAGAAACTCGCATGGTGTGAACTGAGCCCCACTTTTGCTATATAAGCAAACTAGTATTTTTATAACTGGTTTAGCAACAGTAAGGCTTGTAGCTATCTCAGGTGCTTAAAATTTGTAACATTTTCTATGGTGAGCATTTCTCTTATGAAGAAAATCTCTAACACTCACAAAGAAAGGTAACAGACCTTGATGGGCCAGTTTAGCAATCACTTACTGCAGAGACAAATCAAGTCTGATCTATAGTGTCTCCTGAGCCAGGTTTTATATAGAATAGTCCTTCTGGTTTTGTCATTTATCAGACTTGCTGAGATGGCTAAAGCAGTGGCATCTAAGAGGATACAAATGTGTGTTTCAGATGCAATCTTACAGTGAAAAGCTTTCTCTTCTCTATTTGACCATCATATCTATCATTTGTTGGAAAGGCAGATTTGACAGTGCTAAAATTACAGGAAAGCTCAGTTCAGCTTGACAATAACAGGTTGCTGCCTGTCTTTTTTTCCTTCTGTTTGCAGGATTCTCTCCTGCCTGATGGAGCACTTGTATACTGAGAAGATGGTAGAAGACTGTGAGCACAGGCTTCTGGAGCTGCAGTATTTCATCTCTCGTGATTGGAAGTGAGCACTGTAAAACACTGTGTCTTGTTTTTACTGCTTGTGTGCATTAGCAGTTCCTTGTGAAACTTCCAGAAGTAGAAGCTTATGCTCATTCAAAAGAGGACTTCTATACCAAATCTGTGTGGTATTGATGTCTAGCTAGACCAGCAGAAGCAAAATCTGCTTAGAAAGAGTGTGATGTCCACTTAAACGGGGTCCTAACTCACTTAGAAATGAATACAGTCCAAAAAAGAATGTAAAATTGAATGCATCTTTGATTAAAAGAAATCCTCTGGCCCCATTGAAGGTCACTTTCTGTGCTGGTGGCAGGCAGCTTCATCACTTTAAGTGGTACAATATGGGAGTTAAGAGAACCATGCTACTGAGGAGCACAAAGAACCTCTGTGTGTGAGGCTCCCTGCTTCCATTTCTGCCTTTTTTGCAAATTCTCTGGCTGTCTGTGGCTACAGTCTGTAGAGCAGATGTGATTCCCTTTGGAGCACTGCTTTTCCAGCTTTCTCATCCAAAAATGGCACTGCTTTGTTTTAAATCTATACACAAGCCTTTGTGTCTGAATGGGTTATGAGGAGGAGAATATAAATTTGATAAGAAGAAAGAAAAAGTGTTTGGCTTTTCTTTTGAGACTGATTGAGAGATGAGTTACTGGATTTTATCAATTGGAGTTGCTGCAAGAAATGGGCTGATAATTCCCTGATGTGGTCACCAGTGGAAGGCAAGAAGTCATGGGCTTCAATTGCTGCAGATAATTCAAATGGTATTAAAATAAAATGTTAAAATCTGACTCAGCAGCATCTATGGGCAGTATTTACAGTTGTTGAGAGCTGACAAATAGAAAGGTCTGAACCTTCTGCACTTAAAATTTGTGAAACTGTGGACTTGGTGATTTAAGGACTTTGTGGCTCTTTTAGTCATCTAAAGATCTATCTCCATAGGTAAACAGGAGTATTTAATATTATTTTTCTCCTCTTCCTGTTTCACTTCATTGCCGTGTCTTCTGCTATATTTCTAGCAAGTAATTCATTGCTTGAACCAAACTTAAGTGATGGGAGGAGGGAAGACTTGAGTATTTGCATTTTGCTGGGAGTAAAGCTAATTCTAATTAATACAACAGGCTGGGCAACATTAGCTCATCTTTCTTGGTTTAACCACTGTCTCCTAGTTGGAGTTTATAAAAACTCCTGTATTCACTGTGTGCCTAGCACAGATTCACAGAGCAGAAATGGTTTCTTCCTACTTTTATCATTATTTTTATGACTGTGTCCACTAATATCACTTGATACTTTTTGGAGTGGTGTAGAAAGTGAAAGTTTCCATTTTGGGAAGTTTAGTGCTATCTCACTTTGCTTTCATATAATCAGACATCACCTTAAGATACCTGCACCTGCAGTTTTCTTGTGTGCAAAAGCAGGGGATGCTGATTCTTCACTTAGCTCAAATCCAGAGCAGACAGTAATTTATTACTTTCATGAATCTGGCCTTCAGAAATGGCAGCAGGACAAAATACATGTAAGATTATTCAAGCAAAATGTGGCAAGTATCATAGAATCATAAGTACCTGCCTTTTTGCTGCTTTACAGCATCAGGGAGATGATTTCTCTTCTCCTGTGTCTGCATTTGGCTGGTGTGCTACAGAAGAGAGTGGCAGGTGCTTCAGAAAGCACAAAATACCTAATCTGCAATTAAAGATAATCAGGATTTATTTACAAGACTGGGAAGTTGATTTCAAATGGAGCAACAGGCATTTTGCCACCTGTTGGTTGGACACCACTTCTCAATGTGCGAAACTTGGAGAGTAGATTGTTCTGCCTTAGAAGAGTTAAAGGATATGAAAATTCTTTAAGGCTGAAATGAAATCCTACTAAGAACTTTTCTGTTTGCAGATTGGACACGGTCCTTTACCGCAAGTGTCAGGGAGATGCCTCCCGTCTCTGCCATACCCATGGCTGGAATGAGACCAGTGAGCTGATGCCTCCAGGGGCTGTTTTCTCCTGCTTGTACAGGCATGCCTACAGAACAGAGGAGCAAGGGAGGAGGGTAAGTACCACTTACTGCTCTTACCTGTGACAGAAAGATTGCACCTACACATAGAATTTGACCACTCTGTGCTAAAACTGCAAGAACTTGAAAGAGTTCCCTAAAAGCATTTTCCCTAGGTGGTACTTGCACTGCTCCAGGTGTACAGCTCCTCCTCAGATGTGCCTTGGAGGTCTTGGTTGCTGTTCTGGTAAGGCAAGAGGAACACATGGAGAAGTGACAATTGCCTGCAAGGGGAACTATGTGCTGACTGCAACTTATATGTGTCTTTTTAGGTACAGTGCAAGTCCTCCCCCTTGCCTTTCCAAAGAGGAATGTGATTCTTTGTAAATAGCTAGCATAGCTGCAGAATTGGTTTTATGCAAAAGGGAGCTCAGAGCCTAGATTTTCCTGTTTCTAATTAATTTCTGAGTACAACTCCAGGTTATACTCCATGAAGTTCTTTCTGTTGATATAAAGCATCCTTTCCATTCTTTGGAGCATACCAGACTGGTAAATGTGCTTATGCTGCCTTTAAAGAAGGCAGTAGGGACGTGATGTGTGCTCTGCACTCTGGAGATCCTCCAAAATCACGTTCAGAACCTCTTTCCAAGTTTGCTGCCCTCTTGTGCCTTTATCAGGGTGCTCCCTTGAAAGCTGCTGGGTACTTGGTTCCATTTCTTTTGGCACTGTGGTGTGCATAGTCCTTAGAAATTACTGGGTTTACACAATGGCCTGGCTTAAAAATTAATTTCTGCAGCTTGATTTAAAAGGTCTTTTGTGGTAGGGGTCAAGTATTGATTTAAAGTATCTCTCTGTTGGGATAATTTTTTAATGCAGTTTCTTTGCCTGCTGAGTTGAGGCTTCTTAATTCCATTTTATATTAGTGCTGACCAAAGAAATCAATAGCCACCTTGCAAATAATCTATCAGAAAGAGAAAAGCCTTTTAAAATGTATTTTTTCTCCTGGAATGTAGGCTGAGGGACCAGCTGTCATTTGGTAATTCAGTGTTTGAAGGCGAATTCGTTGGGAATTTGATCTGTACTTTTTTTTTCCCACAAAATGCAACCTAACTTCCAGTGCTTTGGATTTTTTTTTTAATGCATGAAGTTTGGAGCTTCAGTTGGAGCAGTTTAGGTTTGAGAGGCATATCAGTATATCTTGATTTCCTAAGATTTGTTTCTGATTCTTGGAGCCTGGGTTGCTAGGGAGGGTGCCAACAGGCAGCATGGGACTCTCCTGAACTTTCTGTGATCACTGATGGTATTTGTGGTTGCTCACAGTATGTCTTCAGCTGACATCATCTTCACATTATAGAGCTTTAGAGCTGCCCTGAGCTAAAAACTCTTCACTTTCTTTGCAGCTATCACGGGAGTGCAGAGCAGAGGTGCAGAGGATCCTCCACCAGCGTGCCATGGATGTGAAGCTGGACCCAGTCCTGCAGGACAAGTGCATGATTGACTTGGGGAAGTGGTGCAGTGAAAAAACAGAGACAGGGCAGGTACTGTGTGCAAGACTGTTTGCAGAACTCTGGAAGGCTGGGATTGGGCTATATACTTGAGGATATATTAAAAAAGGGATGTAGTTTGGTTTGTGATCTACGCTAGACTGAGAGATGGTGGTGATGTGAAGAAGCTTTGCACTCACTGCATGGCTACAGTAGGTGGAACAAGAAGGGGAAAGGGATAGTTAACCTTCACACAGAACCACAGAATATCAGGGATTGGAAGGGACCTCAAGAGATCACCTAGTCCAATCCCCCTGACACAGCAGGAACACCTAGACTAGGTCACACAGGAAAACATCCAGATGGGTTTTGAATATCTCCAGAGAAGGAGACTCCACAATCTCTCTGGGCAGCCCATTCCAGTGTTCTGTCACCCTCACTGTGAAAAAGTTCCAAGCAGCCTCACCCACCCTGACTCTTATTTGGAATATTCTATTACAAGCTTGACATTTCCCACATAAAGTTTATCCCATTTCCATTTGGCAAAAACTGAGGTGCTTCCTGTGTTCGTAGAGAACTGAACTAACATCTGCTGCTACTTAACAAAATTTCAACAAAAAACTTTCTTGTTAAGTAGCTGTGCTCTGGCAGAGCTGTCAGGGAGGAGCCATTCAACAGCATCACATGTGGCAGAGAACACACCATTGTCTTAAGTGCCCATCATAGGTTCTAGCTTGGCTAATTAACCTCTCATTAAGGTTATGTGAAGGGCAAATTAAAAGTGATAATCAGAAGTGGAAGCACTTCACACAGTTTTTGAGAAGAAGTGATAACATCCTAGACCAACATCCTTAATCATGAATTCTTGTATGTTCTGGGAGTGCAGGTAAATGAAACTTAGGACTTTAGGGGAGGAGTAGGACAATTTCATATGCATGAACACTATTTCAAGCCCAAAATTTCAACTTGGATTCTAAAATACCTGGTTTTGTAGGAACTGGAATGCCTTCAGGACCATCTTGATGACTTGGTGTCTGATTGCAGAGACATAGTGGGAAACCTCACTGAGCTGGAGTCTGAGGTGAGTGATTTGAGTCTGCCTAGATAGAAGGGGATTTTTTTTATGCTGTAACATCCAGATAACTGGAGGCTGAAATAATTCAAGCAGTGAAATTCTGTGGAGATCAAACTCTTCCATTAAGCTGGAAGGTCTGTCTTGCATTTCCCATGCTGTTCATAGGAGCAAATTTTAGGATTTCCAGAACTGGAAAGACATATCTCAAAACCCTGTAAACTAGGTTGAGTTTAACTTGTTACCACAGGGATTTTTCAGAGCCATTTTGCCATTCACTGTGCAAATTAAATATTGCATGTTTTCTGCAGGACATTCAAATTGAAGCCTTGCTGATGAGAGCATGTGAGCCCATTATCCAGTCATTCTGCCATGTGAGTACTTTGTGTAAATATCTTTGGGGTAAAAACACTGTGTGGAAAAGGTTAGAGGGTTTTACTATTAGGTCTTGATGTACTTGCTATCCTTCAAAAGCAAATTCAGGCATAAGCAATTAGAAGAGTCTTTAACAAAACATATTAAACCAAAAAATTTATACTTCCACCTGGTATTAAAACTAAAGTTTGAAGATGCAAATTGCCCTGTAGTTGGGAAAATTGCTTTTTACAGAGGGTTAAAAACTTGCTCACAAGTATTGTCCCCTGTGTGCAGCTGCTCAGCATTGCTGGAATAACTTCTGACATTGCTCTAGGACTGAGCAGTTGAATAGCCATGTACTCTGCTACTTTATGGAAATACTGAGTCTCTCCTGAGTCTGAAGTGTTCATGTGCCTGAGGTGATTAATTTCTGAGCTATATTAATAAATACTTGCAGTACCCAACCCTGAAATGGTCAGTTAATGGTGGATGTAAGCTCACAGTAGACAGTGGGGACTATAAATTCCACAATTTCCTGGTTACAATGGGCTATGGGAGCATAAAGATCATTACTGGTAAGAGTTGGCTGATTTTTTTAAGCCTTTCATCTTTCCTTCAGGAGGTTGCAGATAACCAGATTGATTCTGGGGACCTGATGGAGTGTCTAATACAGAACAAACACCAGAAGGAAATGAATGAAAAATGTGCAATTGGAGTTACTCACTTCCAGTTGGTGAGCATTTCTCTGCTATTGGAGCAAGCCTTTCTGTTCCTTGAGGGTGTTGACAGGAATTAGCTAATCATGAAATCCCTCCTTTTATGAAATTGATTTCCCAGTGTATTTAAAGTGCTCTTGTGAATTCAGTTGCATGGCTGGTTGTAAGCAGTCTCTTCTGGAGATGATTTATTCAGCCCATCCTTCCTTCCTGGCTTATGAGAGGATCTCAGCTTCTTCTGCAGTGCAACAGCATTGCACCTTCACTTATAAACAAAATAATTTCCTGATTGTATGATTCTACAAGTTTTCTTTTGGGCAGCACTTCTTTTTCTTCCCCCTTCCCTTCTCTCCCTCCAAGGTGATCTAAGGTGGGATTTTTTTTTTTTTCTTGCAGGTTCAAATGAAAGATTTTAGATTCTCCTACAAGTTTAAAATGGCTTGCAAGGAGGATGTGCTGAAACTTTGCCCCAACATCAAAAAAAAGTACGTAGCACCTGCCCATACACAGTTTGACCCTTGTAACTTTATTACATATTTATACAGTGCTTCAAGGTAGTAGGGCAGCAAAATGCTGGAATTCCTTTAGAGGCTGATTGTTTTGTGTTTTCCTTTAGTGACTGTTTGGCAGATGCTTAAGGTGAAGGCATTGTCCTTAAAATTTGAAGTTACTTCTACTTTATTCCTGCATCCAAACTTGTCCTCTTTATTTTTTTTTCCTTGAAAATAGCTAATAGTTATGATTATTGGACTACACACCCCAGGATGTTTTATATCCTTGCTAGATTAATCATCAGCTACAGTGCAGGCTACTGTTGGTTCCAGTATCTGATCTGGAAAGGGAAGATATCTCCTTTGTTTTATCTGGTTTATTCATTTCAGTGTAAGGATTTTTTTAATGGCCATGAGGCTGAATTGCACACAAGGTCAATCCTGTTCATGGATAGCAAGAACTATTTGCATTTTATGATACAAATGCCCTTCCTGTAATGATGAAGGATTGTTTGTGATGCCATGTGAGTGTTCACCTTCATCTGGCTCTGAGATTGAAGCTTTCCTGAAGTGCTCACATGATTTAAGAGCAGAGTCTTGCTGGGTATGGGTGTGGTGCTTCCATGAATATCTTCCTGGTTGCTTATTTAGATTCCAGTTAGATAGGATCAGATTTAGTTTTTAATTGCAATCCAGTTACTCTATACAGAGCTGTACGAGGCTAGAAGTAAGCACAACAGCACAAGGATAGTGTGATGTTGGGATTTTTGGGGGTCCAGCACTGATGTGATGATCCAACACTAGCCTTGGGTGGTCTGAGTGAAGTGGATGTGAGTGAAAAAGCTGTTTTTCAGCTCTTCTCAGCCTGGAGAAGAGAAGGCTCAGGGGGGACCTTACAGTAACTTATCAGTACCTCAGGGGGTCCTACAGAAAGGCAGGGCAAGGACTTTTTAATATGATATCAGATGGGAGGACTAGAAACAATGGATGTAAATTGGAAGGAGGTAGATTTAGACTTGACATAGGAAAGAAATTCTTTACAGCGAGGGTGGTGAAACACTGGGACAGGTTGCCCAGAGAGGTTGTGGATGCCCCCTCTCTGGAGGTGTTCAAGACCAGGCTGGACATGGCACTGAGTAGCCTGATGTAGTGGGAGGTGTCCCTGCCTATGGCAGGGGGGTTGGAACTTGATGATCTTTAAGGTCCCTTCCAACCCAAACTATTCTATGATTTTATGTTTTCTTTCCTGCAGGGTGGATGTGGTGATCTGTCTGAGCACAACAGTGCGCAATGATACTCTGCAGGATGCCAAAGAGCACAGGGTGTCTCTCAAGTGCCGCAAACAGCTGCGTGTTGAGGAGCTTGAGATGGTAAAACATGCCTGAAACTCTTCATCTGCCCACTCTTCTTGAATTAAAGCTTCCTGGTTTGTCCACCCTGGGGGAGGAAAAAAAAAAAGAAACTGATTTGTAACGAGGATGTAATTGATTTTCTTCTACTCTTAAAACACAAGGCACAGCTGCCCTTCACGGTGAATATAGGGATTGTCCACTTTAGTGCCTTAAATATAGTCTCAGAAAGGCTAAGGCCAAGCTTAAATGGTCATTGGAATTTCAGCTGGAATGATTATGTGTGTTAGGGAGCAACGTGCTGCACATGCTGATGTGGTTGAAGTCAGTCCTGGAGGAGAGAATGAAAGCTTTATTTTACAGAGTGAGGAGACAAGCGTGGATGAAGCAGCCTCCACTCCAGCTGCTCTGAGCTGCTCAGTGGATAAACAGGGACAGTGTGTGTTGTGGTACTTGGCTTCCTGCTGCCCTGCTTGAAGAGATAAACTCCTGTGGTCTTTGGCCAGTAGGTGTTGTTTGAGTAGTCCCATATCAGAAGAGGCAGCACCTTTCTATGGAAGAAATCAAATGCTGGGTACCATGAAAAACAGGGAACTTCATTCAGTTCACCCAGTAGATGCTAACTATTGTTATGTCCTTTAGCTTGCACTTGTAAAGATTTTTAGCTCCCTTGGACACTTTTGCCAATGCCCTTTTAGGAAGAGCAGTGGAAACAACTTGTCAGCTCTAAAATTCATTTAGACCCATCCTCCAGTGTAAAAAAACCTGCTGTATGGATTTGCAAATTTGATTTCCTACTTCTCACTCCCTGGACTCCTAAATTCAAAGAATCTGCTCTGCCTGTTGTGAGGTTTGCTTGCTTATCATGAGTAGAGGGCTGTAGTTAATAGATTAATGAAGTAAAATAGTCTTCAGTGTCCTACTTAAAAGTCCATGTGCAATTTATCCTGCAGACTGAGGATATCAGACTCGAACCAGAGCTGTATGAGGCTTGTAAAAGTGACATCAAGAACTACTGCCAAAACGTACCCTATGGCAATGCTCAGGTAATGGATTTTATTAATAATTTACAATTTAATTTGTGCTTTCATTTCAGAAAAGTTTCGAAAACCACTCCTGCAATGTTAAGTTTTCCTTTTAGATACTAGCCCAATCTTTCCTTAGTGTTTTGGAGCATAACTATTTTTCCCACTGGTTCACGAGTTATTAGGCAAGTGCAGTAGTGTGAGCAATCCATCCCACAGTTAATGAGCTGTTAATTGGAGCTTTAAGCTTTTGGCAACTGGTTACTGTGAGTGCTGCTAAAGATTTCTTAGGTGTAACATCAGTGAGGTGAGGTTTGGAGTAAGTCCCTGTGACCCCTTTCATCTCGTTAATCCCTGTAAGAAAAGATGAGCTTTTGAAGCAAGTCCTAGAAATAAGCATTGGTCCTAATAACTTTTGATAAAATGTCAACATTAGGAACTTAGCTGCCTAAATCAGGTGAGCATGGCTACTGGGGGAACACATAGCTGTGTGCTTTGAGTGGCAGATGACAAAATTGTGTTAATGATGTGTCTGCAATGATTGTAACTCTGTGTTGTAGATTATTGAATGCCTGAAAGAAGTCAAGAAGCAGTTGAGTACTCGGTGCCACCAGAAGGTGTTTAAACTGCAGGAGACAGAGATGATGGATCCAGAACTGGATTACACGCTCATGAGGGTCTGCAAGCAGATGATCAAGGTAACAGTAGTGCTGATTTATAGATTGTAGGATGGAGTTATAAGAGCTCTTACCTTTTTTGAGGTCTTACCATTTTTGAGGTTCCTGTGAAGGCTTGTGACAAGACTGCTGTGTTATTTCAGTAGCAAGATTGCTTTTCTTGCAAAGTAATGAATTTCTATATCAGGCTGAGGTTTCTTTAAGGCTCATCTCTCTCAGCTTTGCTTCCTCCACATATTTGATCAAAATCCATGCACAGATGAATCTGTCTTTCCAACTGCCAGCAAAATTGAGAGGGAATTTGACAGTTTTCATCCATTTGGTTTGGATTTTCATTGGCTTTTAGCAAAGATGGAGTTATGACTAGAGATAAGTAACATTTTGAATTCGCTGCTGACCTGGTGCACACAAACTTTCACCAAATCACACAAAACTGAGCTTGGAAATGCTGGTTTAAAGGGCTACCCATGTAAAAAGCAGCAGAACTTATTAATACAAGACACTTTTTGCACAGCAGCCAGAGTTGCAAGCCCTGAACCACCAGCTCATGTGATCTGTGTGCAGTAACCTGAATGGTTAGTGATAAAACTTGAATTTTTTTTTATTTTATTTCATTATTCCAGAGGTTTTGTCCAGAGGCAGATTCAAAAAACATGTTGCAGTGTCTGAAACAGAACAAGAACAGTGAAGTGATGGATCCTAAATGCAAGCAAATGATCACGAAGCGCCAGATTACACAGAACACAGGTACTGCCTGCTAAGAAAAACCCCAAAAAATGAACTTGCTTGAGTAGTTGAGAGGTCTACGTGGCCAGAGAAGAATATTTGCTTTATTTTCACTCTTTCTTGGCTATCAGTGTATGTTCTGACATCATTCAATCAGTTCCCATCCCTGGATGTTGCTGCTCACTGCAGTGTGGTTGGACTTGATGTCCTTTGAAGGTCCTTTTCCAACTCTATGATTCTGAGCTGGTTTTTTGAGGGTCTTTGATCCACTTTTAAGCTCTTCCCTCACAAGTTCAAGTTTTGTTGAGAGAATTTTCCCCCAAAGCAAATTAATTGATGGTGCAGTATCATCAGAAAACTTCTATCAGAGTGTTTTATGCTTGATAATCTGTACTCTAATGATGTTTTCTCACCTTTCCTGGTTAGACTACCGCTTAAACCCAGTGCTCAGGAAGGCATGCAAAGCAGACATACCAAAATTCTGCCAAAATATCCTGAACAGGGCCAAAGATGATACAGAGTTGGAAGGACAAGTCATCTCCTGCCTGAAGCTGAAATATGCAGACCAGGTGAGTAGAGCTGTTGCTTGCAAATGAGAAACAGGCACTGAGTAATGAATCAAACCCGTGGTGTGTTCCATATGGGTCATGGCCTGTGTGGAGATGAGTTTTTACACTGCTATAGAAGTGCACAATACAGAGTTTAAAATGCAACATGATTGATTTATGAAAATAAGGGTCATTGAGTGGGTTAATGGCTTTCTCCGCTTAATAGCGTCTCTCTCCAGACTGTGAGGATCAAATTCGAGTGATAATCCAGGAATCAGCTCTTGATTATCGGCTGGATCCCCAGCTACAGATGCACTGCTCTGAAGAGGTAGGAGAAACAGCTCAGCAGCAGCTTTTGCAGGCTGAAAATTCCCTTTCTGGGATGAATTTTGTTTCTTAGAAATGTGAACTCTCTGGGTAATTAAAATAATCAGAAAAATAAATCAGAAAAACACACCAAACCTTTTTGAAGTGCTTCTAGCTCCTCAGCTTCTCTGCTTGTGCCTTTTGCCCAGTGTGCAAAAATTAGTTTTTACTGTGCAATGCTAATATAAAGATGAGTTTTTCATCTACTATCTCATCATTACTTGTGACTATGCAAAAATTCTGCTTTTCTGTTGCAAATGTAAGTGTATGTTAGTTCTCTGGTCTTGACTGAAACACAGTCAGATTTTTGAGCTTTTGCTTTTGGCAGCCAAACCCACCAGTGCTTATTTCATATCTTAATGTTATTTCTATGCTGTTTTCCTCCCTACCTTCTTCCCTGGTACAGCAATATTGACTTCTTGCTGTTGGGTTTCAGTGGGTATGAATATTGCATGAGCCAAGGCTGCATTTGGCTCTGGGGATTCTTGGAAGGGAAAGTATCTCATCATGTGTTCTCAGCTGCACCCTGTGATGAACTAATGTGTTGTGATATAAATGTGCTAAAAGGCAGAATGATTGTTGGGGAGCTGCTTGTGTTAAAATCCCTTTTTCAAAACAGATTTCCAACTTGTGTGCAGAAGAAGCAGCAGCTCAAGAGCAGACTGGGCAGGTGGAAGAATGTCTGAAAGTGAATCTGCTGAAAATAAAAACTGAAACGTGCAAGAAGGTAAAAAATAAATTGAACGTGCTCTTAACAGCATCCTGTCCCTGTGGGAGTCTGTGGGGTCTTTTTCCACATCACAGTCCAGGCTGTGTTCTAGCTAGGGTGAAGCCAGAGCTCATCAGATTTCCTTCCACATCTCAGTTCTGGCCTGCAGCGTTTCAATTCAGCTTCAATTTGACAGTGAAAATTGTGCCCAGGTTACCTTCCTTTGCAATTCTGGGCTGGGATCCTTTCTCAATTATGAGTGCTAAAGTTTCATGTTAGTAATCTGTTCTCTGTTGCTGTCTCCATTGCAGGCTTCCTCAGTGCTGGGCTATGACTGAGCCACTGCTCATAGTTGGGGGCTGTAGGAATTGCCCCATGGCTTTGGCACCTTTAGTTTCTAACTGAAGTAACCTTGCTGTATGACTGAGAATTTTAAATTGATAGGGGTGTTTTGATGAATATAACTATGATAAATGATATAAAGCAGGGCTGGAGCACCCCCCTTAAGAGGACAGGCTGAAGGAGTTAGGGGTTCTTCAACCTGGAGAAGAGAAGGTTCAGGGGGGGACCTCATAGTAACTTCTCAATAACTGAAGGGGGTCTAGAGAAAGGCTGGGGTAGGAGTTTTCAATTGGTTACAGGATGGTAGGACTATGAGTAATGGATGCAAATTGGAGGAGGGGAGATAAAAAATTGGAGCTGGAGATAAAAAAGAAGTTCTTTGCTGTGGGGGTGGTGAGACACTGGAACAGGTTGCCCAGAGAGGTTGTGGATGCCCCATTAATCCCAGGAGGTGTTTAAGGCCAGGCTGGATGAGGCTTTGAGTAACCTGGTCTAGTGAGAGGTGTCCCTGTCCATGGCAGGGGGGTTGGAACTAGATAATCTTTAGGGTCCCTTCCAACCCAAACCATTCTATGATTTCATTTGACCTAAACCAGCATTCATACTTTAATCCAGGGACAGCAGTCCTTTTTCTCATGAGCCTGAATTTAAAAAGATGCTGCTGCTTGTAAGAAACATCAGTATGAATTTTATATCTTTTCTTGAGATGTCCTTTTAAATTCCCTCTCCCCAGGAAGTGCTCAACATGCTGAAGGAAAGCAAAGCAGACATATTTGTTGACCCAGTGCTCCACACAGCCTGTGCCCTAGACATCAAACACCACTGTGCTGCCATTCCACCAGGGAGAGGACGCCGTAAGTGCTTGTGCTTTTCTTGTAGGAAACTCTGATTTAACCTCCCAGTCTTGACATCTTTAAACTGCCTTTTCCTTACCAACATTACCCAAAGTACAAGGTATTTCTACCATTCTGCTGCAGTCAGGGAGGTGGTAGGATGCCACTGGAAGATGGGTATCCAGAATGCCTTCTTCTGGTGTCCAAAGCAGAAACTATTCTTCAATCCTGATATAATATCCTTATGCCTCATTTTCAGATTTAATGAGTATATCTTATGTTCCATCATTCATATAATTCCTGACACGAGTGTGTGATGCCAGACCTGCTTGAGAAATTCCTCCTCAGCCAAATCCTATTGAAAACAATCTCTTCATACACAGGGGCTGAAGTGCTTGAACTCTCTCTTTTCAGTGAGGTTTATCTCTCATCCTGTGTCAGCTCCATGCAGGATATAGCTCCCAAGCTTACTTAGGAGAGTGTTATATGAGGCTGCATCAAAAGCTTGCCAGGGACTAAGCTGCTTCTCTTACAGAAGCAGATCATCTTGGCTTCATGAGAATCATTCTTAGCTAATCCCCTTGATTCTTCTTTATGCCAGTCTTTGTCCATGGTTTCCTTCCTTTTTTTTCCTCCTCTATTTTTGACAGACAAAATTAAAGAACTAAAGTCCTTTGATCTTCTTTTTTTGCCTTCTCTAGTTAAATATAGCATTTTTTTCCCCAACATGATAGATGCTAGGGAATCTTTACTCCATTTTCTAAGTTCACAGAGCAGCTGAAGGCTTGGAGAGTTCATCAGCTATTTCAAATCCCCTAAGACTGAGTTCACCAGGTTCACACCACTTGTAACATCATTTATTTAAGTATTTTCTAGCTGTTCTTTTCCTATTTGAGCTCAGGCTCTTAAGCTTTGTTGTTGTTGTTGCATTAGCTGGCTGGATAGTAGGTGTAAGGAAAGTTAGTGGGGGGGAAAAAAACTCTCCCATCTTTGAGTTTACCTGGCATTAAAAATAGGAGACATATTTTCCTGATCATTATCTTCCATGCTGTTTACTGAATGCCTTTCCAAAATTCTGGATTTTCCTTTATTTACTCCTGTTTGGTCTTGATTCTTTGATGTGTGCTGTCATGTTTGCACTGAAGGAGTTTGGAGATCAACCTGCTTCTGGCTGTTTGAACTGACAGTTGTGTTTAAAAAGTGAATTTAAAGTTTTGCAGCCTGTTTGCTGGGAACAAAATAACTCTTCTCTGCAAA
Source organism: Turnix velox (assembly GCA_013400935.1). Taxonomy (NCBI): domain Eukaryota; kingdom Metazoa; phylum Chordata; class Aves; order Charadriiformes; family Turnicidae; genus Turnix; species Turnix velox. Next base: position 12,993 of record VZTY01024743.1, on the reverse strand, counting down.
GCAGAAAGCAACCAATTAGGGATTATTCAAGTGAGGAAGCAGAAGTTTTTAAAATACAGATTTTTATGTTTGCCTCTCATATGAGAGGGCATCTAAAAGAGGTTGAGCTCACCACACTAGTGCTCTGTAGCCACTCAGAACATTGTGATCCCGTTTCCTTTTCATGGGGCTCTGTGAAAACTCAGGAAGTTTAACCTTTCCAAAACATTTTATTCTTCAAAAGAAACTCCTCACACAGCTGATAACACTGTTTTTTTTCCTGAGCTGAATTTGATCTTACCTCCCTCTAAAGCCTGGTGACTCTTTGGAGTGCAGCTCATTGAAGGTGTAAATTTCTAAGACTTCATCAAAGCTCGTGTAAATCACCTGAATTTTATTTTGGGCATATGTTAGTAATTTCTTTTAGAAGTTAAAATTCTTTTCCCCTCGAAATGCAGCTATTAATTGTGGATTTTGATGATGTTTCTTATTTAAGGGGGTACAAAAGGGTTTTCAGGCTGGCTAGTCTGGTTAGAAAGGGATGGAAGAGTCAGCCTTGATGAGAACTGGAGTGTCCCTTTCCAACAGCCTTTCTCATTTGTTCCACCTTACAGAAATGTCCTGCTTAATGGAAGCCCTGGAAGATAAACGTGTGAGGTTGCAGCCTGAGTGTAAGAAACGCCTTAATGATCGCATTGAGATGTGGAGCTACGCTGCCAAGGTGAGTGTGGAGAGGATTTTCTTTCTTCTTTGTGCTATTTTTATGAAAAAACTCCAACCCTAATGAAATTCTCCTCTCAGAAGTTGACCTTTTGAAGTTTGTGATGGAAAAATTTGAAGTTGGGTCTCTTTTTATTGTTCTTTCTCAACTTGTAGATCTTATTCTCTCAGTGCCAGTTCTTGATGGTGCAGAGTGAAACTTCTGTGCTTGCCAGGAGTTGGTCTCCTGTGGAGGTGTGAAGCAGAACTTGGTTTAGAAAGCTGTCTCCAAACTTCCCTCAGATGAATTGCTCCAGGCTGCTTGTTTGTGACACTGGTCAATCTTGATGATGCCAGAAAGCATTAGCAGGGCCAGAGATTCATACAATCATAGAATAGTTTAGGTTGGAAGGGACCTTAAAGATCATGGAATTCCAACCCCCCTGCTATAGGCAGGGACACCTCCCACTAGATCAGGCTGCTCAGTGCCTTGTCCAGCCTGGTCTTAAACCCCTCCAGAGGGGGGGCATCCACAACCTCTCTGGGCAACCTGTTCCAGTGCTTCACCACCCTCACTGTAAAGAATTTCTTTCTTATGTCAAGTCTAAATCTACCCCCTTCCAATTTACATCCATTGTTTCTAGTCCTCCCATCTGATATCATATTAAAAAGTCCTTCCCCTGCCTTTCTGTAGGACACCCTGAGGTACTGATAAGTTACTCTGAGGTCCCCCCCCTGAGCCTTCTCTTCTCCAGGCTGAA
>VZTY01024740.1:40507-60015 GCA_013400935.1 Turnix velox | reverse complement strand
CCACTCTCCACCCAGCCTTGTGGCACTGAAGGCAATGACTAGCTGTCTTTCCCAAGTGTGGCAGAGCATGAAGAAGGGGTCTTCTGATGGTGGGGACTAATATTGATTGCCTTTTGTCCATACAAGCAACAAGGCACAAGGATTTGTATGCCTCATAGCACTGCTTGTGAGATAAGAGCAGGTTATCCTTCTATGTAGGTTTCATCACATTCATTTGCCACTTTTAAATTAATATATAACAATTGCTAACTGGGAAAGACAGAAAAAGGAATATAAAAAGATTCCTCTTTCCAATTACTGTGTTATAAAACATTCAAGGGTTTTGTGTATGTGTTCAGCTGTGACCTGAGGGTAGCCAGCAGCTGAGGAATCTATTGGCTTTGAGCATCATAGCTCTAAAATTTTATTCTGTAGCAGTGTATTTGTGGGACAGGAAGAAGAGAGGAAAATAAATGTGAACTGAAATATTAAAAATGTCTAGCAAAAACATCAAAGAGAAAGAAGAATCTTACACTGAGACTCCTGCAATCATGAACATAAATTGTGTGGGAGCAGTACGAAAGAGGTTTTGGGGGCTTTTCTAATTCAGATTTTTCTGTGAAAAACAAATGTTCTTCTCAAAGCATAGAATTTGTTGCCTCAAAAGTATTTCTTAAATCTCAAAATGATCAGCTTGCACTTCTTGTCATGGTTAAAGAATGTTCCAGTGGTTTAAGTAGTTGGGTCTTAATAATGCAACTAAGGGATTTTATGCTCTTTGGAACACAAAATATGTAGAAGGAAGATTCATTTTTTAATTCTGCCTAGCAATAATTTTTTTTCACATAGGATTATTCAGGGAAATTCTCCATCTTAAAATCAGTTCTCAGAAAATGATGGGCTGGGTTTAATATGATGAGTGGAATCTTAAATCTACAGAAGCCAGTGAACATATGCATGAGTATTAGATTAAATTATCTAATCTAGAGTTATTAAACTAAATGAAGACTGTACATTCTATGATGTGGAATACTGACTGATTCATATTGTTATCTTTTGCAAGACACACAGCATCTAATGAAAATACAAAAATCTCACCAGAATAAAATAAAGATAGCAAATAAAGTTTGTTTTAAAAATATCTGGGAACTTCATGTAGCAGCTAGCTAGTAAACTTTTTTTTGTGTTCTTTCTCCTTAAAACGTAGTAATGAATCTCAGTAATTTCCATACTGGCCACCAACTTAAAAGGGAATAAAACAGTAGAGACAGACCAAGGCAGAGACAAAAATCTTGAGGATATAAAAAATGTTTCAACAAGGTCTGCAACTGGAAAGGCACATATGACTCTCCTTCATTAGTAAATTCTATTTGAAAATATAAATCAAAACCCAAATAAATTTTAAAAAAATGCCAAAAAAACAAACTTCAGCAACCCTGACAAGTTTAGGGTTGAACAAAAACATCAAAAAAGTAAAGCAACCTTGAGTAAACTCCAAATCACTCTGGGTTTTTTTTGGTTTTGTTATTTGAGTACCAGACTAGTCTAAAAGTTAAAGAAACAATCATTCTGAGTATACATGGTTTGTTTAAAGGAATTCAATGCAGAGTGCTTAAAGACAAATGAAATTTGCAAAACAATTCTAACTAATCAAGATCTGCATTCTTCAAGTTGGTGTGAAGACATGAACATCAATCAAAACCCAAGAGTAATTTTTCTTCTGCAGTAAATTTTTCTTCTGTTTAGCTGTGTAACTTGCTTAGGGCTAAGAAGACACCATTTGTCACTCAGTTCCTCTGGTGATAACTCTCAGCACTGCTAGAGAGTTTGTGTTACCTAGATAATTTCTCACTGGACTAGCAAAAGTATGTGGCTGCTTATATCAGGTGATATCCTCTCATTCCTTCTGTGACTCATCCACATCAGAACAACAGTTCGGGTTTCCCATAAAAGCCTTAGGGTCTCAACATCTCTATGAGATGTTTAACCTCTCAAGAGGCACAGTAATAGCAGGAAACGAAAGTCAATAAGGAGGAATAAAAATACTCAGTATCACTCATAGGAAAATTGTGTTTATGCTCCATCAGCTCTCAAATATATCTCCGTTGGCTGCATCTACCTGTCTTGTCAAGAAAACACAGCTAGTTCACACACTTGAATGCTGAATTGTTCACCTACACTGNCCATGCTCTGCTGATACTGTTCCAAGCAGCTCTTGCACACCCAGATAGTACAAGACAAAAGTCTGCATGACTGCAGTGGGTTGTTTATGTGGATTGGTTTGGCATGATCTTCTGCCTGTGCCATATCTGTGCCCACTGTAGACACTGTATTGGTTGTCCATTGAAGAGTGTGTCCCCACCAGCATGGACTCCAGAAAGAGAGCATGCCTGGTGATGGGCTGGATAGTACCAGCTCCACATCGTTCAAGACTAGGCTGGACAGGGCACTGGGCAGCCTGGTCTAGTGGGAGGTGTCCCTGCCTATGGCAGGGGGGTTGGAACTCGATGATCTTTAAGGTCCCTTCCAACCCAAACTATTCTATGATTAGAGAATGAAAAACTCAATCTGCCTCAGGGTTCTATGTTTGAAAGTGTCACAAACACTAAAACTGAAGAATTTAGGAAAAACAATCTGCCAAATTCATGTATCTGCACCAATTCATACCCAATCTCGAGCCCCCAACTCTCTCAAGCACAACTTGTAGGATTATTTGCAGAAAGATTATTTATTTTTTTAACCATCTATCCATGTAGAGAAACCAAGAGTGAAAACAGCTTCAGGAAAAGATACACACGGTTGAAGTATGTTCTGCTTTTTTCTCATCACACTCCAGCTGAATCCTTCCTCTCATGTTTTCTGTATGTCTTTTTCTATATGGCTGCAGCAAACCACAAGCTCTTGTGGGTTCATCTGTTTCTCAGACACAGAGGGTGAAATATAGCACCATGATCTGCATGGGGGTTCCATTCCACTTTTATCCAAGACACAGAACTGATTTAGTAACTAATAGAAAATACTTCGCTTCCTCTGAAGGCACAAGCTAGGTATGAGCACAGTGTATAGCCCTGTTCCTATGCTCTATGGCAGTAACACTGCTTCAGATACACCCCACCTCATGGCTGGCCAAAAAGATGGATCTTCTGGAAGAGCTGGAGGACTGATTACCTTCCACAGCTTAGTCTGCAGCAGTGATGTGCACCCAAAGCCAGCAGATCTACCACTTTCTTCATCCATACAGAGCTACATCTACTTGCCAGTCTGTGGCCAGGAGATAGAGATCTCATACAAGTGGGTCTCCTCATGCCTACACCCGCAGCCCCTATTGCTTTGCTGCTTCCTCAAGCAGCATCCTCACAAGTATCTTCAGATGTCCTTCTGCTGATCTCCCAGTGCAGCCTGCCTGGGAATTCTGTCTGCTTCCCCTTCTAGTAGAAGCCTCGCTTGGGAAGTTTGCTGTCATTTAATAACTGCAGTGTGTGTCAATACCACATCCATCAAGGAAAGCCCCTGGATACAAAATAAAGTCCTGAGGGCTTTTTGCTTCTAGAGGATAACAAAGCACTGGTTTGTTTTCATGTGGTGGCTCATGCACACAAGATATTGCAGATAAAGCAACTGGCACTTAGTCCATCATTCTGCAGGCCATCTAAGTATGCACATACCCAAGAAATAAGCAAGAGATCTACATACACACAACATTTTAGGAAATCATACAGGCAAAATGCTAGAAAACACCCTAAATTACTACTGCATAGTTTAATTCATCCACATAGCTATGTAGCACTACAGCTTTCCTTTGGAATATTTTTCATTAACAACAGAAATGTTGAATTATTATCCTTTTGCCTTTTCCAGGCAGTAATCATAATTTCTGGGTGGGCAGTGAAAATCAGGATTCTTTTGTATTATTCAGTTTATATGGTCTTATTTATCACCTAATTCCATTCCAAGGCAGCATCTACTATAATTCATATATGATCTGCAGTGGAAATGGAACTTTTATTACTCATCTCCCTCCTCCATTCTGTACATGTTAGGACTGAAGATGCAGTGAGAATGTAAGATTTGCTTAGAAAGGGGCACTGGCTGTTTCCCTGTGATTCTCTGTGAGGCCAGCTACTGGCAGAAGACTTGAATTTTTAATATTAAATTCCTTACTTAATAAAATCTAATTAACTTGTCTGTGTGTGCTCAATTATTTTTTTTTTATTTAATGAATATTCATTGTTATTAATACAGAAAATCACTAAATAAACACTAGTCAAGAGACTTATGTATAGTTACTGCTGATGCCTTTGCCTTCTTCCCCTCTCCCAACTTCAATAAGTTATTGAATGTCTTTCTAAACTTCCATTTTATTTGTTCCTACAAAGTATTCTTGACAGCAGCCCTGTTTCCTTGCCTGCAGGACAAAGGGCACAAGCAAGCTAAGACTGTCCCTTTGGCATCACTCTAGATATTCCCAGTAGACTGACAAGGGACCACCATTTTCCTAACAGTCTGGAGGAATTGTCATCACAGGGTTCCTCATAGCCTTCTGTCCCTACTTGATGTCAAATGGAGCTTAGCTCTACTCAGGGAACAGAGAGGCATCCTTATCAAAGGTAGTTTAGAGAGTTTCATACATATATATGCCAACTTCTGTGTTCTTTCACAGCTGTGGAGTTTGAGGAAAGCATACTGGGGCCAGACTGGCCAAAGCTCCAGTCTATCCCAGCCTCCTCTTTANAGAGAGTTTCATACATATATATGCTAACTTCTATGTTCTTTCACGTGTTCTACACTGATCTGATTGCAACCTCAATAATTCTCTGTGTACTCCTTGCTTTGTCTCGTAATATCATATCTGCTTGAACTAACACTGTGCATGATTTACACTAGTTAACCTAGGATTTCCCCCAGAATTCTCTTCTTTTATTTATTCCACTTCTGCTGTCTCCAGACTCAACATCAAGCTAAATTTGCATTTTTTAACGGAATATCACACTTTAATTTTTTTCAGAGAATCAGCAGTGACTACAGATTTGTTATTGACCACCCACTGCAACAAGAGGGACAATTCAAAGCTAGTAGGAAGTTGGTTTAAGCAGATCGAAAAAGAATCTCTTCTTTACAACTGGCAGTGAATTTGCTGCCAGTGGAGATTGTGAAGGCAGATATCAAGAGTAGGTCTAAAAATGGTCTAGAAAAAATTCATGGACCATAGCTCTGTATAAAGAGAAGCAAAGTGAAGAGGTAAGAAAGCAACTTTGATGCATAACCATTCAGGCTGCTGGACAAGTGTGAGGGGAAAAGGAACCAAGTAGTCTCCCATCCTCTCCCAGAACTGCATCTTCTTTTGCTCCTGTCCAAAACAGCATGTTGGTTTAGCTGCACCACTGCTATGTCCATTTCAATTACTTGTTTTCTCACAAGTAGGTGGAAGGTGTCTTTGGGGTAACCATGCTTCTAGCCTAACTTACAGGAGTGCCCATGAAAGCTCCTGTGAGACCAGCTCTTTCTGGTCTGAAATGNTTAACCATTTCTTCCAGCAAGGAATTGGAATGTGCATGGGAAATTCAGTGGTGAGAATGAGACTGTATTTCCCAATGATTTGCTGTTGTCTTGCAGAAAGCTTTGCTAATCCCTGGAGATGGAAACAGTTCCAGACAGAATTGTCTCTTTTCTGTCAAAGTATAGAAGAAGACAATCCATATAGAAGTCATGTTACTGATTCTTAAGAGTTCACATGTCCCTGCTGCTCATTTTCCCGCCTGACATTGGGACTGGAGCTGACACAAACTTAGTGAAAGTGAAGGGAGATCTTAAAATCTTACATCACATTATTAGATTGCATTTCATTTTGAGATGTCTTCTTGAATTATCCATACAGCTAAGTCCTTCATGGTAAGGTCTGTGAGACAGGATATTTATATGGGGCATGGTGTGTAATGAGCTCAGGCTGTGGGCATCTCAGACCAGAACATATGCAACACAGTTGTCTTGTTTTGAAGAGCAGAGACACAAATACATATGCCAGCCAGGTGTGAGCACAGCAAGACTTCCCTGAATGTGGGGAGACAGTGCTGAGATGAACCATATCCATACACAATGACATCTAAAATGCCTTCTTTTCCGTTAGAAAAACTGCATCCTTTGTACATGGGCTCATATTGTACACATCAGCTGAAGGTGGTGTGCTGCTCAAATGAGTCTATTCTCTCATTTATCTTCTGTGGTTTTCAGCTGTGGCTCCTGTGTGTTTCCTGAGGTACAGCAGGATGTTCAGTGTAGAACAAAGCATAAAGCTCTGAAGCCTTACCCTCATTTCTAAATTTGTTGCATGCAGCATTGAGGCACATCAATCTGTTAATTACTATGTCTGCAAAACCTTGGCATACATATTCATCACCTGCAATTGTCATGCTGCCAGCTCTTGCAATTTTAATCACCAGCTTCATGATATTTGGCATTTTTCTTGGAGTCAAATCTCTCGGAGTTGTTTGGTTTTCTGACAGTCTCAGTTTTGCTTCTTTTTTAAAAAGAAAATCTAAATTTAATACCCTGTGATTTCAAAGGAAAAAAAACTGAATAATGTTCCTTAATAGGAAAAAAAAAATGTCAATATCTGGGGAGAAAAATGGAAAATTTTGAATTTTGTAGAAGAGCTGTAGGAATAAATGAACTCTAAAATACAAATTCATGGAGAGCTGTATTCCACTCAGTGAAAAATTTGAAGGAATAGGTTCATTTAAAAAAAAAAAGGTGGAATTTGGAGTCACTATAATTTAATTACATAACTTTTTGTAATAAATTATGATCAAAGGAGTCAATATGGTCCCTGGAGGATCAGCTCAGAAGAGTGTATTCCCAATTGCAATAGAATGAACACTATTTAGAGCTTTTTGACTGCTTACTCATTAGACCTAGCTGACTGCAAAATTTGTGGAGATGTCTCTTGTTTTGCTAGAGGCATTTAAAATATTAGATGAGACAAAGAGCTGAGAAAGCCCTTCACATTATACTTCTGCTTTGGAAAATCCCTGTAGTCTCTTTCACAAATTTGTTTCTGTAAGTCAGTATGTCTTGGTACAGCAGCAACATGCTAATGATACACAGCAGCTTGTATTAGTAGAGAGCAAGAAAGTTAACAAGTGAAAGAGGAGATCTATTAAAACACACAGACAAATCTCATATATTCATCCCCCAGTGAATAGTATTTTGTGTTCTCTTAGGAGCTGTGATCCCTTTATGCAGATGCACAGCCCTCTGTCTCTCCAGCACATCATATCTCTCCAGATTTCCTTTAGTCTTTGCAGAGAGTCTGAAATCCTTGTACCTGTTTTGATAGTGTCATGAGTGATTTCTCTAAAGTATCAGGTTTTGAAAGATAAGGTGATGGAAGACAACTGGAAACTTATGGGGAAGGTTAATATTTTATTCTTTACTTCAGTACTGGCTTTGCTGATAAATCTTTCATTGTTTTCTTCACCCACTTGAATAAGGAGCATTTAGAAAAACAAAATGAGAAATGTTGCTGTTGAAATGTTGCATTCTCCCCAAAGAACAAATTCTTGCTGGGAACATCTTCAGGTAGAAAGGAATATAAAATGTTGTGTTGGGATTTTTAAAATCAAACTTAATTGCTAGGATTTCCAAATTCAGTGTTAGACAAGAACTGCTTGTTTAAACTTTGTGAGTATAATAAATGCTCCTGCTTTATGTTACTGGTAATTTTGAAGGAAGAGTGAGTGCAGGGAAAAGGTATGAAGGGAGGGAAGAGCATCTGAATATTCTTCTTCCCCTGAGGCATTTTCAGTATGCGCTAGGAAAAAAAAATATTTTAAAAACCTGCAAATAAAAACCAAAACACATTGTCACCTAGATTTTATAATTTCTATTTCTTTTTGACTGTTAACTGGGGAAGGATACAGCTCTAAATCTAAATCTGTAAGTCATAAAATCACCACTGTGCATAGTGGCACTGAATATCTTCCAGTAGAATGTATTCCTCCTTTTGAGTCTGAACTCACAGAACCACTGAATGGCTGAAGTTGGAAGGGACGTCTGGAGGTCATGCCGTTGAAATCGAAACTGCTCCAGGAAAATGCAAGCCAAGAAAGAGGAATGAGGAGGAGAAACCTAACTCTAGTCTAAAGGAATGCCTTGAAGACCTTTACACAGAAACCAGCTGTTGAGACCAGTTCAATTATCTCTCGAAGAGACCATGGGAGTGAAGAGCAGGATGTAGGATGCATAGAACCACAGATTAGCAGTTAGAGACAAGCCAGCTGCGACTTTGTATAGTTTTTTGTCTTCTTTAGAGCCTGACAATAGGTCCTCTGTTTTGTTACCTCTAGATTGTAGGCTAAGATTTAGTGCTTAGGCTAAATTTACATCACTTCTCTTTAGGGGTGAGATGTCTTGTAACTTTGCAAACTTTGTAGGTCTCCAACTGTATTTCATACTCCTGATTAGCACATTCTAAATTCAGACGGTTCTCAATCCACTTCACTGCTCATTCAGCCCATTCTTCATCATCTTCTCTATGTGACTCTTAAGAGAAGACAGTGTTGAAAGCCTTAATGCACTCAAAGTAGACAGTATCCAGTCATAGAATGGTTTGGGTTGGAAGGGACCTTAAAGATCACCTAGTTCCAGCCCCCCTGCCATGGGCAGGGACATCCTATACTAGATCAGGTTCTCCGTGCCTCATCCAACCTGCTCTTGGTAGTCTCCAGGGATGGGGCTTCCACCAGCTTTCTGGTTCCACTGTCTCACCACCCTCATGGAGCCCACTCAAATCTTTCTATTTTTCCCCCCCATTTGCCTGTGGCAGGTTCCNAGAGAAGACAGTGTTGAAAGCCTTAATGCACTCAAAGTAGACAGTATCCAGTCATAGAATGGTTTGGGTTGGAAGGGACCTTAAAGATCATCTAGTTCCAGCCCCCCTGCCATGGGCAGGGACATCTGTGTTGAAGAAAAATGACTGTGGAACAAGGCAAATGCATGTTTCATTACTTCATTAACTTTGCAGGTAACTGTGTGATACTGCCATAAGCACCCTCAAAACAAAGCTATGCCAGAATGACCAGCAGAAGACTATTCCTTTGTTCTTCTCTGTTCCTCTTCTGGCTTTAGGGCAAGTTCTCCAGGAAGTGCCCTCTTGGCTCTTGTACTATGTGATACTGCTACTTTTGTATTGGATTTGAAAGCAACTTTAGTTATCAAAGCAGCAGAGTTATATTTCCTACTTTTATCCTTAGACCTTAGCAATCAATTCAGACAAATTTTCGTCTTTATACTTAGAGACTGGGGAACTGATTTTTCAGATATAAAAACTCTCTCTTCCTTAAGTTTATATCCACCCATCAAAACTCTATGATTCTTTGATTTTTTTAAAAATGCAAAGCAATTTCAAAAGAGTTATGCAACCCTTAAGTGCACAAATTTTCCTGCTTCCTAAAGTTTGTTTTCAAGAGAGATGCAGAGGAGTATTTAGGGCATTTCACCAATCCAAATCTAATTCAAGGGAACATTTGCCAGAAGTAAGAAGTGTCTGGTTTCCCTTTGTCTGTTAGGACGAGTTAGCTGCTGGTTTATCTTTATCCTCCACAAAAATATGGACACATCACATAATCTTTCAGCTTCTTGGCATCCTTAGGAAGGAAGATAGGAAGTGAATAGTCTCAAGGCAGTTACCCATACATCACAGAGATCATCCCTGAAGACAAAAAGAATGGTGCGTAACAAATCACAGCATATCAAGAAGTCCTGACTTCAGCAGCAGCCAAGCCTTGATCATCCTTCTCCAGAAGTGTAAGGCTATCTTCCCATGAAAGGTGTCCTTTAGTTGCAGAAAAAACTTTTTACAGAAAGGTGAGTAAAGGAGAGCCTTGATATATATATATCTTACTTCATTTGAGTTTGCTTTGCTTCTAGTTGTTTTTTATCTGCCCAGCGGGAGGAGGCCATCAGTTCTCAGCTAATCAATGTAGCCCAACTTCACTTTGAGCAACTTCAATTTAAATATCATTTTTGTATGTCTATAATTTGTAATTAGCAATCAAGAGATACTGCTGCCACTTGAAATATTGCACAGAACGGCAGGAATCACTAGTATGTATGACTCTTCCATTTAGGTTATTCTGAGATCTTTTACTGACCTTCATGGATTCACTATTACCTGTAAGTAAAACACTATTCAGTACAGTGCTTGTAACTACAGCTCCCTCAATTGCCTAATTTTAGTACAGTTTCTGCAGCCTGAATTTTCCTGTCTGTCACACAAAGCAGTAAAATTTAAGTGTATCTTGAAAGCCCTGACTTTCTCCTAGCTCATAGTCATTCAATCATGAGAATAATAATAATAATAAAAACGTAGATCTATGTCTACTTTAATTTTTTTCTTTCTGAAATATCACAGTTACAAGCATAAAGTTATAAAGGAATTCCTATACTCACAGGTAAGATGGCAATTCATATTTCATAGGAGATGTGCAGTATGCCAGTCTTCAAACAGACCAAAAACGCTGCTGGAAGAAGGAAACATGAAAGAGATATTCCCCACCTGCTCTGCACATCACACCTGTTTTGTTCCTTTTGTTGCAGCAACACTTAAAATGTCTTACTCCATTTCCCCAGTGGAGAACAGAAATTCTGTCTCAGGCAAAGTCTTCCCCAATACTTTTCCCATTGTCCCACTGCCCAAAGATTCTGGAAGCAGATCAGACATACATAGAGAGTAACTGCAATGATAGTTTTTAAGTTAGAGTACTCTAGCTTCAAGTGTAAAAGTATTTTCAGTCCTACTTTCCAAATAACTTTGTGATGTGTCACTAGTTGATTCCCAGACCTGGCCAGACATGAAGTACAGCAGAATGTAGGTTAGCAGCTACCACATCTTTTCTGCTTCATTTTCTAACCTCAGAAGCTAAGAAAATTGTCATCATCCAAATGAGGCAGTGAATAAATAAAGGCTTACTTTCTAGCTAGTCCAATATCGATATCATGTTGTCTTTTACTTCATGTAACAAACAGATCCTGTAACTTCTCCTGATGTCATTTCTTTCAGCAGTGTCCATCACGTCAGCATCTTGCAGCAGATTTAGTGAAGACAGATATTAATAAATGAGCTACTCAGACCTGAAGTACAGGACCCAAAAAAGCAGTTAGGTCTTGCTCGAGATCATAACTCCTCAAATGCAATGTCTTCTGCAAGCTACTGAGAGGCTACTGCACCAGATCAGAGTGGCTGTCCGTCCACTCTCTGTCCTTTTTTTCAGTACAGATCAATAGCATGTTTCCAGAGAATGGCAAATGCAAAAAAACCACCAACCCTAAAGTCTGAAAAGCTTTGTTAAAAGAAAGACAAGTGCTGTGCCTTGAGGTTGTGACTTGGGAGTCTAGAGTACATGGGAAAAAGGGAAAGGAGAAAGGAATTATTTTATTCTTTTTTTCATTGTGGAGCCTGTGTTGGCCTGTAGTTGTCTATTTAGATGTTTCGTTGCAGTGTCTCACCTAATGGCTATTTTAAGGATGAATGTGTTGAAGGCCCTCGGTAGTGAAATATGTATGACTTTGATTAGATTCACATTGAACTCCTCTGCATTTTTTTAAAAAGCAATCTCTCCTCCAGATTTGTTGGGTAATATATCTTCTACTCCTCTTTTCTGAAACTTTTTAAGTGGCTAGAAAAATTCTTTCAGTCTGTAACTATACATAAGACATCTAATATAAATAGATCTTCTCCCATATTTCATTAGAAGACTTACAAAGCCACCACAGGTCAGATAAGGTGTATTTCTACTGCTATTTTTTTATGGCAGTCAGTCTTCATGTCTACCAGGAGAATGAAGCAGTGCAGCTTTCACTGGGAACTTTTTGCTGTCTCAGGCTTCAACCATTTACAAATACTTAATGGTCAGAGTAAAATGTATCTTGTGTCAGCCCTCACGCAGCAAGAATTCATGCAAATGCACAATTTAGTTCATTGCTTTGTTTCAGGAAAATAGTCATCAGCAAACAAAACTTCCCTATTCTTGTGATGGTGTCGCAGCTGACACACATTTGGTATTGCACAGATACAGAAGAAGATAGCCTATGCATTGAGAAAATTTTAAAAATATTATATCATTTACAGTTATAATAATTAATGACAGCAACTCCTATTCCTATGCAAGTATTAGGGGAGCTAAAAATAAAGAAGAAAGACTTAAGCTACCATCTTTGTATTCCCTATAAAGAAAGCCTGGGTACTATTTTTTCTGATATTTATATCTGCATATGTACAGGTATATATTTGTACTTATATATCTGTGCAGGTGAAGAACTGGTACCTTCACCTTGAATTTTAGGATTACATTTTGATTATGGACATTGCTGAAAGTAAAGTGAGATTTGACAGGCAGGTTGTTTCTTTAATTCTTGAGCACTTTCACCTTGATAAGGATTTTCCAATCAATGCCTTCCATTATCTGCTAGTAATGTTAATTGAAGATGTATTCACATCAAACACTTCTATCTTATCTGAAGAAGGTGTGTGGAACAGAGTTCCAGTACAATAGAAACTTTAATATTCTGAGTCTGTAATTACATTCACACTTCATGCACTACTAGAATTACTTGGAAGTTAGAACTATCAAATACTGAAGTTGTTGTGTCTCTGGATTAGTAAGGAAGAAATTTCTAATAACAGTTACCAGATGGGAATTTCCCAAACTCCAAGATGCATTGCAGTCTTTATGAAGTTGCATGCAGGAGGGAGGAGGAATCTCTCCATAAATCTCTCCTGGAAGATGGTGAAGCATTTCTCCTCTTTTGATAGAGTGACAGCTATTTTCTGACCCCACTAAAAGCCATGCCTTGATTTGTCTTATAAGCGGACTGTACTGTGATTGATGAACTTGCCAAGAAGTGGTCAGAACCATGGCTGGATATTTTCTATGCCTGAATGGTCTAAAGCAAACAAGGATATATTTTAGTAGATTGTCCAGCATTTGGAGATCCTAAGGGCAGGAACTAAATTGTTATGGATACAAGTTGAAGGAGGGAAGATTTAGGTTGGATATTAGGGGGAAGTTCTTTACTAGGAGGGTGGTTAGGTCCTGGAACAGGCTGCCGAGGGAGGTTGTGGATGCCCCGTCCTTGGAGGTGTTCAAGACCAGGCTGGACGGGGCCCTGGGCAACCTCACCTAGTAGATGTGTTTGTTATGTGGCCCTGCTAGGCAGGGGGGTTGGAGTTACATGATCCTTGGGGTCCCTTCCAACCCGGGTCTTCTGTGATTCTGTGTGTTAGGTTATTCTTCTGCAGCTGAACTGCTTCAAACAAGAAGACAACAGGAAAGCAGCAGTGCCTACACGTTTAACTTCAGGTAAGCAATGCAAACAGCAGAGAGAAGAATCCCTGGGCAAAACTGCAAGTACTTCAAGATAAGTGTATGTATGCTGCCTCTGGGGGAATGAAGTTAATTGATTTGCAGCTTCCCACTAACAATAAATAATGTTCAGGTCTGCAGATACATTGTAAATCTCTTCTTGCTTGAGCAGCTGTTTGACAACTTGTGAAGTAGAAACTGAGTTAATGACCCAAAATGAGAATATCTTAAACCAAGCCAAATTTATGTCAGCTAGAGGAAGTACATTGCATATGGACCCAGCATCAAACTTTCACTGCACTGACTCAGAAGGCAGTGGCACAGTTCAGAATCCATGTTAGTCCATGTAAACTCGTTCTTGAGTTTAGCTATTTAGTATGGTATAAGGCAGGGAGTTATTCTGTTAGAGACAGAAATTGCCTGAGGAAACTGAAAGGAATGGCAGATGGGGAAGTGATAGAAATTTTATTTATCAGGGGAAGAGGAGATGTACTTAAGGAAGAATATTAATATCTGTACAATGTGTACAGTCATTTAAATCCTCCGGATGTTGGAAAACATCTTGCTTCTGGGAGATGGAATCATAGAATAGCTTGAGCTGGAAGGGACGTCAAAGATTATCAAGTTCCAACCCCCCTGCCATAGGCAGGGGTACCTCCCACTAGATCAGGCTGCTCATTGCCTTGTCCAGCCTGGCCTTAAAGACCTCCAGAGTTTTTACCCTTTCTGAGATTAAGGCTGTTCCACTGGAATTGATTAGGAGCTCCTGGAGAGCCCTGTGTCCTTCACAAAGACTGTGGATGGCAAACGAGGATGCTTAGATACTGGTACTGTCTACCTTTCCAAGTAAGCCCTTTTAAAACTCTTGGCCAAGAAGACATGTTTTTGTGACCAGGTTATAGGCTAGCATAAAAAAAATAAAAATGTCCTAGGGCTGCAGGGCATAGCTAGTGCTCCTAAAGGGAGATTCTTTCTGCTTGACTTGAAATTCAGAGCAATATGTTTCTAAGTATATATGTCACTGCAATTCAGAATGTTAGGGATAATCCTTCTCCCACCACCCTATGCTTCACCAGTCCTTTCCAGATGAATAAATATTGTCCTTCTTGATTAATTTACCCAGTTGGCATGTTTGTCCCCTAGCATTTTTAATATATAGCCATATTTGGACCACATGCTTGTCAACTATGTTCACCAGAATGGGTGCCAAGGGGGTTTAATATCATAGAATCATAGAACAGTTTGGGTTGGAAGGGACCTTAAAGATCATCAAGTTCCAACCCCCTGTCCATAGGCAGGGACACCTCCACTAGATCAGGCTGCTCAGTGCCTTGTCCAGCCTGGCCTTGAACACCTCCAGAGAGGGAGCATCCACAACCTCCCTGGGCAACCCATTCCAGTGTGTCATCATCCTCACTGTAAAAAATATCAAAAAAAAGCCCCTTGTAAACCTATCCCCCTCCAATTTACATCCATTGTTTCTAGTCCTCCCATCCGATATCATATTAAAAAGTCCTTCCCCTGCCTTTCTGTAGCCACCTGATTTTTTTTGTTAAGCATCCAGAGCAATACTTATGCTTTAAGAACAAATTCATTGTCATGAATCAATAAACAGTGCCCTACAAACACAAATAGGTAGGCTGGATCATGAAGCAAACTTCTTCAGAAATCCTTTAGGAATAGTATCCTTCCTATGCAATATTAGCTTACAGTATTTCAATCTTTATTTCCTTTCTCAGTTTATTTTTGATGTATCAGCTTAGCATCGACAAATGGACATTTAATCTCTGTCTGTTTTGTGAGAGGTTCACTGTTTTCATTTTTTCTCTATCTGCATTACAAGCTAGGGCAGTTTGTGTTCCTGACTAGATTGTTTCTTTTAAAAGCTGAACATTATTGATAAATTGAAAATAACAAAATAAACACCTTTTTTTTGTGTGTGTGAATAAATAAACCTTTGCAAAATTTATAAACCAAATATTTGGGAATACTTTTTTCGAACTCCCATTGACCCTCAGGATCTTAGCACTGAATTGAAATCAATGTGACCTGAAAATAAATAAGCTTTGTACTTTTTATTCAGGTTTTGTGTTGTGGAAAAGATTTTTTTCTTTTGTTTTGCTACATTTTGAACAAATCACCAGTGGTTGAAATCCCTTAGAACTACCTGATTAGAAAATTGAAAAAGNCCTGGGCAACCCGTTCCAGTGCTTCACCACCCTCACTGTAAAGAACTTCTTCCTTATGTCTAGTCTAAATCTATCCCCCTCTAATTTATATCCATTGTTGAAATCCCTTAGAACTACCTGATTAGAAAATTGAAAAAGCCAGTCTTAGTGCATCACAAATTAAAGTATGTGCCATATTTTCTTCACTCTGCTGAGAAACACAAGATGTTTCCTCTCCCTTTTTAACACTCATGCATGCTGCACAACTGCTGGCTTAAGTCAGAAAATGGAACTTGGCAAAAAGCGGCAGGAATCCTGCAATGAAGTCACTTTAAATTGTGCTTTCATGGAGCAACAATCCCTCCTGAGGGATTTGGGTGGTGGAGGTATATTTTTTCTTTGCTCTTCCTCTGGAAGAGAATATTCTGGGGAGCATTTGCTGAGTTACAGGACTTAGATTTAGCAGGATCTGAACAGAAATTAAATATCCTTAATAACGTTATGTCTTTCTTCTCCTGATAAGAAGAGTTTTCCTTTCTGTCAACAGAAAGGAAAAAAAACAGTCCTCACAAAAGGATGTTTAGAACTCTGTGCTGCTGTTTGCTGATAAGAGGTAGGCAACAAGGAAAAAACAGAATGTACTACTAAGCAATTGACTAATGACTGTATTATATAGCTCAACACAGCAATGGTACATCTTTGCTTGAGGAGCCCTTTCTAATGAAGCATTTTTGCATTCCCCAGGGGGATACATCATGTACATGCATCTCTAGAGAATGGGAACAACTTCTAATAAGAAAATCTACCAGCAAGATATTAGTAAGAGAATTCACCCTATAAACAAAATATTACAAGAAACCAAAATATGTGGACAAATTTATTTGGTTGTCACACACCATTTTCTTCAACACAACCCAAAGGCTGTCAGGGTAGCATCCTTTCCAGGGGATTCTAGAGAGACACAAAGGGGGTCTTCAGCAAAAGGTCTGCTTTCTCCTACCAGTAAAGCCTCTATTAGAGAATGATGACAAACAGATGACAAGTTTAGAAACGAGTTGTTTACTTCCCCAGAGCATGAAAAGAGTTCAATCCAGCAAAAGATACTTTTTTCACAGCCTTCAATGCATTTGTGACAGTTTGTGATGGATTCACTTTGAAAATCATATTTTGAAAGGACACAACCTTGCAGGCTTCTCTCAAATCTCTGCTGCAAAGGGTCTGCCATAAAGGCACACATCATTACTTCTATCTCACAGACTTATTTTTAGCAGAGCAGGTATGTTCTATGGGGTGTCTAGTCTGCCACACACTGGTCTTGTCAATTAGTGCCTACCTGCCACAGAGCTCTAGATTCACAGAGATTTTACTGGTTCCTATAGTGAACTTTAGAAAAAATTTTAATTAGGTTACACAACATAACTAGACTCTGAACACACAGAGGGCTCTGTGTATGATCTTACTTTAAGCTTTTAGCACATTGCATCTATTTACACAGCCAATGCAATTAGTAGTTTCTTTTGAAGATCATCATACAACCAGATCCTACTGGGATAAACAGGTAGGATTTCATTTTTGAAAAATTTTAACATTCTAACAGAAAAAGGACTAGCAGATATTAGACAGATATTTTATTTTTGAAAAACGGTAACATTCTAATAGAAAGAAAACTACTTTCAAGACATAGAAAAAGTAGGTATCTAATGTTTACATATGAGGACTGGAGTTTTTTTCTCTAATCAACCAGCATACATAAAAAGACAAGAATTTAAGTGCCTGTGTGGAAGAGAAAACACTTATCAAAGCCTTTCCAACAAAACCAAGTCCCTGTTGCTCCCTTTTGCTGCCAGAGCAAGGTCCTTTTTGTAACCTTTCTCAAACACCCTGGGCTGACTACCAGGTGGCCACATAACAAATGATCTGGCATGCCCACCTCATCAAATACTCCCCTTCCATTTCCCCAAATTCCTTTTTTGCCATTCTGATGAACACTAATTCAAATAGAAAAATTTTCAACTGCAGTTACCTTCATCATTCTCTGATAAGAGACAAGCATCTTATATCTGCAGTATGTTTCTCTTCTTAAAATTTGCTAGTTAACTCTGTATCTAGCTCTTTCAATTAAGTAGCTTGATGCTTTCATGCCAGTCCATGGTTTTAGTCCAAGGCAAACAAAGACTAAAGTGAGCAGAAAGTGTGCATGGCCACACAAATATTTTCTCAGAGAAAAACTTTTAATCAGCTCCTTCTTTTACATACAGAACTATCAGCTACATTCAGAGGTTTTTATAGCTTATAGAAGAAATCAGAAATGTGTATTTTTATATAACCATGGAAACAGTTTCACCAGGACTGAGATTTCTTGGCAATCAGGAGGCAGTGACTAGCTTCTATCAACTGAAGACTGAGATACCACAAGCTTGAGACAATTTGTCTTTGTCACAGTGCACTTACCAGAACTGAAATTGCATGCTTATCTGTCTTTCCTGCACATTCTTTGTTATCCATTGTCTTCCACACCTATGCAAAAAATAAAACTCAACATTTTCCCTAGTATCCCTTGGTTAATAGCATCTTGCTGCTGAAGCTTATCCACTTGATTATTCCATTTCCTCCTTGAGTTTTTTTTATCCCAGTGAAACTCTGCCAGGACTCAAACACACTGTGAATGAGGAATAATTTTACAGTCTAAAACAATAAACTCAAATGTTAAGCTAAGTCATAAACAATGTTAAAATATTGGTGCAAGAGCCTGTACAAAGTATTCTGAACTACTTTAAAGTACTAAAATAAAGTTGGAAACAGGCAGATAGCCATCTTTAAACAAAGAAAGAATAAGTTTCTCCAGAACAAAGAACAAAAATAATACGACTTTCCATCTTTTTAAGTCTGATATGAAATTGAACCAAGAACATTCTCAGTTGCTTCAAAATCTGGGATTCCTGATTGGTCTTGAATGCAAGTCAAGAACAACAGTTTATGTATTACTTGGATCCTATGCAATTTCAAATGTTGTTACTCCTGGTGCCCATTTATATCATGTTCTTCCTAGTTCTGCTCAAAGAAAGCATCTCTAGTACTTGTAACACTACAAAATCATTGGTTTCATATTTTTATCCCTGTTTCTGAATTCCTTGCACTAGTTTATTTGCATGATGATATTTATTTCTCAAACTAAGTATATTGGTCAAAATGTAAATCATAGAAATTTAGAAAATGCTTCTCCATAATTCAAAGTATGTGATGCCCACGCAGCAGAGTTTATTTTGTTTGCTTTTCCCCAGAATAATCTATCAAAAGCTCTGCAAATAAATAGAAATATTATAGTTTGTGCTGCTGTTATTCTTCTATAAATAGGAGATCTGTCTTGTCTCTGAACTTTTAATCTTGGAAGAAAGGTGCAAGAAACAATTCTTAACCATGATTTTATGCAATACATAGCATAGAATCATAGAATCATAGAATCATAGAATGGTTTGGGTTGGAAGGGACCTTAAAGATCATCTGGTTCCAAACCCCTGTTGTGGGCAGGGACAGACCAGGTCGTTCAGAGCCTGATGCAGCCTGGCCTTAGATGTCTCCAGGGATGGGGCATCCATGATCCATCCTCTGGGCAACCTGTTCCAGTGTCTCACCACCCTCATGGTGAACACTCATATCCTTCCAGTTTTCCCCCCACTTTGCCTCTAGGCAGGTTCCACATACCCCTTTTCCCCTATCTCCTGCCTCTGCCCCACACCAACCCTTTTGCAGCCCGTTTTCCTCCAAATCCCCCACACCTGAGCTCCACTGGAGAATCCTCCCCTCCCCAGGTGTTCCAAATCAGTCCTCTCCAATCCCTCTCCTATTTAACAGCAGCAGGGAAGGGCAGCAGCTACCATTTGCCCCCCCGTGGGGCCTGAGGGATGCTCCTCCTGGTGCCTCTGCTGCAGGACATCACTGGTGAGTTGCATTTTCCAAGGGGACACGGTGGGAGGAGAAAGGCCGGGGGGCCTGCTGGCCCCCC
>VZTY01024740.1:13367-39886 GCA_013400935.1 Turnix velox | reverse complement strand
GATGGTTCTGGGACCTGGGGTGTGCACGTTAGGTGGAGCGATCCTCCGTGTACCCGGCGCCGTAAATAAAGAATACCTGCTTACTCTCCACAAAAGACTACGTGCATCTTTAAATCAATATGTCCACTGATATTTCTTCTGAGAAATGACAACATTCACAGGTCATGAAAGTGCAGAAAGCACAATGGCATTGTCATGTGTGTTGTGTTAATTTATGCTCAGTAAATACACAATCGGGTAAATGAAAGCATGGAGAGAAGAGCAATTAATTTAAAGACCTCTCTTAAGACTTTGATTACTGAATCAATTCATAATACACGTTTGTGAATGTTTGTGTCTCAATACCAAACTGAACTTCTATCTGATTTTTTCTTGAACTGTGTTATCAATTACTTATAATTGAAAATGTATAAAGAGGAAATGCTTCTGCAACTAACTGTTGCTGTATCAGGCCTTTGGATTTTTAATAGCCCTGTGACACAGCTTTATGAATCTCAGCTACATCATTTTTGTTAGTTACTTGATCTCAGACCCCTTATTTAAATCATGAAACCAAGAAAAAAGTGCTGCCTAGTTAAGAGTGACAAAACAAAGGAGAAATTAAATGAAAACAAATAGCATTATAGCTATATCAAATGTCTTATTGAAGAAAAAAGGTCTCGAATTTTTTTATTTTCTCTGATTTCTTTCAGATGGAGTAATATGGAAAAGATGAAATCCCAGAGATACATACTTACCTTATTTTGGAAGTAAATCCTCTTAGAAACACACTGACTGTCAGTAAAAATTACCATGGTGCTTCCATGAGCCTAAGGACTTCCAGTCACAGTGTCCCTGTGACTCAATTATTCCTGTAAAAGGTACAATAAACCATATTATCCCCTGGATATTCTCTCATCTTCTGATTTGAAGTTAATGGTTTACATCCAAAAGCTTGATATTTTACATTTCTCTTAAAACATTGAGCGTTCACAGTATTTGTTGTAGCAATTTTGGGTATTCTTTTCAGATCTGTGCACTTATTCAACCTTTTTAGTGTATGTCTCAGCTCCAGTAATTAGCCCTATTGCGTGGCAACACTGGGTGAGTTTTTAAAAATTGAGGAGCACTATATTCATTTTTGTATGTCATTTTATGATGTTCATCAATGTTTATAGCCCCGGTATGGATCATACCTCCTGAAATATTATTTCAAAGAGGTGGAAAAATAAATTCATTCAAAATTTTCCTGAAGAATCAAGGGACAATTCAGCACAATTTCTACCATCTGGTAAAATCTGAATATTTAGAATGCTTGATTTATCTTCTGACATACATTGTAGCCCTGTTTATGAAGTACTTGCCCTGTTCCTCACTTCCCTATAGTTTCCTCACAACTTGTTAACTAATAGCCATATGGCTAAAGAAAAAATATGACCTGAAGGGATGCACAACCTCTTTTACAAAAATCTCCTCATTCAGACTGCTGACTACAGGACACTGAGACACTGAGACATCTCCCAGTGCCCTCCCCTAGAATAAGAAGTCCTAAATGAAAATACTGAAGTGCTTTACAGAAGGCAGTCAATGGTGCAAGATATCCTTTTCAGAGGTTTTAATAATGCATTTTGAAAATTCTCCTCCCTTTTATTTTCAAAATATAAAACAGAATTTTTTTACAAAGTTATCTGTTTTATGTAGGATAGAAACCATGACAACACATGAAAAAAAATCCCTAGTGTTTATATGTATGTATTCATTTTTCAAAGCAAAGTCATAACCATACCCTTTGAATTGCTTCTGTGGCATATGCAGTCATTGTCTTGTCTGGAATATGGTAATATTTTGTGTTTAAATACTTCTGTTTAATCCATTTCACATTGTCATAACAACCCTGAAAAGAAAGGCAAATCTGAAAAGTTTATGTCTCTGAAAAAAACCAAACATTCTAACCACACATACAAACTTGCACTGTTAGAAAAAGTCAGAGCAAATGGAGTTTAAAAAACTAAAAATAATGATAATTTTAAAAAAATCCAAGGACTGTAAGAAGACTGGAAATCTCTCTTGTTATACAACAACCCTTGAAATATTAGATAAACATCTTACTGCTAGAAGGATGAGTATTTGCAGCCAGTCCTCCCTCTAAGAAAAATTTCACAGATCATTAAAAAATAAAAGGGGAAAATATACATATGTAAAAAGATCCAAGAGTATTTCATCAGAGGGCAGGCAAGGAAGGGCAGAAGGAAGGAAGCTTTACATTTGGAGGATGTGAAAACAGAAGGTATGATACCAGCACATAGCTAAAGCTAGTATGGGACTTTTTGGCCCACGACAACCTTGAAAAAAGAGAATTTGCCTCTTTTTTCTCTGCATCAGCATCAGTCAGAATTGTGTGTTAGCAAGATGCTCCATGCTCCAGTGGAAAGGGGATGAAACCATTTATTTATATAATGTGGTGTTGAATGGGGACAATTAGTTCTGAGGGGTGATACATTGTTTGCACCATGGTTTAATTTTAACACTGTGCTGCTCCTACTAGCATACAATAGGGAATATTTGCTCCCAGGGAGTTTTAATTAGCTGAACAGAGTTTACATTAGCAGCTTTATTCACTCACAACTGCTGGTTTTCATTTGTTGTGCTATGACTTATGTGAAGATACCACACTTAGCAAGTCTGTTGGTCAGATGGTTTTAAATTTTCTTCAATGCATTTCACAGACTTTCTTGAGATGCTTTGTCAAAGAGTGCCAGGAATATTCTGAGTGATGAATGAATGTATCAAATTGGATGTGAGGATTAAATTTCTCTTTAGTAAGTAGTGGATTGAAAATCCTTTAGTTGGCACTTTTATGTCTACCTGCTGCAGCTATTCTGCTGCAAGGTTCTTATGAAAGGCAAATATTATAACTGCAAATATAAATAACTAAATGCGAAGTAAAAGTAGCAGCCCTTTGAAAATCACAGAGCTGAAAACAGAAATAAGTTTGGGACAACTCAAGAGAATAAGTTGCTGTGGGGCACAGTTAAGAGTGTTGGAGGTCATACTAACCACGAAACCAGTGCTAATATGACTGTCAGTGTGATGGGGGATGATAGGGAAGACTACACTGAGACTTGTTGCACATATAGGAGGATACAGCTGCTGTTCCATGAGTCTTAACTGCCTGCAGTATTCAGGCTTCTGGGTTTCAAAATTTCTTTCTGCTGCTGTTCTCTACCAACTGGAGGTAGAGTTGGCCATGAGTCAGACCCTGATAGAGTGTCTAGTTTCTCTCACTAAAGGATGGGCAACCATTTGCATGTGTGGACAATAGATGATATCTTCCAAGTACAACAGGATTTCTGATCAATTTTCCAGCATAAAAAGTCTGATAGATTTTCCCTGAAATCTTGGATTAGTGGGATCAAAAGCAGATAAAAGGAAAGCTGGGCTTCAGATACACCAAATGTTTGAGGCAAAAAAGAACTAATTTTCTGATCAATAATTTTTCTTATCTAGACTGCTGGTAACCCTCTGAAATTAAGAGCACATTGCCCAGAAAAATGTTCATTCTTAAAGTGGTGAGTAATTTGTAGTCTATGCAAAGGAGAGAAGCTCTTGCTTACATCTATTGCTATAACAACTAAGGTCAGCTAATTTCATTATTTTCCCCACTGGAAGTTTGTAAATGTAAGCATAGAGGGGAGGAGTGGACAGGACAGGTGATCTCAAACTGACTGACAGGGCTGTTCTATCCTGTTTTGCTCTGTGCTCGCTGTAAAAGCTGGTGGATCAATGGAGTCAGCTCTTCTCTTGCAGTGGACAATATCCAAGCACTCTGCCTGTCCTCCTGCCTCTGATCCTGATCCCTGTGCTCCTGACTCCACCCATCACTAAGTCCAATCTGGGATTCCCCAGTGACATCACCCTGTGAGATTAATACGATTCTGTATACAGTGTATTTCATTGTTTTCCTTTTATTTCTAATAATTTGTTAAAGTAGTTTGGATTCTTCTAAAGTAATATGTCTCTTTATTCCTTCTCCACTTCTCTTTGTATGCAAGAGAAAATAGGGAGAGTATCACCAGCCAGTTCTGGGCCAAACTGGACCTGAGGCAACAACATAGTTATATTTTGCTTTGCCATATTAAAGCAGGGATCCTTTTCATCATATAGTAAATGTTCTTTTTAAGGATGGTGGATGTTAATTATGCTAAAACAAGTCAATGCATTGCATCTATGACTGGAAAAATTACAGAATTCCTACAAATAAGTAGTGACTTCAGCTGGATGCTGTTCAATATTTTCGCCCATTGGAGGTACCCCTACAAGTTCTGATGCTTTGGAAAACAGCCTTACATGTACCAGCACTCCACAAACACCATTATTTCTCTCCCTTTTACCAATAGCTTTTGAAAGGGAAGCAGCTCAGAGCTGTCTTGTCTCATCCATTAGTCTCCTGCTGTGAAACAAACTGCTTTTGTGTCAGTAGTGAACTCCAAGGACCAGTTTGCTGGAGAGGTTGAGCTGCAGTAACTTGTCTTCTTCATACTGAACCTCCCTGTTGAGCTGCTAAGGAAATATGGATCCACTCTGGATACCACAACACACATACTGAACACAATTTTAAAGGAAGAGAATATAGAGGAGACACTATAGACTTAACTCAGGAGTACAAAAGGCATTCATCAATGACATGCTAAAAGAGAAGAAAAACTGGGATCACAGCCTTTTCCAACAGGAATCCCCCTGACATTGGATATTTGCTGCACATAGCTACAAACCAAAAATACATCCTGATTTTGTTCTCTCTCTCTCACTCTCTGTATTCCTACAGATGACAGGAACCTAATAGTCTTTGCTGTTTTAATTTCATAACTCTTAGCCTATGCACTGTCAGATAATGATTAATATTTTCAGTATTAGTAACACCCATGTGGCTTGGGGGTCTTTTTATGTAGCAATTAATCTTCTTTTTATGCAGTTGCATAATCGTTCAAATGTACAATGCAAACAAAATATCTCAGCCTACATGAACACACTACTATAAATTTCAGTGAATGGAATTCATTCTCTAGAGGGGGATAGGTCATATGAAAAAGGAAAAAAAGCTCAGATTTAGTGTCAGATCTAGAGTTACATTGTAAATCCCAAAATTCAGGTTCAGCTATGATTCAAGCACCAGATCATTAACAAAGTGCTGCATGTGGGTGGACAGAACCCAGAAAAATGTATTTATTTGGAGCATTTTTTTCTGGACATCTGAAACTGTGATTGAGTCAAACAAGCTGTCAAGAAATTCAAGTTATTTGATTTTTCAACCAAACCATTAAAAAGCCCCATTCCAGCAAATGGCTCTGTTTAAGAAAATCATGTGTACCTTAAATCATGCTTTGAGAAAATCTGCTTTCCTTAAGAAAAAGCATGTAATGTTACTTTTAGTTGGTTTTTTTTTTTAAGTTACCAAAACTTACTTTGCCAATTTGCATCTAATTTTGATTTATTAATGACTAGTTAGTGAGCACAAAATCAGGCAGGCCTATGAAGGACACAGATCAGAAGATAATGAGCTTTTTCACTGAATTTAAAAAGGGATCATATTCACAAAGAATACAGCAAAGTAACCCCAGCCACCTGGACTGATCTGATCTGTGCTGTAAAAATAAACAGTGTATCTTCTTCTGCCCCCCTCACCATCAGAACATGACCTACTGTCCTGAATTGAAAAATTGAGTATAACTATAACCCAATAGAAAATGGGCTTCACAAACACTTTGACAATGTTTATCACATTTTCAATATATATAGATCTCACAGAGACTGACATCAAAGGTTTGTTTGAATACATTTATTTATGTCATAAATAACACCCAGCAACCCTATAATCCAATGGAAAAGGGTAGCTCATTAGGGAAATACAGTAAGTTTGCAAGATGGAAAGAGTACCTTCAAATGAGGGTACTGTGATATTTGCATCATATCCATCAAAGAAGGGGAAAGTAATCATTCAGAGGGCATTTCATACTCTTTGATATATGGTGTAATAAGCTGGAGCCATACAAAATACAGGAGGGTTGCAGGAAAGCATGGAAGGTATAGAAATTATATTAAAAAAAAAGAGGAAAAAAATTATTTTCAGCTACATTTTTTACTGTATTTTATGTTAGCATCTCTTTCAACAGTAAGGCTCCTACATTCTGTAATTGCCAAAATCTGAACATCATGTACTCGAGCTGTGCCTTAAGACTCTTATAACATTTTGGTGCACAAAGAATTCAGACCATCAGCTCCTGCTGCTTCTTATTAAAATAACATCACTTGCCATCTCTGGGGAATAAACAGAGTATTTTCTTAAATTTGCTTGAAGCAACTTTGATTTACTAAGTTACAGGACTGGACTCACAGCTTCCAGTCTGTCTTCAAGTGATAAGAGGGCAGCACAGGCCAACAAACTCCATCCCAGGTATCAGGAGGATGGTGGCTGAGCTTTGTTAGAGCCAATTGATTTGCTGTAAAGTTCAACTCTGTTTATGTTTGCTGTAATCATAAAGACTTTGTGAATTTTTCTTCACAGTACTGAGCCATCAGAAAATAAAAAATAAAGAAGGAAGTTTGTCATGCATTAGAAATTGAATAAAAATAAGGCACAATCAATACAAGCAGAATTTCATATCCACCCCTTTGACTAAGGAAACCCTCCAGGTCTTTTGACATTGGTAGTACAAATGAATCCATTACATCTTCCTGGTCATAATTAAAAATAAAGATTGCAAAATAAGCATGTAGTTTGAAAGCATTATTCAGTGCTGGGCAAATTCAAAGAACTTTCTAAAGATAATACAAAAAAAAAAAAAGATGTTCATGTTATACAGTGTTGAAATTAAGGGAAAAATAATTACTCTTACCCATTAGTGGTTTTGCTATTAAATGCAACCCCTGTGGACAAGCAGATGCACATCAGAGTTCCTGACATCACTTCTGAAATGTTACTCCTAATTCTTAGGACTGGAAAGCTTGTTGTTCAAGAACAGTTTCCTTGAAGTTTGATCCTGGTGGTCTGAAAGAAGTAGAGGTCAATGCTGGAGAACACAGTCATCAGGCTCATTCTGGAATGAAGGTGGAGGCATGGAACCATTTGGATATCCAAGATCTTCAGTTCTTCAAGATGTTTTCTCATGTCACATGTTCTCTTGCTTGTACAGACAATCATACTTCCTGATTTCCTCTCTAAATAGCAGGGCTATTTATTACTGTCAAAATTATCAGAAGACATGTCAGTCATAAGGATAAATTTTGGCATTCCACAGCTCTGGAAAGTGAGCAAACTTAAATGTTTAGCACTTTGTTTGAGATGGTGACAAAAACTTAATAACCATTGAATCATAGAATAGTTTGGATTGGAATGGACCTTAAAGATCATCAGTTCCAAACCCCCTGCCATGGACAGGGACATCTCCCACTAGATCAGGTTGCTCTGTGCCTCATCCAGCCTGGCCTTAAATACTTCCAGGGAGGGGGCATCCACAACCTCCCTAGGCTACCTGTGAGGGCAACCTCACAGTAAAGAACTTCTCTCCAGCCTAAATCTCCCCTCTTCCAGTTTGCCCCTATTGCTCCTAGTCCTGCCATCCTGTACCCTATTAAAAAGTCCTATCCCTGCCTTTCTAAAGGCCCCCATCACCTGGAGCAATGAGCAGCTTTGCCAGGGTCACCCTGAGAAGCTGCAGTGATTTGTACCATCACAATCTGTGTTTTGAAACTGCTTGCTATCATATGTCTGTAGTATCTAGTGTCACTGGAGCATGTGCCACATGAGGAAGACTGAGGCAGCTGAGACTATCATATTGGAGATGGTTTTAGAGAAATGTAATAGCTATCTGCTAGTGTAGACAAGGAGATCACAAAGAAGAGGAGGGACTAAGATTTTACTGAGATGCACAGGAGAAAACTGAGCAATAATGGGTATAAATAAACACAGTGTTAATTAAGACAGTATATAATTAAGAAAAAAAAAATCAGTATGAAGTTAATTAAGCACTGGAACAAGGCCTAAAGTGATCGCAGAATTTCTCTCTTTGGAATTTTACAAGACCTGGATAGATGAACCAGGCAAGCAAGTCTGAATTCAGTGTTGACTGTTTTGAGCTGGGGATTGGGCTAGAAATCTCATGAGGTCCTTTCCAGCCTAAATGGTTCTATGACTCCATAAATTATTTGTCCAGATTTCATTACCTTGTAAGAAGAGTTTAGAAAAAAACTCCCGAAAGGTCACAAAAGCAGTTCTGCTGGAGAATTGGATATTAGAGTGTTATTTCCTTGGGGCTGGAGCCAATATTCAGGTTGGTGTATTTTTCCTCTTACAATATTTTGACAGTCATTTGGAAGTTTAAATACATTTACTGGGAGGCTTAAGCTTACAGAATAGGTGGTCTGCTCACCTCTACGTACTACTGAATTCTGGTCTTTGTATCTGCTTTGGAACTGCAAAATGTCATTTGCCTATTACAGAGTAGCCTGATTTGAGTTACTTTAAATCTGTTTGAAAGCAGCCTACTTCAGACTGTGGGAGGATAAGATCGCAGCAAGAATTTTTTTTTTTACCAGACATTAATTGTTCTTTTGGTTTTGTCTCACTAAAAGACCACTCACATTAAGGGAGTTAGGATAGAGGCACTAATTCTGTTTTCATCTCCTTTCTTTTTCTAAGTCATTTGTTTGCATCATGTTACCATGTTTCTTTTTTTTTTTTTATTCTTCATTTGATTACAAGTATTTGACAGGATCATATAGTTTCCAGTGTTGCTCTTTGTAGCAGTTTGAAAAGTGACCGACACAGTTCATTTCTCAGAGATCCAGCCAGACAACTTCCAGAGTTTACTGTGATTCTCATCATCTGCAGTGTTTACTCTTGTTTTCCAAGGGAGGAAATGGAATTTTGGTCATGAATATCCAGAGTAGTACAGGAGCTACTCTGGAGTAACTCCAGCAATGCTGGAGTGACTCCATCATTTCCCATCTGAAGAAATGAGTGATCAGCCAAAGCAATGTCCAAATAAGAAATGTTATATTAAATATCTGGAAGGATGGATAAACAAGAGAAGAGAAATTTTTTTTCACCACAATTAATGTTGCTTATCTGTATTCCCTTTGTTATGTCATTTTCTAGGTTATGCCATTTATTACTCTTCATTTTCAAATCCAGAAGGACTGACAGATTTTAATGTGCTTTCAAGTCCAATTGGTTCTCAAATTATGCTCCCTTATCCTTAGGTCAAATTTCTGAATCAACATGCTGCCCAGTTTTATCCATCCTGAATTACTTTTCCCTCTTCTCTTTGCCAGATGTGTCAGATGGTATTTTTATCTATGACACTGCCAAATTTTGTTTGGCTTTTTATCTTTTATGTGATTATATTCTGCTGGGAATACCAATTTGAAAAACTACACTGTCATAGCAAGCTGCATTTAAAGTTAATGCCACATCTGCCTATGTTTTCAGTTGGCATCCTTATTTTCTAATCTCTTTTTTATTAGCAACAAGCCGTTTTTCCAAACCTATCCTTATTTTCTGGCTGAGCTGCAAACCTGTTTTTCAAGCAGCACAGCTGGGCACTCCCATTTTTCTTTTGGTGAAAATCTGTGCTAGCAGACACACTACTATTTTCTGTTTCACACAAAACTTATATGTGCTGATAAACATTTTACTAATAGTGACTTTTTGAAGATCTCTTCCATGTCATTGAGGTCTTGACTTCAGGTACACATCTTGAATACCTGTTAGAGTGACAGTAGCTTCAGACACAATCAGTAAGTGCAGATCAGACATGAATGACTGAAGCTTTTCTATTATTATATGTAATTCACTGGGATCTAGCTTGAATACAAAATGTGAAAGCTGTGCTCACTATAGTAAAAGTGAACTAGATGCTTCTTTTCCAGTGGAAGACCAGCTATTATAGAGGTTCTTCCCAGCTTTCTTCATCAATGACAATGCAGACACAAATTTTATAGACATAATGAAGGGTATTCCATTTATTCAAGGGCACTGTCAAAGCTTAAGATAAGAACGAAGCCTATCCTTCTATGAATGCATGAATGCACATCTTCATACAGAAGAAATTCTTCCCAATGCTCAAAAATTGCTGATCTAACTGGAAACTCAAATGGTATCTTCCTGTTCCCTTGCACGTGCATAATTTCTTCTGCTAAGAATATGATCTCAGTTAATTTAGGAATTTTTTTTCATTAGTTCCTCCCCTTCATGGGCAGCACATCTCTCTATGCTGATTCTCACTGGATTTCATTTTGTGATTGGAAGCTGCCTCTAAGAAGTACACACAGTGTACACAAAATTTGGCCTACTATCATTTAATTGAGCAGAAGTGCAGAGACTTAGCAGACAAATGGAACCCTACACTGGCAGAGGAACATTGGCATGTTCCTGCAGAAAACTGCTGGAAAGACTTTTAGAATAAAAATATTTGTCTTGATAAGCAACTCTTGTAAACAGGGCAGTAGAGAAAATTCATGTTTTGGGGCAGACACTGCCATCTAAAGAGGAATCACTGTCAGAGGACCTTCACAAGATACCAAACTTGAGACCCATGCTGACTAATTGTGTAAGCCTCTAGAATAAGTAGGAAAAGTCTATCACTATATAAACCTATGAAGACAAAGATGGTTATCAAAACCCACCCATTTAGGGAAATACTACACACTCAGAACCCAGGCTGTGGAAAGGGAATATGCATAAGTGCCAGGAATTTTCATTTCTATTGGTCCCTATGATTAGGAAAAAAGGAATAAGTGACAGGAAAAGCATATTAAAAAAACCCAAACAAATAAACAAACAAACAAAAAAAAAACCAACCCCAAAAAAACCACCAAAAAATCACAAAAAAAAAGAAGCAGAGATTCATTATCCCGGTGAGGAATCATAAAGCCTCTTGGTGCTATGTGAACCTGTAGCATGAGATTTGTCACTGCTGTGAGCAACACAAGCAGTCACAACCCAGAGGTTTATTTGAGATACAGATGAGCAAACAGAGCAGCACATTGTTCAACAGCTGCTTATCCTCAGGGCAGACATAGCTAGGGGTAGAACAGCCTGACACGTCCTCCCAGTTATGACTTTTTATTTTTAATAATGCAAGATACTTCACTTCATCATTTTAATCAAACTGAACAGGCTGAAATAAGCAAGAGAATACTTTCACCTCAGCCATTGATCACTTCATAAAATTGGCAGGGTCTTTCCTGCCTCTTTTCAGCCTCTCAGTCACTTTTGAATCCCCTCCTGACATCCAAACATATGGCATGAAAAGAAGTAAGTTCCTCTCTGAAAACATAATAAAACTTCATTTACTGGAACTGTTTCATTACATTTGCCTCATTTAGAGCTGCTAGGATGTTATACTAGCTCTTTGTGGGCTACTGAGCATTCAATCTAATAGTAGTATTAACCTGAGTGCCTCAGGTGACCCTGACACTAATATATGCTGTCTTGAAGTTAACAAGAGGTATTTGTCTCCCCTACACCTCCAAATGATAAAATTATTATGAAAATTGCTTTGCATAAATCTGATAAATACTCAAAGGACTACAAGAAATATATTTCTCTATGGAAAGGTTTTTATACTTGGCCAAAAATTTACCACAAAATGAGCGATTTTTCAAACTGAGGTAGCCTGCCTGCTTGTGTATGGTCAGAAACTAGGCCTTATGTTTCCCTTGTCTAGTCAAAATTGATAGTATCCAGGACTCCCAGTAGAATTTCAGGGTAATGCCAGATACAGTGAGTTAATTCAGGGAGTAATAAATACCATGAATGGTGCATTAGCATTCAGTGCAAGCTGCTTGGAACAGATTTACCAGCCAAATCTGGTTTAGTCAGTTTTAGTTGATGTCCATTTAGAGTGGTCAGGGCAAATGTGTCTTCAAAAGACAAAATGATCATGGAAAGTATCCAGAAAAAAGAAAATTTCCAGTAAGTCCTAACTGGTGATACAATCTGCAGACACTGATGATTTACTTTGGAAATGGCAATGTCATATGAGTGCTTGTGTGCTCTCTAGAACTTCCTAGGCTTAGATTTAAACAGTGCAGGAAGCCAACACCACTCATGTTTTTTTAATGGG
The DNA here is from genome assembly GCA_013400935.1 of Turnix velox. NCBI lineage: Eukaryota > Metazoa > Chordata > Aves > Charadriiformes > Turnicidae > Turnix > Turnix velox. Next base: position 27,782 of record VZTY01024740.1, on the reverse strand, counting down.
TCCATTCAGGATGTGAGTGGCACAGTCTCTGCAGGATTTGGTGGCTTTAAATAAAGGAAACTGAGCACACTGAGTGTCTGACTACTCATTTCTCAGAATTAGGGTTCAGATTTCTTGTAAACATTGTAACTTCAGGAGTTTATGACATCCCTTCTAGATCTATAATGATGAGCATGTGTTCATAACAGAATTACTGCACCCACTACACTCTCTTCACCCCCAAAGATGACAATTTCACAATGCTCAGTCAAGGAGCAGGGGGGTTGGAACTCGATGATCTTTAAGGTCCCTTCCAACCCAAACTATTCTATGATTCTATAAGGAGGATTTCTCCTTATACAGCTATGGCGAGTGTTCCTGAACACTTTGTTGCTATTCACATGTTTGGAAATGGACTTCAAGAGAATGTGATTTAGGATTTCTCCAGGGACTAAGATGAGGCTACTGACCTCATAGCTCCTTACTCCTAATTCAAAGAAAACTGAACAAAAAAGCCCCAAACCATTCTTAGTTCATGGTAGATGGGTAAAACATAATAAGCCTAACTTTCACCTCATGGTCCAAAGACTTGTTATAACACAATCAATCAAATCATAACAGCTTCCATTGTAGGTTCACAGGAAGGTCATGTATTTCATTGATTTTGTGCTGTTTTTAAGCTGATGCCCTCTGTACTTTTCAGATACATCATTTTAATCAGTCCAGCCTTGTAAACAATATTTTCAATGCTGATGTCACAATCTTGGCTGCTACTGATGATTTAAGGATGAAGAGAAATCTGGAAATACTATTTATTTATTTATTTGGGCTCTTGAGGAGTAATGAATATTGCTTATGGGGATGCTATTTTATACTCCAAGAAGTTGACTCAAGCTATAGCTATTTTCTTTTCTTTTTCACAACTGTCTTTTTTTACCTTGACATGCTGGAAAACTGGAGCATGTGTCACTTCACTTTGAGTTAATACTTCTAAAATTTTTGTCCTACAATATAATTTTCTAATCATTCTTTTAAGTGACCTCATAGAATAAACTATAATGGAATCAAAGTTGCATCAGAGTGCAGGTTTAATTTTCTCAGAGAAAAAGAACAAACATGCAGCAATAAATAGCCAGTCTGTGGTAAAACATTGACTAATCTGAAATATTATTGCTGTCCTTTAAAGTAATATGTAACAGACATGCCCAGGTTGATCAGGTATCAACATTCAAATTATAATTGAGTTATAATTCTAGAAAGCAATAAAAATAATAGAGTTTGGAGTTATCAGTCAATTTCATATGGCTGAAAGCAAGCCCAGTCTAAAAATATTATCTGCACTGCAAACTTAGGTTATTTTATACTACATATTTTTATATAATTCCTAATCCATAAGTTACCTTTCTAAAAGCACTTTACGATTTTGACATGTTCCAGATATCTGGATCAAACAAATCCAGCTATTCTGCTTATATGATTTCCAAACTCACCTTAAAGTGAAAATAAATTTTCATTGTTCATATATGATTGTGTGTGTGTTGCAGTAGGTAGTGGCTTTGCACTATGATACACATTTGTCATAAAGACATCATCTGGATCCAGAGAAATTGGTAGCAATCTGTCACAGTTGCCATGGCTAGAGAGAGTTGTGTAAACATTCCCAAAATATTAGTGTACATTGACACACATATATATACTCTGCTACTTCAATCATAGAATCATAGAATAGTTTGGGTTGGAAGAGACCTTAAAGATCATCGAATTCCAACTCGANTAGTCCTCCCATCCGATATTATGTTAAAAATTCCTTCCCCTGCCTTTCTGTAGGACCCCCTCAGGTACTGATAAGTTACTATGAGGTCCCCTCTGAGCCTTCTCTTCTCCAGGCTGAACAACCCCAACTCCTTCAGCCTGTCCTCATAGGGCAGTTGCTCCAACCCTTTCCTGGACCCTCTCCAACAGCTCAATGTCCTTCCTGTGTTGAGGGCTCCAGAACTGGACGCAGTACTCCAGGTGGGGTCTCACCAGTGCCGAGTAGAGGGGTAAAATCACCTCTCTTGACGTGCTGGTCACACTCCTCTTGATGCAACCCAGGATTTGGTTGGCCTTCTTGGCTACGAGTGCACACTGTCTACATTAAAAACTGATCAATAATTATATACCATCCTTTTTTGTTTGCAAACATTGCAAACTCTGTACAATCTCATCTTCTTCTCCAAGGAATCTGAGTAACCTAACTTGTAAGAGCAGGTAACTGCTGTCATTAATTCTTTCCCAGGCATGTTTTTCTTTTTGGTCTAAATGCAGCAATTTGAAAGCAAAGTAACCTCTGTCATTGACTCCAAAAAACACAGAGCAGCATGACAAAGGACCAAATTCAGTACAGTCAGAAAGCACAGGCTATATATTTCCATGTGGCACAAGTGTCTGACCGGCCAGGTTATGAAATCTTTGTCACTCTTAAGAATATGGGCATCATTTAACACAGCTTGTCCTGGGCTTCAGGGAAGAGAAAAGATACTGAGGTTGAAGAATGTGTATAGAGGACAGCTTCTCTGTCTCAGATACTAGCCAAGAAAGGATTGCTTTAGTGACAACTTTCTTGCTTCTTACTGCCTCTCCAGCCTACTGGAGCCAACACTGGGAGGCATGACCTGGACACCATCAGACCAGATACCTTCACTGGCTGTTCAGGAGTGTGGCCAGATGGCACAAAAGCAAGAAACTAGATTAGGCTCCTGGTCTGGAAAGCCATGGAAGACTCTTCTGCTTCTTTTCCACCATTGTCCATGTCTTGAAGCTTTAAGGGGAATCCTGAATCTGTCCCTCTCACAAGCAGGTAAACAAGAATTTAAGGCAGAAAGAACTTTGTCCTAGAAGTGAAGTTGCAATATTTTGTGTTCTCAAGGAAGAGACAGCAACAGTACTGACAAGTCAAATCAAGCACATAGATCCAAAAAGTAGTGTTCATTGGACACTAAGGGATTATTAGGAGAGATTACTAACAAATAGATGTTACGCTATTTCTGATTTCAGACCAGGAATGTCTTTTTGTATATGTATGTGATAAATAAATCTTAAGCTGAAAACCGTAATACGATTTCTCAGAACATCCTTTGATGTTAGATACAAGCTGAAAAATAATCTTCACTTGTAGATCCGTGTCACCAAGTTTATCAAAACTGTGCACAGAAATAAGAAGGCTCAGAGTTAAAAATGAATCATAAAAGCAAAACAAGTAAAAAAAAGGGAGACCATTTCTCCACACCTTCCTGCCCTTCATCTCATCTCATCCATAGGAGATGTCCTTATATTAATGCTAGCTTCACCAGCTGTCAGTGGGGAGTTGCCAGGTAAAATCTGAACAGAGGAAAAATAAGCCCTTTTCATTGTTTCATCTTACTCAGCAAATAATCAATGTGAAGAAAAGTTAATCAAGAAAACTCCTACTGAAAGAAGAAATAAAAACATGAAATGCTGTCTGCAGTCTTACTTTTCCCTCACCTCTGTACCTTTAAGTCAGTGTCATAGGGTGAGTAGCATGAATGAGCTTACCCAAAGGCAGCTCTCATAGTGGTTTGGGGTTGTTTTGTGACCTTCACGAGACTTACAGATAGCATCTTGCCTTCAAATCCTGCAGGCATATTAAACCTGTATCATCTCTTCCCTGATGTGAGTAATAAGGACAAGCAGACCAATCTCACCTCATAGTGATCTATGGATATAAGGTGTAGAGTATGTGCTAACAAGGGCAGATGTGCACATTTCTTGTGGTTGGTATTCTCCAGGCTTCAAGCTGGACATGATACTCAGTGTTGCTGGGGCAGAATTTCTTAGAATAAACCATGAATCATTCTTCTCATGCTGAGAGAATGAACCTGTGTATAGAAAAAATCTGACATCCCAAAAATGACAGACCCCAACATGTTTTCACAACTGAAAGTGGAGTAATTTACTTGCTATATTTTTCTTTTCCCTGTCAGAGGCACTGGGAATCTACAGGAGGTGTATTTCCTCCTCATCCTCAGAAAGGAAGTTCTCATACCTTGCACACCAGAACTGATTAGTATCATACATATAAATCCAAGCCAGAGAAATCATTAATGACACAGATTAACCCTTCTGCTGGAGTATGTTTAGAAAATAAAAAATACAAAGACAATTAGGGTTTGCAAATCTTGCTGAAGTCTGTAGGAAAAGAAACAAGCATGAATTTAGCCAATGCGTATTTAGCATTTGCATATTTCTGGCCACTGTGCTGAAAGGTACTGCCTCTTGGCACCAAAACAAGCTGTAAAAAATTATTTACTTCTTTATTTAGTTATGTCTCTTTGGTTTAAGATGCAGATTTAGGATTATGGCCCCAAAATTCGCTTTCCTTTGGGAAAAAAATTGAGCACAAGGATAGCCAAAATTTGCTATGGACAGGGCAGAACATAAACCTCACATTACATACTGCATGTAATTCTGGATCTCCCCAGAATTGGTAGGCAGCCTGAAACAACAGGCTTGAGGAGTGCTGGCATTTGTCATCACACCAACCTGTCAAAACTGGTTAGTGGTGTGGGGTTATTGAATTGGAGCAGTCCAAATAAAAATGCTTTAAAGGCATCTCCCTTTATTTCATCTGTCCTCTTTTTGTTCAATAGTCTCAAAAATAAGAGCACCAAGTCACCAATGAGTTTTTATAATCTTGTCTTAAGAAGCATAATGAAGAAATTTGAAATGTCAGCATCACTAAATGATATACCATCCAAGTAATTAAGATGTTTATCTTCTCAAGACTGTACCCACCTTAATTTTGATGTTCTACTGTTGGTACCAATTTTTTTTCTAGTTCATTGGCTTGTCTGCTGATGACCTATTTTCCCTTGCCTCAGATAATTAAAAGGTCCCACAGATTGACTGTCACCTTTGACTTGACTGTCTGTCTCCTTTTTGATTTAACAAATTTCATCTTGTTGACAGTGTTTGATGTGCAGCCAGCAGTCTGAAACAGTTCCAACTTTGCAGATATTCCATTATCAACATCTTGCATGCCTGTGTTTTTCATTCACTGTCCTTCCTAGACTATATATAGGCTTTCCTGGCTATAATACCAGGACGTGGTGGATTAGATACTCCAAGAAGTACATAATTGTCACCATAAACCTTTCTGAATGCATCAAGCACTTTTATTGCTACCTACTTCCAAGTCATTACTGTAGCACAGGCAATTCTCAATATTACTGTCTTCTTCACAGTTGTTATATTCTGGCTCTTATTTTAATACTGTCAGTCAGAGATGGGAAGGCAGTAGGTTATGACTAAATTGAAATTAAGATCTTTTAACTGCAGCATTTTAACTATTAAATAAATTAATTAATTGAAATACAGTTGCAATAGAAATGAGTCTCCCAGAATTAGGCATACTTCCAAGTTAGGATGCAGTTTATGGTAGCAACATACAATTAGCTGCTGGAATTTAACTACAGGGTTTTGCAGGAGCTAGTATTGAGTTTGTTTTCTTTATGATTAATGCCACTCTCTTGGTTTCATGTGGATCCATTTTTCCATATTCTATTATCGTTTCACCTGAAAAAAAAAAAAAAAAGATAAAGAACTACTGATTTTAGTGATCATAAAATTACCACTTGTCATGGTCTAACTCCAGCCAACACGTAAGTGCCACACAGTCACTAGCTCTGTCCACACCCCTCACTCCACCTTACGGAGCAAGGGAGACAACTGGAAAAGTAAAAGTGAGAAAACTTGTGAGCTGAGATAGAGACAATTTAATAGGTAGAGCAAAAACTGCCCATGCAAGAAAAGCAGGGAAATTCCCTGTTTCCCATCAGCAAGCAGGTGTTCAGCCATCTCTAGGAATGGCTCCATCACATGTAGAGGAGGACAAAAAACCATCACTCCAGACATCCACTCTTCCTCTTTCACTCCCCCAGCTTTATATAATGAGCATGACAAATGTATTATGGAATATCCCTGAGGTAAGTATGGGTCAGCTGTGCCAGCAGTGTCCCCTCCCAATGTATTGGTGGCAGGGTGGTATGAGGAGTAGGAAAGACCTTTACTCTGTGAAGCATTGCTCCATAGTAACATTAGCAACACTGTTTCCAGCACAAATCCAAAACATATCTCCACAATAGTCACTGTGAAGAATATAAATTCTATCCCAACAAAACCAGCACATCACCTCAGGGTCTGAATGAGAAATAGCCACAGGCTTTGTATAATAAACTATACGTTGCTGCCCTTGGACAGGTGGAGGATTCCAAGAAAATCTGATGTCATAATTCAGTTTCTGGCTTCCCACAAGATCTGAACATTATGAGGCACACATTCCTGCTTTCATTCATTCAGATACTGAGTCAGCTGCTTTGGCTTCTTCCAAGATGAAGCCTTCCTGGGGGTTTTTATGAAGACTGATGAGACATTGCAAGGAAGATGCAGCAGCACTGCCTGTGATTAGGGTGAATCTCACATAAAGGGAGTAAAAGAAACTTTCTTATACACATATCAAATCTCTGATATTTCTAAGTATGGAGATACAGCTCATTCAGTAGTAGCTTTTCCTCTTGTTACAGCAAGTTTGATTGAAAATTTAAGGAGGTAATCAGCTGAGATCTACAGGGAGAATGATTTAGGCAAATTCCAGTCATGTCAGCAATCAATATTTAATCTTATCTCTGAATTTATTTATTCTAGTGATCTTCTTCTCACACACTGTAGGATTAGAAATTGTACATACTTATACAAACATTAATTTGAAATCACCAGGAAAAAAAACAAACAACTGTATGTCTGGTCATCTGAAAATCAGCTTTATAAACCTGGCAACCCTCCTCAGTAGGCAGCTTTCAGTTTCAACTGAGTGCTTCATCTAATCGATTCCAATATTTGCTTTTTGCTTTATATATGACCAAGCAATAGAGATCATTGATTAAACATTAAAGGGATGTGGTGGTAGCTCCTAGTGACATGAATAGATGAAAGATTCCAAGATTCCTTCTTAGAAGTCACTGAATTGCTGCAGGGGGACCTTAGTAGCCCTTTGGAAGCAGCTGTTCAAGCAGTGTAAAGTGGCATTACCAAATACTGAAGTTACCACTGCATCCTGGCTCTGTCCTTGCAGTCTGTTTGGACATCAATGAAAGGGGAAAAAAACCTGATCCAAAAGTACCCAGAAATGTGAGCTATTGTAGGTATATTCCAGCACTTGTGCTAATAGAGAAAACAAATTATATCCACTGCAATTTTTGTTGGTTTTGTTTGGTTTTTTTTGCTAAGAGGGAAGCTGAAGTTGAAAAAAATAGAGATCTCTGGGGGTGATCTTGCTTCTTACAACTCATTCCATCGAAAGAGAAATACTCCCTTTTGTCCAGATACCAACCCCAGCCAACAAGTGGTAAAAGTAACTTAGGATGAGAGGTTGTCTTGGGCTTAGCACAGGGATGTAGATGTTCCCAGCTCTGTAGTATCCAAGGTCTATAAACTTGCCCATTAGGTCCTGGAGTAAGATTATAACAAACACAGCATAAAGATGTTAACATGCTGAGAAACAGAAACTTAGTGTCCTCCCTATGGTGCACAGCACAAACCCTCTGCGAATCACGTCTGAAACAGAGCAGTAGCTCAAAGGCTTAAAGAACTGAGTAAATTCATAAAAACATCATCTTTGTTGAAATAAGCCTTTGAACAACCAAGCACACTGCCTGTATCCTGATTAAAGGAGGTGTGAAAGGAGCCAAAGTTTTTTAATCTTCATTTCCCATGTATGGAAAGTCTCTTACCCTACATTTAGGAGAGACACAGGAGGAGAACCACACTGCCACCAGAGTAGAAGGCAAGTAGATTTTAGTACCAACTTTTTCTGTAGCATATTGCAAGTCAATGGAGCTCTCTATGGCTATGTAGAATATCTGAACTATATTCTGCACAGCTCTTTTTCACTCCAGCAGCATACACTCTGCACAAAAAAGTTCAGTATGCACTAACCAAGAAAGTCTGCATTTCTTTCACACTCTGTACTTACTCCCATTTACGTGGCATCTGCACAGAGACACTGACACAAAGCATAAATACAATAATATTTGAAGAGAAGAAATGTTAAAGAATTCTGTTTATCCCTGCTAGTAAGATTTTCTCTGAAATCCTTCCAAGTTTTCACTGCACAGGATATTTACTTAAAAGGGAGGGGAAGGAAAACAATAGACCAAAGTGAAAATCCATCAAAACCCATCATTTCTCTGGCAGGAGCAACAGAAAGGAAGATGAGACAGATAATAACACTACTGGAGCAGAATGCCATTTAGGTTGATGGATGAGAAAAGCTGACATCTCTCAGAGACCATGGGGGCATGCTGTTGGGTATAGTGTCAGACAAAATATGTCTGTACATCCTTACTTCACCCTAACATGGCTCTGTTGCAAATGATACAGTCCATCTCTGCATCTTGTGCTGATTTTTCCAGCTTTGAACAGGTAACAGCACATTCAGACGGTGTGTAGGAAGTGCTACTACACATATGCAGTGAGCTGAGGTATCAGTACTGGGACCAGTGCTATTTAACATCTTTGTAGGAGATATGGACAGTGGGATCGAGTGCACCCTCAGCAAATCTGCAGATGACACCAAGCTGTGTGGTGCAGTTGATACACCTGAAGGAAGGGATGCCATCCAGAGGGACCTTGACAGGCTTGAGAGGTGGGCCCAAGCCAACCTCATGAAGTTCAACAAGGCCAAGTGCAAGGTCCTGCACCTGGGTGGAAGCAATCCCAAGCACAGATACAGGCTGGGTGGAGAGTGGCTTGAGTGCAGCTCCGTAGAGAAAGACTTGGGTGTGTCAGTTGATGATAAACTCAACATGAGCCAACAGTGTGCACTCGCAGCCAAGAAGGCACCAACCAAATCCTGGGTTGCATCAAGAGGAGTGTGACCAGCAGGTCAAGAGAGGTGATTTTACCCCTCTACTCGGCACTGGTGAGACCCCACCTGGAGTTACTGTGTCCAGTTCTGGAGCCCTCAACACAGGAAGGACATTGAGCTGTTGGAGAGGGTCCAGAGAAGGGCCACGAAGATGATCAAAGGGTTGGAGCAACTGCCTTATGAGGACAGGCTGAAGGAGTTGGGGTTGTTCAGCCTGGAGAAGAGAAGGCTCAGAGGGGACCTCATAGTAACTTCTCAGTACCTGAGGGGGTCCTACAGAAAGGCAGGGGAAGGAATTTTTAACATAATATCGGATGGGAGGACTAGAAACAATGGATATAAATTAGAGGGGGATAGATTTAGACTAGATATAAGAAAGAAGTTCTTTACAGTGAGGGTAGTGAATCTCTGGAACAGTTTGCCTGGAGAGGTTGTGGATGCCCCCTCTCTGGAGGTGTTTAAGGCCAGGCTGGAGGAGGCACTGAGCAGACAAATCTAGTGGGAGGTGCTCCTGTCCATGGCAGGGGGGTTGGAACTCGATGATCTTTAAGGTCCCTTCCAACTCAAACTATTCTATGATTCTATGATTCTGTGCCTCTCTGATCAGGGTCTGAGCAACAACCCTCACAGTCATGCAATGGGATGGCCACAGCTTTAGGTCACTTTTAAACTCGACCCACAAGTTAAAAGGAAACCGAAGTGTTCTGGGCTCTAGGCAAGGCAAATGATCTTCTTAAGCTTTATTTGCTCCCCTAGCCTTCAGTGGCACCTAGTGGAAAAGAAGTAACTTGAAAGAAGGAACAGTTCTGAGGGAAAATACAACTACACAGTGCTTTCCCAGCTCCATCAAACAACTTTCCTCCAGCTCCTCTGAGGGAATAAGGAAGTGGAGTAGCTAAATGGAAAAAGGAATAAGCTGCTGGTGTGAAGCAGAGCTAGAGTACACTGGCAAGAAACAATTGCCATTCAAAATAAGATCATAAGTAAACACATGGGGATGGAAAAAAAGCTAAACACAGCATAATGAAGAAGTCAACAATGCTGAAAGAATAATCAGTGTTCAAAACTGACAAAGAGGGGTAGATCTGACCCGGGTGACCAATGGGATCACTTAAGACTCCTTATTGGAGGCACAAACAAAGCCTTGTGTTGAGTCATCTCTATCAACTTCTAAGTCATAGTGGGTAGTTCAACAGTTTAGTAAAGTCTTTTTCCTTTTCTAAACTATATCCCTCTAACTTAGTCATTCAGAGAAGACGTACTCAGCTCTGGGAAAACAAATGCCCATCATCCTGGAAGTTCTGTGCTACATTTCTATCTTGTTGAAGGCTTTATTAATGAGCGTTCCTTGTTGCTGCAGCTGCTTTTCAGTGATGGGGTTTGGTCTCTGTACTTGTCTTTAATTTTCTCTCTGCCTTGTTCCTGCTCCCTTTGCTGCTGGAGTTCCTGGTGACCTCATGAAGGATATAGTTTATTTTTTCAGCTCTTCTGACTTAGAGAAAAGTCCATAGCCTCTTTCAGAATAGTACTTGTTGGGCTCATACTTTAGATGTCTTATTCATCAGACAGAGAAATCTATTCTGTCAAGTTAATCTAAGGGATGTCTCAGTGTCATGTTGCCTGCTGCAGCACTGCTGTATCATAGAGTCACCTTTTTCATTTTTCCTCAAAAGAAATGTGAACCTTCTCTTCTGGCTGAGGGTATCAAGCACTCAGCTTCCTCAGCTCTTACAAATATTAGTACCAGTTTTGCTGATTTTTGCTGGTGGTAAAATTTCTCTGCAGCTTCATTGGGGTGTTTAAGGAATACTCAGATGTGTTAACACTAAGTTTTGTAATGAGTGTTTATCTCTCTTCAGAGCCAAAATAGCTCCCTGCATGTGTCATGCTTTCTCTGCCTTTCTGTGAAATACCACAGTATTTCTATACTCCCTTCCACATTTTTGTACTTCTGCATTCTCTTTTCCTTCATACTGCCATCTCTGAACAGCTCAAAAATGCCAAGCAAAACAGTTCACAAGTGGGTTCTTTCTCCCTTCCTACCTCAGCTGCATTTTTGTTCTTGAAGGAAAAACATACTGCTCTCTTCAGTGCTCACATATCTTTCCCAGATCTTTCAAGCAAACAATTCACTGAATGCAAAACTACTGGACAAGCTTCAAAAAGCTACATTTTGTCTGTCCTGTGGTTTTAATCTTTTCATATGTGTTTGTTTTGATTCATCTCCAAATTCCAAGTGTAATGGCTTGAGCCTGTGGTAACTTTGCTGGGTAGGTGGCTTGTTTGTTTGTTCTGCACATCCTGTCCTCCTGTCCAATTTGGTGTGTGTTCACCCAAAGGTATTGAGGCCAAAGGACAAAAAAAATGGAGACAGGCAATTTATCAATGGTTTCAACTCCATCCTATGGAGTTACTGCATTCCCAGCAGTACAGGTCAGCCCTGTCTAAATACAGCTTGTCTTTACAGTGTCAAATACAACACTGCTAGAGTTTCTTTTTAGCAATTAATGCTATGGCATAACTCTTATTGACCACTTCTGGTGTAATCCACAGTATGATAAAGAGCACTATGACTGCTAAAAAACTGATGAAAAGAATTATTATATCCCACTCTTTGTTAGACAAGTCCAAACATCTTGCAAGGGAGGGATAATGTTTCCAAACCTTACTGTTTAATAGTAGGTTCTTTGGTGTTTAAGTCATGAAGTGTTAGCCTTCACATATGTTTGCCTGAGAATCAGAAAGTTGATGTTAAACATTCTTGTTCAAGTGTTCAACCTACACACAAAATCAGCTACAACAAGCAAGATAGAGCATAGTTAATTAGAAAAATATAGTTAATGTGAATTGATAAATAAGCTGTATTATTTTCTTGTGTTCATGGATGCAGGAAGGGGTACTGATGCACTCTGTTTACACATCCTAAATTTCAGATCTCAAGACAAAGACTTAAGCATTAAGACTTTATTTTACTTATGGTTTGGTACTTACCTGTGTTATATACCTCTGAGTTCTTAAATATTACTTTAGAAAATAGAATCTTTTGTGTTTTATCTGCTCATCTACATGCTCCTAGGTAGCCTAATAATTTTAAACTATTCTGAAAAGCAGAGTTTTATCCCTTATGTTGTGTTTTCACTTGGGATAGAGCTTACAGTTTACTAGCAGCTGGTAGAATTTCAAGTTTTGCATGAGAAATATTTTAGATAAAGCACTATTGCTTTTAGTTGTTGCAAAACAGTCACAGCCTTCCCTGCTCCTCGCAGTGTCCTGCCACCCAGTAGGCTGAGGGTATACAACAAGCTGAGAGGGAACACAAATGGCACAGCTGAGCAGTCCACAAGGCTGTTCCATGCCATATGATGTCATGTTCAGTATGTAAAACTGAGAGAAAGAAAAAGAAGATACTCAGATAACATTTTGTCTGCCCAAGTAGCCATTACATGTGATAGAGCCCTGCTTCCCTAAACAAGGCTGAGTGCCTACCTGCTGATGGGAAGCAGGGAATAAGTCACTTGTTTTGTTTTGCTTAAACACGTGACATTTGCTTTATGTATTTCATTGTCTTTATCTCACCCCATGAGATTTCTTACTTATTTTTCCCCTTCTGATTCTATTCCCTATCCCAACTCAGGTGGAGTGAGCAGGTGGCTGCATGGCTTTAGCTGTTGGTTTGGGTTAAACCATTACACATTATCAGTTCATAATGAGAACATCATGGGAAGAAGGTGGATTCATCCTTCCTCATTGCCTTACCTGCTCCTGCCTAACCACCTGCTCTGCCCATGCAATTGCTCAGGGGATTGATACTAGAAAGAGGGGGGGAGTATCTACTTCATTAGAGATATTCAAAAGCCATCTGGACATGGTTCTGGGAAATTGGTTCTAGGTGGCCCAGCTTGAGAAGGGGGGTTCTACAAAAGTTCTTTCCAACCTTTCTTCTTTGGCCATTCTGAGACACTACAAACTAATCAACTGCTTCTTTATGAAATGTAGCAGAGAAGGTTGCTTTAAGGTTGATAATAAAACATGCTTTCTGATTATATTTAAGTACAGAGGTCCAAATTTGGAACCCAAAAGTCAGAACAACTCCCATTAAAATTGCCTTGCACTACAGAGGGCTGTGACTGACATCTCCACTGCATTGCAATGCATGTACTGATTTGCTGTCTATCTTGAATTTTAAATGAAAAATCTACATTTCCTGAGGCCTGAAATTTCCCAACAAATAGTCCATCTTGTACAGTGCTTTGAAATTATTATTTTCATATGAATATCAAATGGTGTTTTATATTTTTTATTGAGTGATTTCATTCATTCAGCACTCTTACTATTTTCCCTAACACTTATATACTCTGCATCTGTCTTATCTCTTCCCTCCTCTTTCCTACTGGTAAGTGCTAGCATAATATAATGAAAGCTGCAAACAGATAGTTTTCATATCCGTTGATCTGCTCACCTTTAATTTTAAAATAAGGTATTGCAATTTTCCTTCCTCCCTCTTGGGCCGTGTATTATGCTCTAAAAGCTATATTGATCATTGATATTCTTTTAGAAAATACTTTTATATCCCAATAATATTTCTTGCAGAATACACAGTACATAAAGTACTTGGCAGGGAAAGAGCATCTGTTTTTTTGCAGTTCCATTTAGTATGTTTCTGGAGCTGGAGAAGCATTTTTTTTTCTTTTTAATAACCAAAAATATTCTCATTCTCTTGCACTCTTGGATAATCACCAAAATCATGCTCAAACCAAATACTCTAAATTTACATACATAGTCACTACTTCCAGAATTTCTAATCTTTAATCTGTTGGGAGATATTTCTTTCTATTCATTACCACTGAGAAGCAAAGCTAAGAAAGCTCTACAGTGTCTGCAGAGCCTAGCTCTGTGCACAAGCAGTCTAGGAGCTTTCATTTTGTAGAAGGTGAGACCTTCTGAGCCTGAACTCTCTCATGGAGAGGATCATCCTAGTGCTGCCCACAGAATGGGTAAAAGGCACAGTTTTCAGCCTTTGTACAATGCAAGTTGAAGAAAGAAGCACTTTCAGATCCATTTAAAGTCTATTTAGCCTTACTAACACCATCTGCTTATTAATTTAAATGTGCCTGTTTTAACACATATCTCTTAGAATCATAGAATCAAGAATAGTTTGGGTTGGAAGGGACCTTAAAGATCATCGAGTTCCAACCCCCCTGCCATAGGCAGGGACACCTCCCACTAGACCAGGCTGCCCAGTGCCCTGTCCAGCCTAGTCTTGAACACCTCCAGAGAGGGGGCATCCACAACCTCCCTGGGCAACCTGTTCCTCACTGTAAAGAATTTCTTTCTTATGTCTAGTCTAAATCTATCCCCCTCCAATTTATATCCATTGTTTCTAGTCCTCCCATCCGATATTATGTTAAAAATTCCTTCCCCTGCCTTTCTGTAGGACCCCCTCAGGTACTGATAAGTTACTCTGAGGTCCCCTCTGAGCCTTCTCTTCTCCAGGCTGAACAACCCCAACTCCT
>VZTY01024736.1:0-11726 GCA_013400935.1 Turnix velox | reverse complement strand
TCCCTGCAGCTCCAATCAAATCCTGACCATTTAAGGTGAACTGGAGCCTCGCCCTGGGCCCCAGCGGAGCGGGACTTTAACCCTTTCCCATTGCCGGGCTTTGCCCGTCCCCTTCGGCTGCGGCTCAGGCCCCCGGGAGCGGGCAGGGGACATCCCTGGGAGCCGGGGTTTGGGGAGCAGGGACACAGCACAGGGCACGAGTCAGAGCTGGCTCCCTCCTCTCTGCTGCCTCACCATGTGGACACTCCTATTTTGTACTAAGTGCCTTTGTGTGGGTTAAGTTAATCCACTTTGGCAACGGATTAACCTAAATTTCACATGGGCAAACTTGGTGTGGAACAGCCACGGCCAGGAGGGAGCAGCAGGGGAAGGGCAGGGCTGCCAGGCAGCAGCTTCTCCCCGAGCTGGGGGGGTCTGACCCACGGGGGTCTCCTCTTTGCCCAGTGGGGTCACAACTCACACAGCTCTTGGGGGCTCAGCGAGGGACATGCTGGGCAGGGCACCCCACAGAGGAGGGAGCAGCAATTCTCAGGTTCAAATTATCCAGGGGGGAACTAACTGGCAATTAGTTATAGAACCAGTAATAATAATTAATCAAGTTGTCAGGAATAGGGGTAAGTGCCTTACAGGATCATTCACACATTCAAAATCTCCCCAAACTGTTACTATATTGTATCTACAACACACACCAAATACATTATTGAGAAGTTGTTTCCTTGCCTCTCTGCTGTTCATTACTTCTGGTCCCAGCAAACGGAGCAGAGGGTGGGGGTCCCAATGGGTCAGTGCTTGGGGTCAGGGTCCCAGCAGAGCCCCTGGAGCCCAAGTCCCAGAGCAGCCCAGCCCTGCCCATGTGCCCTCACACCATTTCCCCAGCCCAGGCTGTGTGAGAAGCTCAGGGCTGATCCCACACAAACTACACGAGGAGTTGAAGAGAGCTGTGGTGCTGCTGAGGAGTTGAAGTGAGCTGTGGTGCTGCTGAGGAGTGGGCAGGGGGCTGAAGGGGGGAGAGCAGGGATGGAGGGATCCGGCCAGAGGAGTCGCTGACTCACGGGTGACCTTGTGCAAGTCACTTGATGTTTTTGTGCCTCTGAAAAGTAGGTTAAATAACTAATGGGACCTCCTGCATCAGCCCCTCCGTGACATCAAACCTCACTGGGTAATCAGCATTAAAATGCCAACCCCTCAGGGAGGAAAGGGGGGACAGAGGACCCCCCCAAAGAGCCCCAGTCATATGGCAGGAGGGGGAGACGCAGCTTTCATCAGGAATGGATTTTATCTCAAATTATCCAGGGAGCAGAGTCAGGGAAAAAAAGGAGAGCAAAGATTTGGGGAAATTTCTGATGGAGCAGATTTGCTGTGGGCTATGTCCCCACTTCATCTGGGTCACTCCTCCTGGAGAAGCAGCAGTTGTTGGCTTCTGGCACATGTGGGAATAAGAGGGGTTTGTCCAGGCACTGCCAAGGACAGAAGGTTTTGCTGCCATGGGAGTGGGGAGCAGGGCTTTGAGGGGACACATCAACCACAGCCCAGTAACCCTCAGCCCTCCTCACACAGCTGGAACCTGCAGCACCACTGCAAACATCTCCCTGCCTCACACACTGAGGGTGACACAACAGACCCAAGAGAGACAGAGCCACCTCCAAACCACCCTCAGCCATTCCCTCACCAGCCCTGTGGCTGTGGGGCACCTGGGGCTGGATGTGGCTGCAGAGCAGAGGGAGCAGGGGGGTTCACACACACAAAGGGAGCAGGGGGACTCACACACAAAAAGGGAACAGGGGGACTCACACACAAAAAGGGAACAGGGGGGGCTCACACAGAAGCAGGGGCAGGACTGGAGGTTAAGGAGCTGAGGTCCAACCAGGAGGCAGCCAAAGCACATGGCTCCATCTTCTCTAATAAAGGAAATCATGAATAACATCCCTTCTCTCCAAGTAGTTGTCATCCAGGCTCTTGGAGAGCTGGAGGAGCCAGCGAGGCTTCACAAGTCTCTCTGAGGAATTACCCCATTTTTAAAGGGAGAAGGCAATTAAGAAAGAGCCATTTTGGTGACTTGATCATCATCAGCCCCAGCTCGGGACAGCTCACCCTGCAAGATTCCACAGACACAAAGCTGCCCATGATGGAGCTTTGGGGAAACAGGGGCAGCTCTGAGGCTTTGGGGGGTGAGAGCTGTGAAGCCTGCACTGCAGTGAATGCCAACAGCCAAAAGGAGTTTGACCTTCAGTGAAAGCCAGTCATTCACAGAGCCTGGGACCAGGATGGATCATCTGACCTCCCACATCTCATGAGCCATTGAGGCCAAGGATGAGAGTTTTGCTGAATTATCTCTACCAAAAGTGCCTCCCTGACAAAGTCTCTCATCTCGAGCATCTCCCCAGCCCAGCAGAGCCCACCGCTGCCGGCAGAGACATCTCCTCCTGGAGGCTTTGCTGATGCAGACCAGGAGCAAACCCACCCTGCACAGACTAAATCAGGCAGGGACGGCCATGGTGTCTCCACACAAGGTTCCTTTTTCTTCCCTGGGTAAGACAGCATTAGAGAAATTCTCTAGGGCTCCAAAATGTCTGATTAACACTGGAATACAAAGATCTTCCCAAGCCAAGAAAAGGCCTCTGGAATACAAGTCATCTTGTCCAGCTGATTTAGAGAGATTTATTCCAGATGATGTTTAACACCCTCTTTAGTGGATTGGGAAGAACCTTCTCATCTTCATGTGATGTAAATGCATCATCCCACTTCCTCCCAAGCACTGACTGCACTAAATTGCCTTCTCTGCACCCCTCTGGACATGTGGGGTGCTTCTTGGAGATCTCCTCCCCAAGCACTCAAACAGATAACCCTGGGCTCTGATCTCAGTCAGCTCTCCCAGGGCTGGCTCTGCTCTCTGGGCTACACAGGAAGAAACAGTCACAATTCTTGCTGGAGAACTGAAATTGAAGATGGAGCATCTCCTT
Source organism: Turnix velox (assembly GCA_013400935.1). NCBI lineage: Eukaryota > Metazoa > Chordata > Aves > Charadriiformes > Turnicidae > Turnix > Turnix velox. The sequence continues at coordinate 8,766 of VZTY01024736.1, read as the reverse complement.
TTCTCTGCCTACTCACTCCCCTCCCCTGCCTCCTCCTGCCAGCTCTCAGCCTGGAGCTGCACCTGGAGCAGAAGGGAGGAAGCTGCCAGGGGAAGATGTATCTGAGCCCTCTGAGACACTGGAGTGGAGACAATAATGGGTGGGCAGGGAGAGAGAGGAGTGGAAGGAGAACATCACATGGCAAAGCAGCCACCAGGCTCCATGAGCTTCCAGCCCTTCAGAGGAGACTGAAGGTCCTCAGCAGCCAAAGCCAACTCCCTGCACACCCACAGCCTCTGAACCTCAGCATTTCCCCTGACAGGGGACCCTACTCTGCTGCTTGGGCTAAAACACTGCTGGGAATTGTGGTTTGAAAACCAGCTCTGGGGCACATTCCAGGTTGAGAGGGAAGTGGCTGAATGGATGGAGAGAGTGACAGGGCAGGACAAGGCTCCATCCCCTACAAACAGCAGGGCTGGGGTGAGCAGCAGCTCCTCATCCTCATCTCCCTCAGCAGTATCAGGGTGAGCAGCAGCTCCTCATCTCCCTCAGCAGGGCTGGGGTGAGCAGCAGCTCCGCATCTCCCTCAGCAGTATCAGGGTGAGCAGCAGCTCCTCATCTCCCTCAGCAGTATCAGGGTGAGCAGCAGCTCCTCATCTCCCTCAGCAGGGCTGGGGTGAGCAGCAGCTCCGCATCTCCCTCAGCAGTACCAGGGTGAGCAGCAGCTCTGCATCTCCCTCAGCAGTATCAGGGTGAGCAGCAGCTCTGCATCTCCCTCAGCAGTATCAGGGTGAGCAGCAGCTCTGCATCTCCCTCAGCAGTATCAGGGTGAGCAGCAGCTCTGCATCTCCCTGAGCAGCAGGGCAGAAACCTCCCCAGTCTGTAAATGCCCAAGCTCAGTTGTGAAAAGCAGCATCCCCTCAGCACGTGCAGCTTCAAAGGCCGAGCTGCAGTGCCAAAGCCTGCCAGCTTCTGCAGGGGCTTTTGTTATGGAAATAAGATCAAAGCACAAATCCTCTTTCCTACCTGTATAGAGGTACAGCAGGAAGACACTTGTGAGCCAAGAGGAATTGTTAGGAAATGCATGAATGGCACATCCAGACCAAGAGCACAACCTGGCACATTTGACATCACAAAAGCCCAAAACACAACTTATTGCAAACTCAACCTTAAACCCACTCAAATCTTCAACATCCAAGGGGAAAAAAGCTCCCAACCACGGCAGTGCTTCCACACAAGGTGCCACTTTGTCCCCAAGGTTCCACTGCAGAAGCTCCAGAGCAGCTCAAGATCTCTCACTGCTGACAGCAAACCTTCACACTGACCAAAGTCCTGCAGACACAGGAACCCACTGGGCACAGTCCAAACCATCACCAGGGAAAACTCTTTCACTTCTTGCCACTGCCCATAATGTCTGAGACCAGATTCAGGTTTCAGAAAGAAACCCCAGCCTTGGCTCCAGTGTAGATTGTGGGGAGCAAGTAAAACATACTTTTCTTTTTATAGACTGTTTCCATGGTGCACAGAGGTTCCCACAGCTAATTCTGCAGCTGCACAACATTGTACAGCCTGGGTATAATCCTGTGGCAACCTGACACATCCTCTCCCACCCCAAAACCTCTCACCAAGCACCTGAGTCTTCCTCCACCAGACAGAGCCAAGGAGCTGTGCATGAACTTCCTCAAGTGGCTGGTCAGTTTGGGAGAGCATCAGAGCATGGTCTGGGTGTAAGACCCCATCTATTGAAACTCCCAGGACATTAGGATGGAGGTAAAGGAACAAATTCTAATGTTGCTGTATTCATTTTTAAGACAATGCCTTAGAAAACTTGTGTGTGCAAAGAAGAAGCAGCAAGTGCAGCAGCTCCATCTCTGCTCCTTCTCTGCTCCTTCTCTGCTCCATCTCTGCTCCTCTGCACTGACACAGCCCTGAAGGAGCTCCTGCTGCTTCCTCCCAGCCACACCAAGGACTCATTGCCCTTCCCTTCCACACCCTGACACTCAACTCTCCTCCTCATTCAGAGCCTGCACAGACTGGCCATTTCTAAAGGCACCCTCTCCCAAAATCCACCTGCCAATCCCCAGTCACTGCCTCCACCCCAGACCCCAACCCAACCCCTTCCACCTGCTCCGAGCGAGCGCAACACTCACCTGCTCCTGGGAGTTCATCACCCGCAGCTTCATCTGCTTCAGGTAGGTGGAGGTGAGGGGCATGTTGTAGTCAATGATCCCAGAGACCAGAGAGGAAGGGGGTTCACTCTCTGAGGAACAGAAGAAAAACTCTATTTAGAGACAAAGCTGTGATGTGTTCTCATAATCATTAAACTCCTGGATTGAGAAGCCCTTCTAATCCCCAGCTGGAGCTGGCTCCCACCGAGTGAAGGCTCTTGTCACCCCCCCCCAAGAACACAGTCACAGAACAGATGTTGTTTTAGGGAAAAAAAAAAAAAGCTTTGCTGTCACCTGCAGAAAAGACAAGAGATAAAACCTAACTCCTGAGTGCAGCAAAGGAGAGCCTGGCCCAGGGAGGGAGGGAGGGAGGGGGTCTGGGTCTGGCCAAGCCCACCAAAGCATTTAATGGGACTAAAGGAGAAAACCTCCCCACCTTTGGCACTGCAAAGTCTCACCAGGATCCCCTCAGGTAGGAGTTAATGTTAAGGCAACTCATTGAGTATCTCTGTCTAATGATGGAGATTATTTTTAACACGCTCATTAAAGCACAAACTTAATTTGAATGAACTTAAATTCTTCCTGTTGCTTCCTCTGGCTGCGTCACAGCAAGGACAGAGATGAGTCTGGGCTCAGCCTCTCCTGCACAGCCACAGAGCCCACACACAGCAAACCCTCAGGGATTTGCCACTTCTGCCATCACCACCACACAGGGACCTGCTGGAGACAGCAGATGCCATTTCCTGCCTACAAGGAAGGTTTCTTTGCCCTCAGTCCAGGCAGATCCAAGCGTGGAGAATGAAGCCAGCAGCCTCCTGGGGCCCCTGGAGGGATGAGATGTCCACTGCACAGTGAGCTCTGGCAGCAGTGGACAGGGAAAAAGGATTTCCAGGAGCTGAAGGTGAACTGACAGTGGGAGGTTTCCATTCCTGTCTCTGACTCTCCCTAACAGGCAATGTCTGGAGTCACAGGTCTCACAGGCACCTCTGACACAGCCCCTCCAAAAACAACCTTCACACCACGTTCTACAGCAGCAGCAAACCCATCAGCACAAAGGTTTCTGCCTTTCAGAAAATGCCCCATTGGAACTCAGCAGAGCTGCTCACTCCCCACCTCACAAACAGCACATCCATCCCTGTGTCTGACTGTGAGACAACCTGACCCAAAAGCTGCCTGTACCTGACTCTAACATCAGACAGGCTTGTGCACAATTTCTCTCTCAGATGCCAACTGTGCCCACAGAAACACAAAGCTTTTTTCCCTGGTCCATCTGCTGGGCAGAACAAGCTGCTGTGGATGGTCTCTGGCAATGTTTGAGCTGCAGAGGAACCAAGAGAACTTCCACCTCTCTCTATATCAGGTACCCAAAATGTCCCTCTGTTCTGCTCTGCAAGGAAGGATGTTACTCTGTGATGAGTCCCAGTGCAAGGGACACCTCCTGCAGCCTGCTGTCATGGGGAATCAGCTCCCAGGAACAAAGTCTGCAGGGTCCAGCCTGGCTGGGACATCCACAGACAAGTCTTTTACTAGACTTTGGCAAGTATTTGCCAGGAGGAACAAAGACAGAGCTGCTTTGGCCTTGAAGCACAGTGTGGCTTGAGGTCTCTCAGGTCCTGGAAGATGTTCTGCTGCTCTCCTGCCATCAGCTCCACAGCTGAGCACTGCAGGAGTGCCATAGGCTCAGCAGGAGCAGCCCAGCAGCCTCAGCAGGGGAGGAAGAGGAAGGTGGATGATGTTTGGTGGGTGCTTGGATTCTGCCCGAAACCATCCTGATGTGAATCTGGAATAATCCCATTAGTGGCCACAAATTCACTGGGAATTTGTGCAACTGCAACAGAAAAGAGCTCGAGCCCCAGAAATCAAACCCTTTTTTCTTTTTTAAGCCAACTGGGAAAGAAAGAAAATCTTTGTTTGAAAAGGCCTGGGGGGCTCCACGGGTCCAACCTCACATCCTACGTCAGAGAGGGCCACTGGAAGCCTTCAGCTCATTCCTCAAGAAGTTCTCTGCATCACATGTCCCTGTGCCTGACATCCAGAAGGAGCACACGGAGTGGTTTGCAGAGAAATGGTTTCCATCCTAATTACACACTTGTTAGCTCCACTGGAATTAGTCCTAATTTAATGGCAGTGTGAAGAGATCACAGCAAAGTCCAGAGAAGTTCAAAGTTTCCCATGAGCGAGACAATTTTGTGTTTGGGAATGAGGTGGGTGCCCTGCTGGGGCTGATGGCAGATAGAGCTAATTAGGGACTTTTGTGATCACAGATTAAATGAATTAAGATTTGCTTAATGCAAAAGAGATGGGAATGACTTCTCTTCATTTTGCTGAGCTGGACCTTACCTGTATCTCCCTGTATGTGCACGTGCATACACCTCCCTCACTTTTCTATCAACTCAATGCTTTTTAGGTGATTTAGTCCTGATAAATCCCTGAATAGTGAAATCAGAAACTCTTCCCCAGCAAAAGTTCCCTTATCTAATCTCCCCTCTGCATTTTCACAGGTCCTTAGGCACTGTTCAGGTGCTGCTCTGAGCACAAAGGCAGCTGCGGCTGGAAATGTCAGCCCTGAGGGATGGGAGCTCCAAGTCAGGTTTGGTCCCAAAACTTCTCCCGACATCACTGGAATGAGAGTTGGGACCCTCAGAGTGGGAAAAGAGCTGAGACCAGTCGGATTATTTGGAGAGTTTCTAAAAAATCCATCAAGCAGAAAGCACTTGAGCGAGGGGCTGTGGGCAGCTGCAACTCCCCCCTCTCCTCAGGCAGCAGCCAACAGGCAGAAACCAGAATATCCTGGGAGAAATTCTCTATTGCTGGGTCCTTTGCTCATTTAATTCTGTTTCTCTGCTTGATTAGACCCACCAAACCCTCCTGTTTGCCTTCCCACTTTGGGAACAGTTTCTGGTTCTTAGGTGAGACCTCCCGGGGTCAGTTTGAAGCTCCACACTCTACCCCGAGCAGCAGTTTGGAATTCAAATTAAAAAATCATATCAAAATCAACTTTAACCATTTCCTCTGGTGTGCTCGTGCTGTTCCTGCAGGGCTGGGAGCTTCAGGTTGTTCCTCAACAAAGGACCCATGAGGAGCTGAGCCCCACAGTGGCCACACTGCCTGGGTGTGAGCAGAGGCACCAAGTCCTTTGGGTGCCAAAACCCTTTGGTTACTAAAAACGGGCTCATGACATACATCCTTACTAATTATAACTTACTATATTTGTATATTTATCATCGAATCTGTGTTACTTTATCAGAAACCTCAGTTATTTCAGACACATTCAGAGCCTTTCACAATAAAATGAAGAGTTTAAAGGGAAACCTTTAGCTGATGTTTGTTCAGCAGCCACCCGGCAGTGAGCAGGGGCTGAGCAGGGATGTCTCTGCAGTGCTCTGAGCCCAGGTCTGTGCAGCCACATGGAGAGGCTGGGGACAAAGCTGCTGCTGCTCCCTCAGCTCACATCACTGACACACAAACCACATGGAAGCCTTTCTTTCACCTTGGCCGCAAAAGCCACTGAAAAGTGACTGAGTTCGGGAAAACTCGGGGGTTTGAGAATTGAGAAGTATCTCAAGGATGGGGAAATACCCTGAAAGCTCCCAGCACCCCCCCACTTCCCCCCCCGTGGCGTTACCTTTGGGCTCCAGGCCGTTGGAGTTGAAGTGCATCCTCTTCTGGCACTCGGTGCAGCTCATGAGGAACCTGGTGACAGCCTCCCGCGGCAGAAAGGCGTAAGTCTCCGCGATCTGCACAACCACAACCAGCTCTGCGGGGGCTGCCCCGGAGGGAACGCCTCGGGGGAAGGGGGGTCAGCACCTCCCACCCCACACCAACACCCTCCTCCCCCGGAACGGCCTCTGGGGGGTAAGGGATGTCCCAGGGACCTTTGGAAATCCCTCCTCTCCATTCCCCCTCCAAGCCCCCACGTGTGAATGCAAAGGGAAGGTGAAGCCTTTTGTGACCTGCAGGATCCACCCTGGGTGGATTCTTTCCCCACAAAGACAATCCTCACTTTGCACCTCTGTGACATATCTTATCTAGGGAATTGAAAACATTTGTACAACTAAGGAGTCTCATGAAACCTTTGTGGGATATTTGTATTTCAGGGGTGAGGAAAATGTAAGGAGAAATATCCTGAGCACCTTGAGGGTATCACTGAGGCCTCTCATTCCAACTCATCCCTGGCAGCAGCAATCCCACAGCACAGCCTGGGTTATTTGGGGAAGGGGAGAGGCAATTTCAATGCAGATTTCTGCCAGGCCAGAAGAGCCCATCACACACCGAGTGACCCCCTCTGTCTGAGCACTTCAGGGAGGTTCTCCTGCAGCCCTGGGCTCTGCCTAAAACCTCCCTCAGGAAGACAGGAGGTCTTGATTGGGAGGCATTAAGAGGCAGAGAGCCCACCTCTCTCTCCCTTTGGGGCTGGTTCCTCCGGTTAATCACCCATCCTCTTTGCTCTCAGTCACTTGTCCCAGCACGGTGGTTCCCAAACCGGGGCCACGACCCCAGCAGGGGTCACGGCACTTACAAGTGGGGTCAGAAAGCAGACAGAAATGCGATTGTTTGTGCCGGCCAGGAGTGGGGCTCAGCACGGGAAGCTGCAAACAGCCGGGGCTGGGGACGGGCTGAACCGGGACAGCAGCCCAGGGTGTCCACAGCTTCCTCCTCCCACAGTGCCCAGCACCCGCCCACCCCATTTTCTTGGCAAAAATAATTCAGTGCCAAGCCCTGCCCTACCCTAGGGGAAAGGATGATGCTCAGGCTTGGAATGAAACAACCCCACGGAGGGTGTGCAAGGGGCAGAGGGGTTGCTGGCAAAGGCAGAGCCCCGTGACCCGGTGTTGGGTGGGAGGGAGAGGAGAGACAGCCACTACAGACAGGCTCTACAGACATTAGAGACATTGCAGGCCCTACAGACATTGCAGGCTCCACAGACATTGGAGACATCCATCTCCACTGCGCGGCAGCAGAGCCCTTGGTTTCACATGCGCGCTAATGGCAGATGGGTGGAAAGTTCAGGCAGGGACCTTGTCCCAGCCATTCAAATGGAGGATGCGGTGCCTGGTCCTCCTGGGATTCTCCTCCTCTTTAGCTCCAGCCCCAGCGAGCTGTGCCGAGAGAGAGGGCCTGCCCGGCTCCGCCTCTGCGCTATTCACGGCGGGGGGAGCAGCGGGGAGTCCCGGGGACGGGCGGGACGAGGGGCCCGGGAGCCGCAGCCGCCCCGTGGGGGGGACTCAGCCCACTCTGTCCCTTCTGCCCACAGTCTCCCTGCAAACCTTGGGCTAATTTTAGTGATGGACTTGTTATTTCTCAGCCCTTGATGAGTTCTCTGCCATCCCAACTCCCTTTCTGATTGCCTCCCTGCCGAGGTCACGGACAAGGGCAAACTCCCTCTAATCAGAAGCGGTTGGGAAAGGGACACGGGAACCTCCCTCTCTTTGGCCGGGCGGGCTGCGGGGACCTGCTCTGCAGCGTCTCCCCCCCCAGTGGCACCGCACAGCGCTGCGGGGAGCCGGGGCAGCAGCTCCCGGGCAGGTCAGAGGGGGATACAGGCGCTAATGTGATGATCTCAGCTCAGGAGGGAGAGGAGGGTGGAGCTCTGTGAGCAGCCCTGGGCAAAGAGCCGGCTCCAGCCCCGCTCCCCGGGGGCTGCGCAGGGCACAGCTGAGTCCCCCCGGGAGCTGCGTCGGAGGAATTAGGAGGAGAGAGGGTCGGGGGGTCGAGGGGGGGTTCTGCTGGGGAAATGAATGGCAAGTGTTTGGATTGCGGTGGAGCTGGTGGGGCTGCCCCTTCTGGAAGATAAAGAGGTCAGTGCCCCCGGCTGCGGGGCACGGAGCGGTGCCAGGAGATTGGAGCGCTCAGCCCTGCTCGGGGGGGGCCGCAGGGCACCGGCTGCCCCTCCGGCACCGGCAGCACAAAGAGCTGCAGATGAAGCCAGGGACACACGGGCAGGACAGACTCCACCCCTGAGCTGGCTCTGGCAGCCATTGAGCCCTGCAGAAGCTCATGGCAGAGCCCCGGGATGCTGCACACAGCGGGGACGGCAGCGCCTGACCTCGGCAAAGCTGCGGGATCCAGGGGAGCGGCGGGGTTTTGGGCAGGAAATTCAGCTCTTCTTGTAAAAGGAGAGCCCGAGTGTTTGCGTTGGAGGGCTCTGCAGAGTCAGGAGAAACAGGCAGCTCCCTGGAGAAGCACACTTCAAGCTAAATTATTCCTGACCTAACTAGAGAGGTTTGAGGATGGATAGAGCTGGTTTTCAGCATCCACAGAGCACCTGACGAGCCTCAGCTCGGTGCCTGCCTCCATTTTGTACCGGGGGAAGCCCAGCCCTGGGCTGCTGAGAGCATCCACCCTGCTGGGGCGAGGGCCGGGCTCTGGCCCAGTCCCAGTCCCTCCTTCTGCCTGCTGCTGCCCTTCAGAGCCCACAGGAGACGCTTCCCCGCGGCCAAGGGAGGCAGATGGTGCAGGGCAGAGGGGACTGGGCAAACATCCCCGTGCCCATCAGTGATACCGAGCATTTACATTTGGGGTTTTTTTCACAGCCATGTGCAGTTTCTTTGTGTGATTCACTTGGTCTCTCCTCTCCAAGCAGCCGAAGCAAAGCGCACTGCAGCCGCTTCCCCCTCCC
>VZTY01024728.1:0-57752 GCA_013400935.1 Turnix velox | reverse complement strand
TCTTCCAATTTGCACCCATTACAGCTAGTCCTGCAATCCTGCAAAAAAGTCCTACCCCAGCCTTTCTGTAGCCCCCTTCAGGTACTGAGAAGCTGTATGAGGTCCCCCCTGAGCCTTCTCTTCTCCAGGCTGGCTCCAAAGAACCTATGAATTGCTCAACTACAACCTGTTCAAACCCACAACTATTCTAACAAACTTTATAGGTAACACAACAGCAGTTGCAGATCTTTTGAGAGCTCTCATTTGGCACTCACTTTACTTACATACACAATCTCCCACCACAGATACTGGTCTCACCTTCAAAAATTTGGAATTTTGGTCCTCCAACAGCAGGATCTCTTCCTCCATCTTCTTGATCTTGGCTTCAGCTGTCACTTTTTCAAGCTGCAACTTCTGTCGTGCTCCCTCCTCCTCATCAAGCTGTTCTTCCAGGTCCTGGGAAGAAAGGCAGTTGCATCTGAACATTTCCCAGGTTACCCATGTGACAAACTTTTTCTTTAACTTAGTGAAAAACAATATTCTTTTGAAAAGCCACCTGCCTTAAACTAATAGTAAAAAAGCACACACTTTGTTAGATTCACTTCTAGTATCAATGATCTGGTGATGAAATTAAAGGCCATGTGATACACATGGAATATTTTTCTACTCTGGATTTCAGCTTTGGCTGAAATATGCTGTCTAGGAAATATACACTCACTTTAGAGGCTTTCACCTTCTTAATTCAGAACATAAAAATAAAATAATTTTTAAAAATAATCAATTTGATGATAACCAAATGAATCCAGCCTCCATGTCAAACCCTTCCTATCACCCTGCAGACTCTCAGACAAATATGAATGGACATTTATTACACAGAATCAAGAGCTGTGAGTTGTGGGGGGGGTTCTTCTTCAAGTAACTCGAATGTTTGGAAAAGCAGGTAAGTGCTCAGCTATTCCCTTTGTTAAAGTTGCCATGTATTCAAAAGGAAGGATCTAAATCACCTGCTTTTCACAACAAAACAAATAACTTGGAGAAGATGAAGTTTCTTAAGAGTCTAAGAAGGAATATTCTTCATCATATTCATGGGATTTGAGTAAAAAATTTTCCTCTCATAAGTGACATCATCCTATCAGTCTGTTTCTACATGTTACCAGTCACTCCTGGTTCCTGGCTTTAATACTCCAAGTAACTATGGCTACCAACAGGGCATTCTGACTCCTTTCCTCACCCTTATTAGTCTGGAGGCCACCAGCAGCTGAAAATACTCACAAATGAATACAGGAAGAGGAGAAAAAGAAATAATAGATGATTTTATTTCACACAGAGCAACATGCTGGGTACTTCTCTGTTTCCAGTTCCAAGAGCCATACCTGAATATGGCCCTGCATCTTCTTTTTCTCATTCTGCAGTATTTGGTTTCTTTCCTCTTCCTCCTCAACCCTGGACTCCAAATCATGAAGAATTTCTTCCAGCTCTTGTTTTTTGGCAGCCAAGCGAGCCCTCATCTCCTCAGCTTCTGCAAAGAGCTCAGTCTCAGCCTGGAGCTGCTCTGCAAGAATGTTCTTCTCTTCCAGAAGCTGCAAATACACAGAAAGGCAGCAAAAAAGTAATTCTTGAGTCTCTCATGAGAGATTATACTTATGACAACTACCAAGTTACTTAAGGGTCAAGTTCTGCACCAGTTCTAGGCTCCTTGGTCAACACCCAAAACCAAAGACAGAAGAATTTACCATCAGTCCAGAAGACAGCAGCTTTTACAATGGAGCTGCAGCAATCTTCACCTCCTTGTACCCCCAGTATAAGGAACAGACCCCATTGTGCCTACCCCTCATGCCCTATTCTACCTTGTTCCTTACACTCATCCCTCCCTAGAGGGACGTCCCCAGGGCCATGGGCTGAAGCTGACACCTGGAGGTCACTGGAACTGAACTGGAACACATGACTTTTTGCTGTGTAAACACAACAGCATAGAATGGATCTAGGTGGAAGTACCCTACAAAAATGACCTAGTCCAACTGCCTGACCACTTCAGGGTTGACCAAAAGTTGAAGCTTATTTTGAAGGGCATTGTCCTCATGGTTCTTAAACAGTGACAGGTTTGGGGCATCTACCAACTCACTAGGATGATTGTTCCAATGTTTGATGAGCCTCTTGGTGAAGAAATTTTTCCTAATAGCCAGTCTGAAAATGCCCTGAAACAGAACTGAACCATTCCCACATGTTCAATCAGTGGATGCATGGAACACCTCCTCCTAACTTCTCCTCCTCAGGAAATTCTAAGAGAGCAATAAGGTTGCCACTCAGTCTCCTCCAAATTAAGACAAAACCAGTGTTCCTAGATGCTCCTCACAACCCATAGCTTCCAGCCCTTCTATCAATAGGAACTGATGCTTTGCCATTCTGGATATCCCAGATTTTAGCTGAGTGTGAAAAGGGGTAGCTTTCCTGACTCACAGAGCTTTTGCTCACAAGCATCTCTCCAACGTGTCTGCCTTACCGAGAATCTAGTGCAATGTGCATTCCATGTATCAAAAGCTGATCTTGAGCACAAACCTGTTGATGTTTCCTTTCCATTTCCTCAAGCTCTGCCTCCACTTTTGTCTGTTTTTCTTTCACCTTCATGAGCTCCTCATCTTTGGCTTGAAGCTCCTCCTCTTGCCGAGTGACCTGAAGAAGAGGCTTCACCTGCAAAGATTTGAGATGAGCAAGTAAGAAACTGCACCTACTGATTTACAAAAGCCAAAGAAGGTGACAGATTAAATCAAACAAACCTTTGTGAAGACTCTCCACCACTGCCAGTGCCTGAGCTTCAAATAAGCAGCACAATTCCTCTGCAGGATTTTCAGTGCACTCAGTTGCTGCTGCTTCTTTGCAAAGGCCCTGGACACAGAAAAAAACAAAATGTTTCATGTTAAATATAGAGCTGAGCATTTGCCCATGGTTTAATTGTTAGGTGACCCAACCCTAAAACACTCTCAGACCATAAATAGACTTTTCCTAAGTTTCAGTGACTCCAATGATTTAAGAACACTCACTCCTTATATGAAGAGGCAAAGCTGGATTCTTTATACTCAAAACAGTAACTACAGTCATTGTTTGATCTTATACCTAACAGATTTTCTTAAAATAAAACCAGGATGGATTAAAAGCTGAATTGTTCTTCAATTGCAAATAAAGCAGCTTTACAAAGCAGCTCTAAACATCCAGTGGAGCAGAAAGACACTGTCACAGCCATGCTGTGGCCATACTGTAAAGAGTTGCATATGCACTGAGGCAAGATTAAGGAAAGCAGCTATTGCTATGGAACAAAGCTGTAAATTAATCATAGAATGGTTTGGGTTGGAAGGGACCTTAAAGATCATCTAGTTCCAACCCCCCTGCCATGGGAGGAGGGACACCTCCCACCAGACCAGGTTGCTCAATGCCTCAATTCAGCCTGGCCTTAAACACTTCCAGCAACCTGTTCTAGTGTTTTACCACCCTCACAATTCCTATTTTTAGGTAAAATTCCACCTCTTTACCCTGGATATAACTGCAGTTTATCAGGCAACAATCTTTCTTAAATAGAAATTCTTCCTGAATTTTTTTTAATGCACAGTAACTTGTAAAAGAGACCACAAGAAGATGGACTCAAATCCAGACATACTTTCTAGCCAGGTATCCTCTGCAGACTGCCTGGAAGAAGATGATGATATCTGTGATCTTCAGATCTCTTTCTTCTTCTAAGTGTGCCAAGACACCAGCTCGGAAAAAGATCTTGCTCTGTCCAATTCTGTATAAGTTGGGGTCCAGCTCTAAGGCTCTGATCTAAAAATACAGGCAAGCAGATTGGTTTTACATCAAAAAAGGTCAATTTTCAGTTCAGCTTTTTAATGTTTTGACAATATTTAAGTATAAACACTTACCATACGCTCACAGGCTTGCTTCCCATCCATAAAACCTTTTGGAATTGCATTGGGAGTAAGGATCTCATACCTTTAAGTCAAATAGAAAAAACACCTTTATATGCAACAATAAGCAACACATCATGATAAACCCACAAAGCTACACTCCCCAAGTGCACATCTAAGGAATTTCTCCAGAAAGTTCTTCAAGAAGTCCATTTTTGACTGATTTTCCCTTTCCTTAGAATAAACCTGCAGCATTTAACTACTTCCAGTTTGATTCACTTCAAGACTCCATACCCACTAATGGTTATAGACATTTTTCCACTTGGGTTAGGTTGGGGGAGTACCTTGTAATTAGTTAACAAGGTTTTTACATCTCATAAGAACTCAAGAGAGTGTTGCTGCTGTTACCTCTGTCTAAATTCCTGGAACACTATCCTATTTGGAAATCCTTGTCGACAAATCCTTATTCCTTCCAAAACACCATTGCAACGAAGCTGATCTAGAACCAGATGTGGATCCAGTTTTCCAGCCTGGACAAAACAAGAGAGGATTTTTAGTCTTTTAGTTTGTTTTCATGGGGAAAAAACAAAACAAAGCAACCAAAAAAAAGCAGTTTGTAAAGGGTAGTTTTAAAGACTTAGAGTCCACTGTCTAAATAAGAGGATGTGAAGGGTATAAAGATAAGATATTTGAACAATGTGAAAATTTTGTGAAATCTGGCTTCTGATGTCTAAAGGAATCACAGAATGGCCCAGCTTGGAAAGGACTTTTCAGATCATCAAGTCCAATCATCAACCTAACTCTTAACAAGAGCCATCCCTAAACCATACCTCTAAGCTCTGTGTCTGCCTGGCCCTTTAATACCTCCAGGAATGGTACCTCAACCCTGGACAACCTGTTCCAATGCTTGATAACTCTTCCAGTTTAAGAATTTTTCTTAATAACCACCCCAACTCTCCTCTGGAGCAATTTGAGGCAGTTTCTTCTTGTCCTATGGCCTGATCCTTTGGAGAAGAGACTGATGCCCACTTCTCTACACCCTCCTTTCAGATAGAGCACACACAATGCATGCAAAGACTATCAAAAAGAAAGAAAAAGAGGAGAGTTTTATAGGACATACCCTCTTTTCATGATTAGGAATGATGCAGCGAACAAAATTGGGGTTGGTGTTTCGGAGTGTTGCCATCAGCTTGGTGAGAGACTCTTTGTAGAGTTGGCCAACAGTCCGAAACATGCCCTTCTTGGTCTTGTAAGCAGAGCCAAAAGCTGTCTCAGTTATTCCAGTCACCTGATCCAGACCCACAATACGATCCACTGGGAAGGACAAGAGAAAGTAATTAAATGGACTTTAATATCTATCAGGTAAAAAGATGGAGCAGAAAGAGTTGCAATAGTGCAGCAGCAGAAGCTTTGTGAAGGAATGAGAGAAGATGCCATCAGTAGGCCAGGCGTCAGCATGGGCTGGGGACACTGTGCAGAAGCAGTGGGACCAGAAGCCACAAACTTATACAGCAGAACAGTGTAGCTTTAGTAGGTACACATTGAGACATCCAGCTCTTTACTTGCAGTTCTACATGACCAGGATAAGCCATTTTCTTTCTCTTAAGTCAACTTTGAAAGTTGCCCTGGAAAATGGCAGCTACTTGAATTCTTACGACGCAGGATATCTGTGGGCTGAACATTTGAAATCAGACATCTGGCCATGTTTGCTTCAAATGAAGAGTCACTTGTGGTAATGATACAGATTGAATGAGTTTTGTTGAATATTTAAAAGTGTTTTGAAAGGATAAGTTGAAAGCAATGACCAGAGTCTGCTCTTTGGAAGAATTCTTCCAAGATTTATATACAACAGCACAGACAACCCCCTCCCCCAGCCAAGAAATATTTCAAAACAGGAAAACTGCAGACCAAAGCACTTCAAAGATGCCACAAAGCATCAGCATAGAGATTTTTCTTTGATTTTTGAACATTTTGGGTAGCAATCTCTCTGGTTTCTTCTTAAGCACAGATCAGAGCTCTGAGTGCCTTCATTAAACCTTTACACCCAAACCAGGAACATGATTCCATCTGCATCTCAGCAATTATTTAATCAGCTCTCTCAAAACAACACACAAGTGGCTCAACACCTTAATAATTATACTTGACTCTTCTTAATATTGAGCAAATACACAGCTTACACTGGATCTCCATAAAATCCAAGCAGGTCAGCAAGGAACAAGCAAATCCATGTCGACTACCATCAAAATTTTGTGGAGATACCTTCAAATTAATTCAAACCAAAGCAAAGGGAACTGTGCTTTGCTACTAGAATTAGCTTTGTATATGAGAAATAAGTGAGGATCTTTCATTTTGTACTTGCACTCAAATAGTTTTCAAAAGTCTATTAAAAAAAAAAAAAAAGAAAAATTACAAGCAAAAAAGAAAATAATTCTGAACACACATTCATAACTCTTACATGGTGTATGGAGAGAGCCCAGATCCTCCACATAGTTTTGAAGAAGAGAACCTAAGCAATCTATTAAAATTAGAAGAAAAAGAGGGTGGCAAGTTGCTCATAAGATCATAGACCAAATATCTACTTTGAAGCAACATTCAGTCCTAAATGCAATAGAAATTACAGTCATAGTGTCTCACCACCCTCACAGTAAACAACTTCTTTCTTATCTCCAGCCTAGATCTTCCCTCTTCTAGTTTGCGTCCATTACTCCTAGTCCTGCAATCCTGGACCCTATTAAAAAGTCCTACCCCAGCCTTTCTGTAGCACCCTTCAGGTACTGAGAAGCTACTCTGAGGTCCCCCCTGAGCCTTCTCTTCTTCAGGCTCAACAACCCCAAATCCTCCAGCCTGTCCTCAGAAGATAGCTTCTCGAGCCCACTCATCATCTTTGTGGCCTCCTCTGTACCAGCTCCAACAGCTCAATGTCCTTCGTATGTTGAGGGCTCCAGAACTGGACACAGTAACTTCAGCTGGGGTCTCAACATAGCTAAGCAGAGGGTCAAAATCACCTCCCTTGACCTGCTGGTCACACTTTGTTGCCCACTGACACCCCTACATCCTTCTCTTCAGAGCTACACTCAAGCCACTCTCCATCCAGCCTGTATGTGTGCTTGGGGTTGCCCCAAACCAGGTGCAGGACTCGCACATGGTCTTATTGAAGTTCATGAGGTTGGCATGGACCACCTCTCAATCCTTTCAATACAGAGGACAAGTATAACAGTTTGGAATATTAGAAACAGGCACACAGCAGGCACAACTAATGAGCGGGCACCATTCAGATTCTGATTGGCCACATGTGTTTTAAAATTTTCTAAATGTAACAGTGTGTTTTGGTCCTCTCTGTCCTCAGTCTTCAAGATGGTTATTTATATTTCAAAGGAGATTATAAAAGTTAAACATAAACTTTCCTTACAGGTCATGAGCAGTGACTGAACAACCAGACTGGACACCCATCCATTGGGTAAAGCTTCACATCTCCAGCCCTCCAGTGATTCCTTCATAAGATCTCATGAGTATCTTAAAGTGTGTCTTACACTGTAAGTAGTGGAAGACAAACCCAAGTAAAGAGCAAAAGGCTGAAGGCACAGCCCTCCCATCCACATGTTTCTAAATTCCAGGAGAAGAATAGGAGAAGGACAAGGAAGGAGTTAGCCAAAATATCTGTGTTGCCAAAATGATTCCATGGGCTTGTTGATTTCTTGATAGCTCAAAACCAAACATGTGTAGCCTCTACAAAGGGAAATATTAAACTTAAGATGCTTTTATAGAGAAAAACAATTCCAACAAAACTGAAAGTTTATTTCACTCCCTACCTCAACTACAACTCAATCAAGACTTCAATATATTCTTCAGCTCCCTCACAAAAAACACACCCACGATCTAAAACATAGAATCTTAGAATGGTTTGGGTTGGAAGAGACCTTAAAGATCATCTAGTTCCAACCCCCCTGCCATAGGACACCTCCCACTAGAGCAGCTTGCTCAATGCCTTAATGTTTTTTAACACCTCCAGAGAGGGGGAATCCACAACCTCTCTGGGCAACCTCTTCCAGTGTTTCATCACCCTCACCATAAAGAATTTCTTTCTTCTATCTAGTGTGAATCCACCCTCTTCCAGTTGACATCTGTTATTCCTAGTCTTTCCATCACACTGAACACTCCTACTCCTAACATCTCAGAGCTTTGTCAATGTTGGACTGCAGAAAGAAGCTTGCCAGTGTTACAAAGCTTAGGCATTCTCTTCAAATGCTTGGAGCTACCAGAATTATCACTCAAGAAGCAATTCTGCATCTCAACATGGAACTAGGAAGCAACAAACCTTTCGACCTTCAATGCAGTGCGTAAAAGAGAGATGCTCTATGTATGCAGCAGCAACTCAGTAGGTATGCACTCAGAGCCTGCTGGCCATGGGGAGGGATACCTAAGGTTAGCATGAAATGAAGAATTCATGCAAGCCTACGAGCAAAAATGGGTTTTTCCTGGCGATACACCAGCCCTGCCTTTTGGTCGGCCTACTGGTTTTATATCCATTCACCTGGCGGCTCATGAAGACCAGTAATATTGTCATAGAAACAGGCTCTCTGAATATTCTGAATCTCTAAGGCAGAGAAACAGCAGAAACAGAAAGACAGAAGAGCAGATAGACAAGAGACTCGAGTTAGTATTTACAGAACAAGGTTTAGCAATTGCAAACAGACTTAACTGTGCTACAACATATTCCATGCACATTTCAATTCTCTGTGGAAGCAGGTCTTGCATAGTTGGACCAAAATCACTTTTGCTTCTGGGTGGGTACTCAAAAGGGGCACATGCCCAACCAAAAAGTTCTATATATGTTCATTAGAACCACTCTCTGCAGTTGAACTCACTAAATATTGCTAAGAAACTCAGTATTAACCTACAGCATCATCTGTAACAAGCTGAGTTTCCTCCAGGAATAAGATACTAAAGGTTTATACACCATGGTGTGTGAATATACTCTGATCAATGCTATGTTAAAAACTAGAAAATCCCTTGGCAAGTTCATTATTTAGTTATTTCTGCCTTTTGGAGTATTTTTGTAAAAATGTTGATAAACATTTGGAGCTGATATGCAGGTAGTAGATTAGCTAAACAACAGGGTACAGTTAAAATTCAAAAATACTATATTTGATTTTAATACACAATAGTATGGCTTTTAATGAATTTTATTTCAGGAGGTGCAGATTTCCAGGCCATGAGTCAGCACAGCACAAGAAACAGACGTGCTGGGGCTCATGTAAAACAGCATTTTATTACCAGCAGGTACCACTGCAGAGAACTCACCTGCAGCATTTCCAACTAAGAGTTATGGCCAAGGTGCTACAGGTGAAATTGGACACAGTAGTAAGTGACTATCAGTTCAAATAATGGACATGAGAAGCAGCTACTCAGAAATGGGTCATGTGCTTCCTTGTGGTTCTTTTGGGACTAAACCATAGGGAAAATGTTGTAGATACTTCTTTACAATGTCAAGGTGGAGGGTGAGGGAGATTGAGGCACAGAAAAACCCCATCAACTCATCCAGCAAAGTAACATTGCAGCCAGGTTGTGTACTCAGAGCATCATCTCTTACCGTCCTTCCACAGCTCTGCAACAAACTTGTCAGATGACTGGTGCAAGAGTGTAGCCACGTTGTCATTCAGGGGGTCCATGTTCTTCATCAGCCACTCATCTGCCTTGTAGTCCACCTGTGGAGCAGCCAAGTCACTCGTGGTCAGGCAGACTGCCAGCTTCAGTTTGTAATTTACCAGTAGAAAATAATTAAAAGCTTTCAAAACACTGTTCCCATGTTCTAACAGAATGTCAGGGATTGGAAGGGACCTCAAGAGATCATCTAGTCCTATTTTCCTTCTATTCCTCCTATCCCCTTCTTGATGCTGGATATGAATTTGTTGCTTCTCCTTGGCATAAATGAAAATACCAAAAAAAGTTATTATTCTTTTGAAAGAGTAAATCAATGGGCATTTTCTTAAAAATTCAGCAATCTTTTTGCTTACTAATAGCTGGTTTATACTCTCTCAGCCCAGCAGTACTGCCAAAACAAGGCTTGGCTCTGAAGATGTAAAAATAATCCCAGTGGAGATCCTGATTTTTTAATTTAATTTCCTAGAGAATAAATTTAAAATGTGCTACAATATGATTTTTTTTTTCTTATTTCACTGTGACAGTTACACTTAAACACTGTTCCATCAAGAAAATGAAGCAAGCCCTTATCTTGAAAGAACTAATTCTGTGGTTGGTAATTAAACAGTAGCTCAGCAGTTGAGACCTCAATCCCACCAGCATGGGTTTCATCCCAACCCAAAAGAGGACCCAAAATTCCTGAAGCAGACCAGCGTGGGTTTGCTTCAAACAAACTCAGTTTTAATTTTTCAGTGAGGGCTTTGGATGGAAAGCCACATTTAAATGCCACCAGCATCCAAAACCAAATCATCATAGAGTTTCTTGCAGTAAAAACGATTTTACAAACTATACCCATTTTGAATGAAACACATATTTGGATAGAAAATTGAGAAATTCTTTCTGTCCAAAGAAGATGAACAATATTCCTAAGAGATTTCTTTCAATACAAGTCCTGAAAAAAATTCACTTAAAGGAAACCATTATTAAATTAAGCAAATATTTCTACTTTTCAGTTCTATTTGGCACCAAGAGCTCTATCAGTTTTCCTGAATACATTCAAGAAAACAAAACAGGGACACCTTTCCTGTACAATTATTTCTGTATTTGGCAACTGCATCACTTAGTACTTTCCCCAAACTAACAATTCTAACCAAGTACTTAGCATTTAACCCTTACCTTCCCTGCATAGTGAATAATGCAGAAATCTGCTTTGTCCTTTAGCTGTCTTGGCTTTTGGAACTTGGAGTGGGTTCCTTGCTCTTGGACCAATTTTTCCACAAAGGTCTTGTCAGTAGCTTTAGGGAACCAGCATTCTTCATCCAGTAATGCCAACACACCAGGAGGATTTGCCTGGAATAGAATTGGATTTAATATGTGTCAATACTTAATATATACTTTTAATTTAAAAAAAAAAAATTTTTAAACACATCATTGAGTGCCACAATACGTTCTCTAAACTGATTTAATTTAAATTGAAAATTAAATTTAAATTGTAGGGGAGTGGAGTTGGATGAATGATCTGATCTAGGTGTTCCTGCTCTAGGACTAGATGATGTCTTGATGTCCCTCCCCTTTCAGTCCCTGACATTCTGTGACCCTGTCATTCTGTGTAATGGCATAATGACAAGTTCTAACACAGAGAAATGCAGACAAAAGTAACTGCAAAAACCCAGCTGTAATTTAAAAGGACAAAAAATAATTTATCAGTATTTTGGAGGCTCCTGAAAAAGGTGTACTAGGGAAAAAAGTATCTAAGAGGTAGCTTTGTATCTTTAGTAGAGAGTTCTATCCTAACACAAGGGCAAGATCCCATAAGAATAAAATCTTTTATAGATACACAGTGTTTGTACAAACTTACAGGTCTTTCAATTAAATCGATGCAAGGCTGCAGATCCAGTCCAAAGTCAATGAAATTCCACTCTATCCCCTCACGTTGATATTCCTCTTGCTCCAGGATGAACATGGTGTGGTTGAATAACTGCTGGAGCTTCTCATTGGTGTAGTTAATGCAGAGTTGCTCAAAGGAGTTCAGCTATGAGAGTAATATTATAAGAATAATTCAGTGACAGGATATATATCTGGAAAATATAATATATTCTGAAAAATTTTTCTTACAGGGAAATTCACCAAACCTCAGCAGTATAGCTGAAAAGAGCATCAAATACAAAAGAAAATTTTAGACTTTAGTATGACATTTCTCCATCACAACTTAAGGTTATCAAAGTATTTGCAGCTACAAACCCAAACCCTCCTGCAGCTTTAGACCTCTCTTGTATTTAGTGGCTCTATAGTTAGGCCTGAACACACATTAATAAGGAAAATAAGCATTTGATTAGAAATAAAAAATTTTCTTACGGGGAAATTCACCCAGCAGCATTCACTCATCAAGAAAATCAGAAAACACATTACACAGATCTCTTGTGTGCCCTGTTACACAAACTAATGATAGTTGAAAAGAGCATCAGTTAAAAAAGAACAATTTAGACTAATGTATGACTTTTTTCCATCACAATTTAAGGTTATCAAAGTATTTGCAGCTACAAACCCAAACCCTCCTGCAGCTTTAGACCTCTCTTGTATTTAGTGGCTCTATAGTTAGGCCTGAACACACATTAATAAGGAAAAGAAACATTTGATTAGCAGTCAGAAATTTTCTTACAGGGAAATTCACCAAAACTCAGCAGCATTCAGACATCAAGAAAAACAGAAAACACATTACACAGATCTCTTGTGTGCCCTGTTACACAAACTAATGATAGTTGAAAAGAGCATCAGTTAAAAAAGAACAATTTAGACTAATGTATGACTTTTTTCCATCACAATTTAAGGTTATCAAAGTATTTGCAGCTACAAGCCCAAACTCTCCTGAAGTCTTAGACCCCTCCTGCATTTAGTTAGGCCTGAACACACATTAGAAGGAGAAGAAACATTTGATTAGCAGTCAGAAATTTTCTTACAAGGAAATTCACCAAAACTCAGCAGCATTCAGACATCAAGAAAAACAGAAAACTCATTACACAGATCTCTTGTGTGCCCCATTATATAAAGTAATGTATGGTTGAAAAGACCATCAGATGCAAAAGAAAAATTTAGACTAAAGTATGACTTTTTTCCATCACAGTTTAAGGTTATCAAAGTATTTGCAGCTACAAGCCCAAACTCTCCTGAAGTCTTAGACCCCTCCTGCATTTAGTTAGGCCTGAACACACATTAGAAGGAGAAGAAACATTTGATTAGCAGTATTCTGGAATACCTCAAAGATTTCAAATCCAGCAATATCCAGAATGCCAATAAAAGATGCTCCCTGGCGTTTGGTCCTGTCCAAAGCTTTATTGATGCGGTGAACAAGCCAGCGGAAGAGGCGTTCATAGGTAGCCTTGGCCAAAGCTTCCACTGCAAAGTCTGCCTGAAAATCCAGATAAGACAATTTATTTACCCAGGAAAAGTCATCAAAAGAAAATGGACACAGGTATTACCCCAAATAACTAAGCAGCAGCAAAATTCAATCGAGTTGATACCACTCAGGAATGAAAACAAGCAGCAGCAACTCTATGTAGTTTGATTAATGTTATGAAAAAATTTCTTTTAAACTGTTCCATTAAAAAAAAAAAAAACAAAAGCTCTCTGTGTGTTTGATACATACAACAACAAGATTAAAGAATGAAACCAGCAGAAGGTCAGGGAAGGTTTCCTTCTACTAGTGATTTTTTCCTTATAAGAACGTTTAATAAAGATAGAAAACATTCACAAAATCACTGGCAGTATACACTTAATTCCAATTATGTTTATTAAGAGCTAAGCAGGATGAAGCATTTCATCTTTAAAGCACCAAAACTTACTTGTTCTTTGGTCTGGGCTTTCTGAACGTAGTCTCTGCCCACTTTGATGCGAGGTGTGAGGATGGCCCGGGTGAACTCCATCACATTCATTCCCAGTAGATGGCAGAGTTTCTGTGCAACTAGGGAGCAAAGGCAGAAACGGCAGAGCTTAAAAAATCCTCCACGGCTGCTAAACAAACGAGAGAAGCTACTGTGTGGTAGTGTCAAAACTCAGCTGCCACTGGAAAGAGCACTGCTATCCTGTGGACACATCTACCCTACCATGTAGGGCTTCCACCACAATGTCTGGTGGAGGCTCTACAGAAGACCAATGAACAAAACACAAGGTTCCTGAACTTGCAGCAAGGTCCTAATCCACATATAAAATCTGGTTATTATTCTGGGGAATAGTAATAATTTTCTCAACTCCAGGGGAAAAAAAAGCACATTATGAGGACATCCCACACTGACTCCACCATAATACAGGTTGCTTTAAACCTGTTTCAAATCATAGAATCACAGAATGGTTTGGGTTGGAAGGGACCTTAAAGATCATCTAGTTCCAACCCCCTGCCATAGGCAGGGACATCTCCCACTAGAACAAGTTGCTCAATGTCTCATCCAGCCCAGCCTTACCAGTGTAATGCTTTTATTACAGACTATATCAAAATTTGTTATCTAAACTCTTTCAAACACAGGTAATATTTGATATAAAATAACAAAAACAAGCAGAGCACACTTTCTTTAGACAGCATGAACTCTCTTGGTGTCATGTTTATAATTTGAAATAATGAGTTTCCACTCACGTATTTTCACTGCACTAATCATTTTTTTGACATGAATTTTAGTAGGTTGAGTATTTCTGATTCCATACTGCTAAAAATGAAAGTGATGCTAGAGGTATTCTTAAGTCTAGGTAAGCAATGCCCTTGAGCAAGAAGCCCTCCACACCATCCAGAAGGGACCTTAACCCCTTATCTTTGTAATCTGACAGCTCATGCTTCAATGGAAAAATAGAAAAAACACTGTTTTTAGAAATCAGTAAATATGAGTGTCTTCTGCATTTACTCATTATTTTTTGCTGATATTAAAAACCAGTATTACTCCCTCCTCATGTTGAGATTTGCTCTCTAGCCATACATTCATTAGAGAAGCTCATGAATCAACACAAAAATTAGGATAGCATAAAAAATTGAGGGCTCCTTCCACTCTAGTAGAGAGTGCCACAGCAGCATTTCTGTGTTATAAAAAGATGTATCAGCAAATCAGAAGAAAAACTGAACAATCTTAGATGCCAAGTAGCAAATGCTGTGAGGATCTTTAAAAAAACCAAGAATTTGAAAATACTAAGTAACCATAAATATCAGCTTGGTATGTTTTATGATGGATACTATATAGAGGGTATTATAATTTCCATGGAATTAAGGTATTTTTCACTCCAAACACCCCAAGCAGCTCCTTTTTCATGACTCTGTAACATGGGATTTATTTTCTTTATCTTTCCAATGGGTAATAAAGAAACAATGACAATAAACCATAAGTAAGCCAATAAACCACAGCAGTGGTAACATTAAAAATAATCCCATCTGATTTGGAGGTTGCAAGAAGCATTTCAGGTCAAAGCTTTGTCACTTCTGAAGGCAGCAATGGTTCACAAAATTTCAGCACTTTAAAAAAAAAAAGTGTAATTCATCTTGTTTGTTTATATAGTTGAGGAAATTCCATTTCAAAGGTGTGGTTGCACAAAGTCCAGACCATCCTGACTCGTGTTTTGTTACTGCTGGGTTTTGAATATAAAATTCTGATTTATCATAAAGCAAATATCCTGAAAAGCTCAAAGCATGGACTTCATGAAGCTGCTTATGAACTTCTGCTCTTTTAGTAGAATGGAATCTTCCCAATCTTTTAGGCATGAAATGATCCTCACAGGCTGGTGCTCAAGTACTGAATCAAAAACATATGCTTCAGTGCCTCTCTCTTTTGTGAGGAAATACACCCCCTCAAAATGCTGATTGCATTGTAGGTACTGATAAATTCAATCTGGAATGATTGATTGATTGATTGATATAAATCTCAATGCTCTGGAGCACTCAGCATAGGAAGGACAAGGACCTGTTTGAGAGGGTCCATAGGCTACAGGGAAGATCTGAGGGCTGGAGTTCATCTGCTATCAGGACAGGATGAGAGAGCTGGGGCTGTTGAGGCTGGAGAAGAGAAGCTGCAGCAGGGGAGACCTCCCAGTGGCCTCCCAGTGCCTGAAGGGGCTCCAGGAAAACTGGGGAAGGGGCTGTTTGCCAGGGTATAGAGACACAGGATGAGGCGCAGTGGTTTGAAACTAGAGCAGGGCAGGGTTAGGTTAGACTTTAGGAAGAAGTTCTTCCCCATGAGGGTGGTGAGACACTGAAAGAGGTTTCCCAGAGAGGTGGAGGATACTCCATCCCTGGAGACATCCAAGGCCAGGCTTGCTGAGGCTCTGACCAACCTGAAGTCCCTTCTCACTGCAGGGGGTAGGTCTAGATGGCCTTTCAAAGTCCCTTCCGACCAAACACATTCTGTAATTCTACAAGTCTTAGGCACACTACCCAAGCCACTTCAGAAATGAGAGTGTTCTAAAAACAGCATTCTTGTGTTCAGGCATTTCACTGTGGAAGTTGTGCTTGGCCTCCAGGGCTCTTAGCATTGGCAAGAAAACTGCTGTCAAGACCCAAAGAAAAGAAAGGGATTTAAGCACACACTTTTTTCCTAGAGCTTAGGTCTTCATAGAGAGCAATAAACAAGACCACAAGTAAAATACTTGTTCAACGCTCAGAAGCAATGCAAATAGCATAAATTCAGGTGATGGGGACTTAAATTCATCTACATTAAGAGAATGGAAGAGGAGAGTTTTAACAATTGTTCAACTGCCTGCCACCACAACAGCCCCTTTTTGACCAAGAAAGCTATTGAGGAAGCTCAGAAAATTCCTCTGGACTTTTTAAGAATGCACTGAATAAATGGCAGGAAGAAAACTACAGCTGGAGTTAAAGGAAGCCACACAAATGCTATCAACTCACCAGTGTTCTCTGGCATTGAAGCCTGATCAGTGTTTCTCTCCTTCTTGAAGGAAATATTTCCAAATTGTAGGACTGAAGACACCACTTTGAGCATTGCTGTGTGAACAAAAGATATATATAACAGATACAATGAAGAGGGCTCAGCTGAACAAGTTTTTCTTACATTCTTTGTGTTACTTTTCTTCAAACCTCCAAGTACTCAGAGTTCAGAAGGGAAATAAGTTTGTAATGTGCTTTTTAGGCAAATGGCTTTAATTCAGCCCCAGCTCACATTAAGCAAACATTCACTGCGGGCTGTCAGGACACTGAAGTAACATTAAACTGGTGACAATAAATTCACAAGCACAATGTGTTTGTGCACACAGAAAAAGTAATCTTTAAAAATCCCAAAGGCTTAGTAACTTACACAAGATCTCATCATGCGAAAATCCCATGATATGCATGGCTTCCATGGTCTCCTGAAAGTTATCCTTGTCCTGTTGCCCAGGAATGGGGATGTAGCCATTAGATAAAAACCTGTAATTGTTAAATCCTTCAAGCAGCAAGTCAGCTGTGTAGGGAGGAAGGGGAAAAGAAGAGAGAAAAAGTGAGCTCAGAAATGCTGCTCCCACCCACCTTTCCTCTGTTCTCACTAAAAGCACAAATTCTGCTTTACAAAATCAGCTTTTCAAATACAGCTACCAGGCATTTTTCAGCAGCTGTTACAATGTCAATGTATTTCAAAAGCTGGAGCCAGACTCCCAGAATCTTTATCAGCAGCAACCTACATGAGCTCTTTAATGCATTAAGGCTGTTAACACAACATTCCCTGACTAAGACATAGCTAGCACAACCTCAAATCCTTATCTGGGGTATCCAAAAAGAAATATCCCTATTGAAGTAACAGGCACATGCTGAAATGGAGTTTGATTGATGATAAACCTGTGTGCTTATCTAGAAGGGGAGGAGAAGGAGCAGACTGATTCTTTGATGTCTGAAGTCTCACTGATCACAACACAGCAGAAATTCCCAGTAACCAAGGGGAAGAAAATAAAGAGTAAAATTAAAAAAGAGTATAACATGACTAAAACAGCACTGCAGAAGATGAAAAAAAGGCACAGGGTTTCACTATGTTGTGGGAAAAAGGCTGCTTTTCTCCCCAGCTTGAAGGCAGGGTCCAGCACAGACTGGGTTCTCACTGCCAGATGGGTTTGTTATTAATCAGCTTCATGGTTCCAGCCCAGTGATTCCCAGCAAGAGACTGGCCAAACTGGACTTTGCTATGTGGGAGTCTCTCCCTTGCAATGCAACATGACAGCAAACTTGATAAATCACCAAACTTATTTCAAAACTAAGCATCCTGAGTTTTTCAGTCTCCTTTCAAAATTCACTGCTTCAAGTTCAACGAAAACTTGATGGTGCTACCACTGAAATAAGAGCAGAAACATCAGGCTGATGAAATGAGGTTCTCCACTTACACTTCAGGTGTTCTCCTGCTCCAGCCAGTAGCTGATAGAAGATATGAAACGTCCTCTCATCTTTAGCCTGACGAACTGCACGAGACTTCTCCAGCAAATCTGATCATAACCAGTCAAGGATCTTCTACATTTTTTGGCTAAAAAATACCTCGTGCAAACAAAACTTTCCAAGCAGGCTATTTAATTACTTGAAGAACAAAGAGAACTTCAATAGCAATGACAGTATGAGGGCCAATATAAACTTAAAAAGGAGTGATTTCGAATTCAGACTGATAGAAGCACATATTTAATTACAAGCAAATTCACTTCTTGGATGATAGATTTGTTTCCCCACCACATATGGTTGACATGGTCTGCAATGGCTCAGTTGAAGTCCAAGAGAGTGGGAACCAGCCATTCCTTCTCAGTCACCCCTACAAAGGTCACAGGCAGGCTCTTGGTACCAAAAATTGGCTTTATCTGAAGTACTTTTGTCATTTTTCTAAATCACAGCATTTTTACATCCTTCACTGTCTTTAAAGAGCTTCCAAATTCAGTTTGTGCAGCAGACACTGCCCAATAAACTGCCCTAAAGTGCTAATGTTATTTAAATTTTATTTTCTCATACTGCATATCATAAAACAAATGGGGGACAGAAATTCAAAGTGGCAAGAGTGAGTTCTTGTAATGAAAAAAAAATTCCCTAAGAGTTAAATGCTCCTGTTTTCCCAAAGCTTCAGGCAAAACAATTCATCTGAACTTCTCACTAGAGCAAAAATTGCCTTCATTCCTGTGCTGAATGAAAAAAATAATCATTTATCATTAAAGAATATTTTGAATAACTGGAGATCTTTCCCAGCCTTATTGGGAAATTATATGTTTCATGACAGTTCTAAACATTTGTTGAACTTCAAATTGAGAAGTTTATCTCCCAGCAACAGAATGAAGCTCAACTGCAGCACTGTTTATGTTTAATACATGAGATTGTTTACCAAGGCTTCTTTTAATAATTTTATGGCCATCCTATTTCTATTCCTGCAGAAAACAGGCTCAATTGAATAAAATAGAAATATTAACACTCATTATCTTTAGTACAGCAAAAACAACTTTAGGGAGAGGCTTTCTGTGCAAGTATTTTACCTGTTCTTATACTATTATAAATAAAAACAAACCTCAAAGCTAAAATTGAATTAGGAATCAATATTAATTGCTATTTAGCCTCCTATTAATGATGCTGTGCTGCTATCTAGATGATTTAAGAAATTAGATGGTGTTCCAGCATTTCCAGCTCCATCATTTTATGATGGACACTCACCTCCTCCTAGGGCCAACCTTTGGCATAAGACAGTAGCTCAGCTTCTCAGTAGAAAGGTGTTTATTTTTTCTAGAAACATTCATAAAGCAAGTTCACTTTAAATGGTTTGCCTATTTAACAGGCCCTGAGTTTAAGGCAGAAAATCCAGCAGATTTCAGAGAGCTAAACTTTGGGGTATCCAGTTTCTAAGCCTGAGGAAGCAAGCTGACTTTCTGATATTTGATCACTATTTTGAAACAAAGGAAGAGATGGATGTAGGCAAAGGAATGTAGGAGTGTGGTAACCCTTCACTGCATTCCAGTGAATTCTAAGGTTAAAAGCAAAACAAAGTAGGAAACTCCTATTTTAAAACCATGTGGCACCAAGCAGGATACACGTCTCGATGTTGGCTCCAACAATGTAACCAGTGACATCAAAGTTAATCCTAATGAACTTGCCCTGCAAAGAAAAGAGATTTTTTTTATTTTTAATACTATTAAATTGAATAAAATGACAATCTATCTATATAAAACCACAGTCCCACTTACATTCACATAACAAAGTGCTTCACACAAGGTCAAATGAAATCATTTCCCTTCAGTACAGTGGACCAAATGCCTCCCACACAGAGCAACTCTTGGAAAGAAAATGGTTCTAAGTGGATCTGTTTTACTGGTTCAAGTCCCACCAGTTTCCCAATCTGATCAGTCACTTGGCTACAAACTCCCTCAAAAGCACACCAGGCTCCAGCTTGCAGATGGACCACTCCAATCAGCACCATTCCTGTATTTCAAGGATGGGTACTGGGGCCAGCATCGTTCAACATATTCAGCAATGACTTGGATGAGGGACTATAGAGTGCACTGTCAGCAGGTTTGCTGATGACACGAAACTGGGAGCAGTGGCCAACACACCAGAAGGCTGCTGCTGCCTCCAGTGAGACACAGACAGGCTGGAGAGTTTGGCAGGGAGAAATTCAATGAAATATAACAAGAGAAAGTGTAGAGTCTTGCATTTGGGCAAGAACAAACCCATGTGTCAGTATAAGTTAGGGACTGAGCTGTTAAGACCTCAGTGTAGGAGAAAGGGACCTGAGTATCCTGGCGGACAGCAACACAACCATGAGCCATCAATGTGTCCTTGTGGCCGAGAAGGCCAATGGCATCCTGAGGTGTATGAGAAGGCACGTGGTCAGTAGGTTGACAGAGATTCTCCTCCCTCTCTACTCTGCCCTAGTGAGACCACATCTGGAATATTATGTCGAGTTCTGGGGCCCTCAGTAGGAGGACAGGGAACTGCTGGAGAGAGTCCAGTGCAGTGCACAAAGATGATGAAGGGATTGGAGCATCTCCCTTCTAAGGTTGAGTGAGATGGATCTCTTTAGCTTGGAGGAGACTGAAGAGTGACCTCATTCATGTCTATAAATGTGTAAAGGGTGAGTGTCAGGAGGATGAAGCCAGGCTCTTCTCAGTGACATGCAATGATAGAACAAGGGGCAATGGGTGCAAACTAGAACACAGGAGGTTCCTCAGAATTATCAGAAAAAAGTTTTTACTGGAGAGGGTGAGAGAACAGTGGCACAGGCTGCCCAGAGAAGGTGTGGAGTCTCCTTCTTTGGGGACATTCAAATCCTGCCTTCCTTTGTGACCTGGTCTGGGTGTTCCTGCTCTGGCAAGAAGATGGGACTAGATGATCTCTTGAGGTCCCTTCCAATCTCTGATATTCTGTGATTCTGTAATTCTTCTTGCCTGCCCTGGTAATGCTCCTTCACATCAAAAAGATTTATGTACATGAGACCTACCAAATTTTTTCCTCCCCTATCATATCAGTGAGCCCAGAGAAAGCCATAAGTTCCCACCAACCTAATATTGCCCTAGTCTTAGAGATAACACTGCTCTGTCCCTGTTCTTTTACATCTTCAACCCAGTGTGATTTCTCAAACTTTGAAGAAAACTGGTGGAATACTTTTAATCAATCATTCCTCCCTGCTGTTTAATCCAGTTTGGTTGGAAAGCCAATGGCAGGAGGCTGTGCCAACAAACCAGGCTTGTTGTCACACGTGTCCTAATTCAGATTTCTCAGTATGAAGAAACACAAGCACTCCACGCTGAGCTTAGACCTCAAGCATTTATACTTTTTGCTCAGTAATAATTCCAGAAAGCTCTATTTGTAACTGTCAAAGTGAAGGAACTGACATTTTACTGAACTTCAGCCAATAAACTCCATGGAACATGCAATGGCACATCAGGAATGGCAGCTGACAGCTTCTCCTGAAGAGGCACCCCAGACCCTTCTTTGGGGGCTTGGTTAGATGTTAAAACAAACATGAAACATTACCTAAGGTCTTGGCAGAGGGTTTTTTCCTAATATAGAATCAAAGAATGATTTGGGTTGGAAGGGACCTTAAAGATCATCTAGTTCCAACCTCTCTGTCATGGGCAGGGACACCTCAATCTAGATAATGCTCAATGTCTCATCCAGCCTGGCCTTAAACACCTCCAGGGTGGGGGCATCCACCACCTCTCTGGGCAACAAATATAATTCAAAACCATTTTACTCTGTTTCACCCTTAAAAGTTATCTGATTTCTGCTGTCAGGTTACAAATTTCATGAATAAAGAAAATTGGGAGGAAATGTGGTCATCAAAGGAGCTGATACACCAGAAGAAGGGACCCACATGCTCCATGATTCCCAGCTCAGGCATCACTGTAGTCCATCCCACAGGGGTCACTTGCCTAGTTGAACTTCATAAATGCAAAATATTAACACATCCTTTAAGAATGCACTGGCAAATGTGGCTATCAGCCCCCAAATTTATCAGCCAGCAACTGCAGTGGTGGCCACTGACAAGTGAATTCCGTTTTTCACTGCCATTACAGAACTGCATCCACAGCTTTGTAAAAACCACATCAGAAGGAGCATTTCCTTCTGCAGTGAGAACCCACTCTCCCCATCCACCGTGAACAAGAGAC
Organism: Turnix velox; assembly: GCA_013400935.1. Taxonomy (NCBI): domain Eukaryota; kingdom Metazoa; phylum Chordata; class Aves; order Charadriiformes; family Turnicidae; genus Turnix; species Turnix velox. Next base: position 35,667 of record VZTY01024728.1, on the reverse strand, counting down.
TTTATTTCCTTGAACATAAGAAAACTTTGCCTCTGGGAGAAGAAAAAAAAATTTTATAGAAAAAAAATTGATTTATTTCAGTCCTATGTGGTTGTTGTAGCATGGAGGGGCCAGGATGGCATTTTTGTGCCACACAGTACAGACTGCCAAGCCTGGACAGGCAGAACAACACCCCCTTCTCAGTTTGTAGGAGGATAAAGATTTTTTTTTTAAAGTCGGGTTTTAAAATGGCTGTTACCAAGGATGATTTATTTTTTCTTTCTGCAAGAGATGACACCATCTGGAGTGCATTAGACTTGCTCCTTTATAAAAATGGAGCTGGAGCCATCTGAGTGATTATGTTCCTGATGGCAACACAGACTTCAGTGTAATACAAAACAGATGCTGACATCTTTAGGGGTGGAAAAAAAAGGATCTTCATTCAATTAGTACAGTCTTTGATGGATTCAAGACACGTAAAAAAGTAGAATTATTGTGCAGTAAAACCTGTTGATGTTAGAAATCCTACACTAAACATATATCTGCATCAAAGTTGTAAATAACGTGGCTATAAAATGATCAAAGATGAATTTCCACAGTGGTCTGCTTTCCCTTCTTGTCTGGAAAGACTGAGGGATTCAGTCATAGAGTTTTCCAGAGTCCTTATCAACTGGAGCTGAGTTCATACATCAGAAATTCAAGCAACTGTTGAAACATCCAGGCAGCCAAGAAATCCTTCATTTGTTCTATAAATTTCACTTGTGTTCTCACAAGAAAGAACAAAGATTTAATACCTTCCATACAGTTTTTAACTGAAACTACCTTTTCCCTGAAATAGGAGATTGCTTTTTTCCCCCTCCCTTCAAAGGAAAGGAAGCTTTAAGGAGTGTTAAATAGTTATTCACCCTGAGTTCCATCACTGTTTTTAAATCACAGGAAGAAAAAGGTTCTCTCCCACCACAACACTGTGTGAAACAGAGGGTATCAAACCCAACAAAAACATCAATCAGCTACAGGAGTGTCCAGACCTTGAGTACATCAAGCTTGCTTTTTGGCTTTCCTTCAGTAAACCAAGCAGACAAAGGGGCATGGAAATTTACAGAGGGTGTTATGTGCAAGTTTTGTTCTTAAAAAAATAAATCACTAAAAACATCACTGATCAAGTCATAGCTATTGAGAAGAAGGCTCCATATTTAGGCAAATTTCACTTTGATGCCATACACTTTCATGCTCCATTGCAGTTTAGCAGTAATCTGCACACACAAGGCACAGTTTAGCTTCACAGCAGTTGTATTTGTTATACTATGAACACTAGTGTGGATTCAAGGCTGAAGTTAAAAACTGCATTAAATTAAAGCAAGTTTTGCCAAGAGCCAGTGAGAATGCACGTTTTGTGACTCCAACAGTGCAGAAAGCACTGTAACTCAACCTGAATTCACAGTGGGTGAAGGGAGGCAATTTTACCCCTCTACTCTGTTCTGGGGTGACCCCAACTCAAGTTACTGTGTCCAGTTCTGGAGCCCTCAACATAAGAAGGACATTGAGCTGTTGGAACAGGTCCAGAGGAGGGCCACGAAGATGATCAAAGGGTTGGAGCACCTCCCTTCTGAGGACAGGCTGAAGGAGTTGGGGTTGTTCAGCCTGGAGAAGAGAAGGCTCAGGGGAGAACTTCTGAATACCTGAAGCGTATTGAGAAAGGCCGGGGTAAGACTTTTTAAGAGGGTCCAGGATGGCAGGGCTAGGAGCAATGGATGTAAATTGAAACAGGGAAGATTTAGGCTGGATAGAAGAAAGAAGTTCTTTACTGTGAGGGTGGTGAGACAGTGGAAGAGGTTGTCCAGAGAGGTTGTGGATGCCCCCTCAATCCCTGGAGGTGTTTAAGGCCAGGCTGGATGAGGCACTGAGCAACCTGGTGTAGTGGGAGGTGTCCCTGCCCATTGCAGGGCTTGGAACTAGATGATTTTTCATGTCCCTTCCAACCCAAACCATTCTATGATTGTAGGAAGGAACAAAGAAAGCTTCTGCTACTAATTAGACAAAAAGGCAATTTCTCCACAGACAGCAATCCTGATTCACAGGGTTTAAGAAAAAAGGAGTAACTCACAAAGCGAGAAGAGTTGTCATTTTTCACTGTCTTGGCGTTCCCGAAGGATTCCAGAATGGGATTGGCTTGAAGAAGCTGTCGCTCCAGTTCCCCCTGAAAACCACAGAGAGAGAAGGATACACAGACATTAGCAGAGTGCACACATGGTCAGACTTACATATTTTGCTTCATCCTGAAGAATATTACCCAGGCCGTGGCAGTGGTACCACCTTCAGAAGGGGGCTATTTCTGAATCTGCTGATAGGTCCCTGCATACAGTGAAGAATGTGTTTTGTTTGGTTGTTTTTTAGGGTTTTTCTTTAAACAGGTACACATATGCACACAAACAGAGCAGTGACTGACCAGGACTTAACAGATGCTTCAAGTCATTGAAGTATGAAAAAGAAAATTCACATTCAGGGCTGATGAAACAAGGCACAGACCATGAGCAAACACTTCAGAAAAAAAGCTTAACTTCACTGATTTAAGATTTTACTGCAAAAACTTCCCATTGTAAAACTTCCCATTCAGTGATTTGGCAATACAGCTGTCTTCAAACTCATTTTCAAACTGAGTTGGAATTTTCAGTCAGCCAGACCTTCTCTAAGCATTGCAACACCCCTGACCTGAATGTACCTGAGGAACATTCCAGAACAGCACAGTGTGAACAGAGCAACACCAATTTAGAGATAATTTCCAAATTGCTCAATTCAGCCAACATTGCTCAGTATGCTTAATGCATTTTTTTTAAAGCTTTTATTTAAGTTCAAACCAGTAAGTGGAGAAATCAAAGTACTTATCTTAAGGAAATTGTGTAACAGCTCTTAGAATTGCTGTACAGGAGAAGGTCTGGGAACAAAAACAGTCTGTGCTGCTTCCATGAGCCCAGGAGGAACGTATGGACATAGGAAAGTATGAGATTGCCTTCCTGCTCTGAAGGATGATTTAAAAAAAAAAACCTAAAAAATGAAGCTGTCTGGAATGTAGTTCATAAACCTGCTTTTTCCAATTACTTATAGCATCGATGAAAAAAGGCCCCAGACTGAGCATCAAAGGATGGGAAATTCAAGTCTCCTAAGGCTTCTATATGAGGTCAGCTCTTATATTGGAATTTTTTTTCAAATTCATTAGTTAACACCTAAGAGAGACTTTTATTTGTATGTTGAAATGCATATCAAGCCCTCCTGAGAAGTAATAGCCACTTCTTCTTCAATGTGACCTCAAGTTACTCCCTCAAAACTTGTTTATTTACAAATATATTCCCTTTGGGACTACATATTCTATAAATTCTGAAGCAGATAAAGAAGGAAGACACATGAGTCTCAGCCCAGAGCACACAACACACTGCTCAGGACATGGTGTCTACACATTATACCATAGGTCTGCAACATTATGGATCTTGGGAGCACTTTTAAATTGACAAAAAAAATTTCACAATGGAGAAAAAAATAATCCCTGTTATAATAATCAGTCACCCATCTGCAATTCATACTTTAAAAGCTTCCTATTTAAAGGCACCAAACAGTGGGAAGGATTTACTCCCACTGTTCAACCCATTCCCCTTTTGCAGTCACACTGGGAGCTCCTGCTATGGCATCAAGTACAAAAGTGAGATGCTTGCTCACTGTTCCCAAGTATCTCACATCTCCTAAATGCAGGAACCACGTCAAACTCTAGCTATTCTGGAAAAGAAAAGCACACTGACTTCAAAAATTTCCCTCCTCCATAGAACATCACTGTAACATTTGAAGCACCTCACCATAGACCAGCTCCTGTGTCCCACAACCTTAATTTGGGTTTAAGCAGAGGAATTTCTGCAACACCTTTTAAGTTCATCTTACTGAAATTCTCCAATTAGAAGCAAAAAGTCTTTAGTTGGGTGAAACATGAGTGAGAAACATGAGAGCAGATTGATGGCAGCCTGGCTGGCCCTGGTGGTTTGTGCCTAGCTATGAGAGGAAGAGCAAACCTCTCACCTTCATTAAACATCTTCTGATGAAGTAGTTTTTCTTTTTAGATGAGCTACTTTACAGCCCAAAAAAGAAAATAATCTTTTATAAAACTATTCAGTGTTTTATCAAGAGTTTAAATTTGGCCTACAGACAGATCATGGAATTGCACAGGTTGGAAGAGACCTCTGAGATCATCAAGTCCAACCATCAATCTAACTCTGCCAAAAACCACCTCTAAACTGTACCTCTAAACATTACACATTTAGCCATCTCTTAAGTACCTCCAGATTGGTCTTTTTACCCAACAGCTCATTTTTTGGCACATGGGGACAGCCATTAAGGCTCTCTTCTTGAAAAACATCCAGCTTTCCTGGATGACTTTGACCCTCAGGACTGCCTCCCAAGAGGCAGGGCTCCCCAGAAGACCAAAGCCTGCCCTCTGGAAGTCCAAGGTGGCATTTCTGATTACCTTCCCCCTTGGTTCTCCATCCTAAACATCTAAACAGCCCTTGGAAAAAGCAGTATGGCAGCGTTGTGGACAAAGTGAAGTCATGCAGCAGGTCATGCAGGGGAACACAGAGATAAGGACAGGTTATTATTGTCTCAGTTTCAGAAAAACCAGTATCCCAGTGATGGGGTTCACTGTGAGGCCTGGGTGAGGCAGAGAGAGCTCCACACTACTCACACACAACAGGACTCCAAGCTGTTTTCAGGATGACATTGAAACAGAAACATTAAGGATAAGGGCTGCCACAGTATCAGCCCTTCTGGATTAGCAGGTTCCCAATGACCCATTTCAAATGTTTGCCAACAAACTGTTTATTTCAACCCTGGAACACTCCCTCTGAGCAAAAGGAGGGTTAAATTAAACACTGCTTTGGCTATTTCTGGAATGGAGAAATATTTTCATGAAAAACCCTTTAGAATGGGTTTTCAAGGAGGGAGGATTAGGTTAAATATTTAGAATGTCTGTAACTTCAGAAAATGAAACTGGGGGCTCTGACACTGGCTGAGTTATGGAGGTTTAAGGAGTGACCAGAAAAGGCAGCACAGCTTCCAGGGGCTTCCTTTTTGATACCAATATATAGGACACAATTTGAAGTTCCTTTTATTATTTGCCTTTCTGCTACAGTTTTAAGTTGTGCTGAAGCTTTCAGGGAAAAAAGGGGAAGAATCCATCTGGCTGAATTGACTTTTTAATAGGATCCAGGATGGCAGGACTAGGAGTGATGGATGCAAATTGGAAGAGGGGAGATTTATACTGGATATAGGAAAGAAGTTCTCTTCTGTGAGGATGGTGAGACACTGGAAGAGGTTGCCCAGAGAGGCTGTGGATGCCCCCTCAATCCCTGGAGGTGCTTAAGGCCAGGCTGGATGAGGCACTGAGCAACCTGGTGTAGTGGGAGGTGTCCCTGCCCATGGCAGGGGGTTGGAACTAGATGACCTTAAAGGTCCCTTCCAACCCAAACCATTCTATGATTATATGACTCGTGGTTGCTTCTTCAGTTACCACACAGAGCTGTGGGAAAGCTTTTTCTTTATTTAACAGCTCGTGTCTATGACAAAAAGGCATCACTTACCATCTCAGGTTAGAGAGTGAGGCATTTACCTTGTGTAACACCTGGCAGCTACTGTTTTATCTCTTTCTACTGTCTTACCCTCTGCTCACACTGAACTCTTCTCTCTGTGTCACCTGCACAGAGATCACTGGGACTCCCACCCCAACACAGCACAGCCCATCTGTTCCTGGATACTCCCAGTTCCCTTCAGGGAGGGAGGGATGAAGGGAGCAGGAAAAGGGCAGTGTTATGTCAGTTGGAAGTGATTCTGCCTCTACTCACTCTGGTGACACCCCACCTGAGCACTGCCTCCAGCTCTGGTGCCCTCAGCACAAGGACATGGAGCTGTTGGAGTAGGGCAAGAGGAGGTCACAAAGACGCTGATGGGGCTGGAGCCACCTCTGCTGTGAGGGGTGCTGAGAGAGTTGAGGGGGTTAATCCTGGAGAAGAGAAGGCTGTGAGGAGACCTTAGAGCCTCAGCAAGTCCCTAAGGAAACACCAGGAAAGCTGGGGAGGGACTCTGGCTCAGGGAGGGGAGCCATAAAACAAGGGGGATGTTTTAAACTGGAAGAGGGGAGATCTAGATGAGATTTAAGGAAGAAATTCTTTGCTGGCCCAGGCTGCCCAGAGAAGCTCTGGCTGCCCCATCCATGGAGGGATTCAAGGGCACGTTGGACAGAGCTTGGAGCAACCTGGGCTGGTGGGCTGGGGAGTTGGAAATGGATGGTCTTTAAGGTCCCTTCCAATCCAAACCACTCCATGATCTGAACAGCAGCTACAGACTGTGGAGAACAGGAGCAGCAACACTTTAGTATCTCTTTAGAGACACCATTTATCCTAAAAACTGGGGGAAACACTTGAATTCAGAGGTTGGTTGGTTATGCCATGCCTTTTACTGTTGTACTCTAAGCATTATTTGAAAAGCTATAAAAATATTTGGACAACACAGCAGGTTAATCAAAAGATTAATGTACTAATCTCTCACTCGTGTTTTAGCATTGTGTTTATTTTTTGAAAAAAGCATTCTATGCTCTCTCAGCAGCACATTCCCCACATCTAAGCACATGAGTACTGGAGAGAAGATGACCCTTTTTCTTCATGACAGTGACAACTTGAAGGTGGCCACAAATGCTCTTCAACACCAAATAACTTGTAGGGTAGTCATTAGTTTACAACTCTGTATAAATCTGTAGGATTACCCACATGTTATGAATACAAATTGACAGAGAATAGAAGGAAAATACAGAAATATGTATCAGTTTGCCTGTGAAACTTGAAAAGCAGAAAGAAAACCACTTGCCTGATGTTTGACGGGTTTGGGTGACTCGGGCTGCCCATTGCAAACAAACAAATGCACATGTTAGCAAGCATTCCTGCTGCAAGCACATCCCAAATTATCATTGTCATTTTGGATAACCATACACTCACTTCACAGAAACAGTTGACATTTGTTATAGAAGTTATTCAGTTGTCATTGCATGCAGATAAATACAAAAAAGCCTGTGTTTAAGCAGAGGACTTATTCCAAATAAAGCACAAGACAACAGATGGACCTTGAGCAGCACAGAAAAGGGGTGACAGTTTAAGGGGCTGAGCACTACTTTCCATACTTCTGCCAAACTACACAGAAAATAAACCCACAAAACTGAGTCACTGTCTCTCCAAGGTGGTTTTCTATGGATAAAATTATAATTAGTCTTCTAAAATCCAAAAAGATCATGCAAGAATCAAGAGGAAAGAAAGACTTAAGGAGGCTGGTGGTTTGTTTTCACTCTGTATTTAAGAAATGTGAAATTACAATTGAGATTTCTTTCTTTTAAGAATGATTGCCCACGAGAGAATCAGCAAAAACTTAAGAAACTGGAAGATCTTGATATTCTGCCAGGAAGTAAATGGAACATTACTGTAATAAAGTAAAATTAAAACCCTTCAAAATTAAAATTTGTGGAGTTTATGGAGAAATGAAGTAATTTTCATTTCCATTATTATTTCCTCCTCTCAATCCCCAAGTTCTATAATTTTGAGCTCCACATCAGGGAGCTCACACACACCCCCAAGAAATTTTCATGCCAAACCAGAAGCCAGCCTTCTCTGTTTATTATTTCAACCACTGAGCACTGCTTTAGTGAAGAATCTCAGATTTTGACTGAGCTCTGCAAAGCAGGTTTGGTTGATTCAGTTCAGGGAGGTGAATTTTACAAAGCTGTGTCCTCCCTGCTTGGAAAACAACTTGAGCATCTAGGAAAATGTTATGTGTTTAAGTGTGAAATTACCACTAATCACAGGTAAGAGGCACACCAAGGAAATTAGGAAGCATCTTATTTGCTTATCTTCAGCCCAGATGAGTTGCTCTCTTGGGGTGTCCATTTCTGACCTTGCTTAGGAACTGAGCTGAGCACCACCAGACACACAATTAACTTCTGTGCTTAAATTAGGGCAGTTAAAACTCATCTGGGAAATCCTCAGCCAGCCTACCCAGGATCCTGTACTTCAAAACCAATTATGCTTCTTTGGAAATTAATAAAACAGATTAAACAATTTAATATTTCAGCTACAAAGGCAAATGCAGTCACCAAAAGCTATCTTTAACCTGAAAGTGCCAGTAATTACGTTACAGCTGAACTCAGTGATCTAACCTAAATGATTTTATTTCTGAAGCTTAAACCAGCACCACTGTGAGAGCTAACTGTAGTGACAATAGAGAGGGTTTGGGTAGAGGAGAAGGGAACTAAATTCCATGCATCTGAACCAGAGGAAAATGGTACCAGGATGACTGGAAGTAGATGGATGCCATAATTCAAAACATCTGGGATATTTAGTTCATAAGAGAGTGAAAAGCTAAAGCTAAGCAGCTCAGAAGTCTCCTTTTCCTCCCTGCCCTCCTTGCTTAATCTGTGGAAAACCCTCCCTAGACACACCAGCAAACTCCTTGTGCTCACCAGCTACCTGTGCTTGCTCTCTCCCCATCTTTTATTCTAATTCTCCTTTCCCCTACACCTCCTGAGTCTCCAGAAGAATAATTTGGAGTGAAGAGCTCCCACAGGGTGTCCTAGGAGTACAAAAGAGCTGACCCCAGGGTGGGCCTCCTTTGATCTGAGCTACCTGAGCTCAGCACAAGCTGGCCCATGGGACAATTAACTCAAAAACCACAATGTGTTGAGGCCAAAATATTCAAATACTTAATGCTACCACCCTTTAGCTTGGGACATCTAAGCCAAAGCTTTCAGCTCTTTGTTTGCAACAGATATCCTCCCTCAGCCAACTAGGACAGTCCATGTGTCAGTTCTGATGCTCAACCAAGCCCAATACAGCCAAGTCTTCCAGCTTGCTCTCATCTCACCTTTGGTCTTCAAAAGAGCTTCTAACTCACTGCCAAGCACTTCTCCCTCCTTTTCATTCCTTCACTCTAGAAAGCCTAGTCTCCATTCCTAATTTTAGGGACTACTTTAGTCACACCAACACTGCCAAGCTCCACAGTTACTAAAACTTCTCTTTGGTATTTTTATCATTGCTCCAGCTTCTCAGCACAGTGCCCAAGACAATACCTCTCACATTCTTTGCAATTAAGCAGGAAATGAGACAGTGTGGCTACAGATTCAAACACTTTAAATGTAGGAAGTGTTGGTATTAAGGCTGTTGGGGCTGTAATTCCACCCACTGTGGTTACAACGTGTTATGGAGTCCATTTCCCACACGAGCTCCTGCTTGAGGAGGACATGCCAAAGGCTACAAAGGACTCCTCTGTAGGAGTCACCAGCTATTAGAAAAAGGGGCTGCTGGGAAAGAAAACTCTCCTGGATAAGTGATGAGGGTGTCCATAGGATGGGGAAAGCCCCTGCATGATGCTTCTCACCTAATTTCAAAACTGGTGCTGCTGGAGAATACATTTAGTGACACAGCAGAACTACTCAGCCATGGTCAAACTGGGAGCAGCATTTGTTTGTTTACAGCACTGTCAGGAAAAACAGTTAACTTTGGACTTCAGAACTGCCCTACAAATTGCATCATGAAAGAAAGAATCCCTGCAAAATCCCTCAGTAACACGTGTGTCACTGTAACAGGATGTGTGTTTGTAACAGGATGAATAAAAGTAAATCCAGGGCTAGTCCATTTAGCACCTTCTTTGTGTTCAGAAGTTGTACAGATGGGAACAGTGGGTCACCACCAGCTCTCCAGTTCTCTAACAGGTATGTTAGCAGCAACAAATTAGAGTTGCATCTACGAGCCCAACACTGTCACTTTCTTACTTGTAAGTGATGAATATCTAAGCTGAGACATTATTGTTTTGCAGTATATAAATAAAAATGAGTTATTACAGAAAAGGAAGACTCATTTGTGCTTTCAAAACTTATTGTTTACACATCCTACATTTTTCATGAACAAGCATTTAATTCAGTGCTTAAAATTCAGTGCTCACAATGAATAAAATACATGATCAAAGCACTGAACTTTCAGTGACTGATTCTTTCTAGTAAGGTTAAATTATGTTTTACAAAGGAAAAAAAAAATCCCTGTCTCAATTTATACATTGGTTCATGAAGCAACTCATTACAACAACCTTATGAGATGAACACCTCCACCTCTTGTCAGTTCTATCATGGATTTCACTTGAATTACCCAAAGGTGCATTTGAAAGGGCAACTTGTGCCTCCCTGCACTGACCTTTTTTTATTCTTTCTTCTCTGTGATACCCTTTCATACCAGCCATGCTACAAGCACAATGAAGGAAATCTGTTTTGATTAAAGTCAAATATTCCTTTTAGGAGCACCAGCCTGAACCTGCATCAGTTTCCAAGCCCAGTGAGTGGCCACAGGAGATGTTCTGATGATATGAGCTCCCTTTTGGAGCTCCCTCAGCAGGGGCACTACCACAAAGCTCTCACAGAAACACAAGTGTGAGCAAAACCAAAACAACATGAAGCACTTTGTAATCAACGAAAATTCAAGAAGTTAAGGGTAATCTCCATCCCTCAAGTTTAGATTAGAAATTAGGAAGAAATTCTTTCCCACAAGGGAGGTGAGAGGCACTGGTAAGAGGTTGCCCAGAGAGGTGGTAGTGGACCCATCCTTGGAGACATCCAAGACCAGGCTTGCTGAGGCTCTGAGCAACCTGATCTAGTGCAGGATGTCCCTGTCACTGCAGGGGGTTGGACCAGATGGCCTTTGAAGGCCCTTTCCAACCCAACACATCCTATGGTTCTATGATTCCATGTGGTCAACAGCATACTTTGGTACATACATACCCTGCACAATTCCCTTCTCTGCCTAATTCCCTTCTCCCCAAATAGCTGTAGCCAATTTCACTCTTGAAGAAATTGGAAAATAAAAAAAAAAAAAAAAAAACTGGCTTTGTTCAAGGCTGCACAATGGCAGGACCAAGAAACATTCAAAAAACAAAACCAACAGAGTAAATAAATTCTAAGGGATGACATTCCAAGCAGCATTCCCTGGAGCCATGCATTCTCCCAGAATGCCAGACAATGCCATGAACAACCCCTAGTACTGCTGCCATTCCAACTGGAAACTTCCTTTGAACAGGAACTGATGTGGACACAACCTGCAGCACAGTCAGACTGCATGACAAATATTTAGAAAAGCAAATTTTGATCTCTTCTGTGGGATAAACCAACAACTGTTTGAGTAATTATCAAAGAACTGCTAAAAAATGAGTGCAAATTTTGAAGATCTGCAGAAGGTTTTCCTTGGAGATGGGTTTTCCCTGCTCACTGCAGGGGGTTGAACTAGATGACCTTTGAAGGTCCCTTCCATCTCAAGGCATTCTATTCTATAAATCAGAGTTCATGACAAAGTCCAAAGCCCCAGGGTTCTCTGACACAAAATCACATCTTCTTTTCTTTGTAATAGAGCTAAATTTGTGCTTTTTTATTAGCTTCTGGCTTCTGAATATGGCAAATCTACAGCAGTTATTAAACTTGATGATTTTTTTTCCATCTACAAGTTAGCTTTTGAAAGGAATTACATTACAGCTTATCTTTAATTAGAAAGCTGTGGGGTGTTTTTTTTAACAAAAAGATTACAGCTTTCCTAAAGAGAAATAAACAAAATGAGAAAACATCCCAACTTACAGGAATATTGTGGTCCTTTCTTCCTTTATGAGAGGAGGCAACATGAGCAAGGTACTGAATAACCTTCTTAGTGTTTTCTGTCTTCCCAGCACCGGATTCACCTCTGCAAAACAGTTCAGAAATTTTCCTCAAAATTATTTGCAACGATTTATCAAACCTTTGTGCTTAAGGAATGACCCTTTTCCTCCCATTTATGCTTCCACGGTGCAACAGACCTTCAGGAACTGTCTGAAGCCAAACTCACTGACCCAGCAGGGAACTTCAAGGTATTTGTTTAAAATTCTTCCTTCATCCTACAGATCTCTGTAGCATCGAAATGTTGATACAAAGTGTACCATTAGTTTGATTAAAAGCTACTGACTGTTTGCCCAAATTCCTTTGTTACCTTGAGTTACAAGAAACAGATTCATCTTTTACCTTGATCAAAGAAATTTTCAGTGTAGATACATAAATATTAATTTTTAAAAAATAATTATATGTATGTATGGCATTTTAAAATTCCTTTGTTAAGTTACAAGAAACAGATTCCTCCTTTGCCTCAATCAAAGAATTTTTCAGTGTAGATACATAAATATTAATTTTTAAAAATAATTATATANGTAGATACATAAATATTAATTTTTAAAAAATAATTATATGTATGTATGGCATTTTAAAATTCCTTTGTTAAGTTACAAGAAACAGATTCCTCCTTTGCCTCAATCAAAGAATTTTTCAGTGTAGATACATAAATATTAATTTTTAAAAAATAATTATATGTATGTATGGCATTTTAAAATTCCTTTGTTAAGTTACAAGAAACAGATTCCTCCTTTGCCTCAATCAAAGAATTTTTCAGTGTAGATACATAAATATTAATTTTTAAAAAATAATTATATGTATGTATGGCATTTTAAAATTCCTTTGTTAAGTTACAAGAAACAGATTCCTCCTTTGCCTCAATCAAAGAATTTTTCAGTGTAGATACATAAATATTAATTTTTAAAAAATAATTATATGTATGTATGGCATTTTAAAATTCCTTTGTTAAGTTACAAGAAACAGATTCCTCCTTTGCCTCAATCAAAGAATTTTTCAGTGTAGATACATAAATATTAATTTTTAAAAAATAATTATATGTATGTATGGCATTTTAAAATTCCTTTGTTAAGTTACAAGAAACAGAATCCTCCTTTGCCTTGATCAAAGAACTTTTCAGTGTAGATACATAATTTTTAAAAAACCATTATATATATGTATTGGATTTTAAAATTCCTTTTTTTTGCCCAAATTCCTTTGTTACCTTAAGTTACAAGAAACAGAATCCTCCTTTGCCTTGATCAAAGAACTTTTCAGTGTAGATACATAATTTTTAAAAAACCATTATATATATGTATTGGATTTTAAAATTCCTTTTTTTTGCCCAAATTCCTTTGTTACCTTAAGTTACAAGAAACAGATCCCTCCTTTGCCTCAAAGAATTGTTTAGTGTAGATAAATATTAATTTCTTAAAAATCATTACATAAATATATTGAATTTTAAAATTAATTTTTATATACATACACACACAGAGACAGACTTTTATATTTAGCATACTCTAAATACATTTTACATTCCAGGAGCTGGCTGGTGGGAAGATTCAACACCAGGAGAAGCTGGTTTCAAAGTGCAGTAAAACATATTTTAAAGAGATTTCAGAGTTTTTACACTATTCAGACACTCAGCTGGTTTAAGAATATATTAATGGCCACAGGGCAACAAAGATTCGTTAAGAGGTGAGTTAATTAGTGTGGGGTGATGCCCCACACACACCAGTAGAGACAGCAAAGGCACACTGCATCTGTGAGAGGGAGGCACATTTGTAGCAGAACGTGTTTGGAGTTTGGACAGAATTTATTGCAGGGTTTGCAGCTTGGATATTCCAGGCAGGAAACATGACCAAGTTCACATCACAGCAAGCACAAATGATGTTACTACAGCTGCAGTTTTATTTTTTTAAAAAAACTAAGGTCTGTTCTTCATATAAACCCACACCCCAAAGGGTTTGCATCAAGGCTTTCTCAGCCCCGATTGAATCACAGAGAAACCCTGTTTCCAATGAGCCAGAGCCTGCCCTTAGTGGCTGTAGGGAACTAAAAAGGGTTTTAAAACTGAGATTTGCATGGAAAAAGTGAAATTATTTCTGTCCTTCAATAGCTGTTTGGAAAATAAAGTCTGGGAGCCAACTACTTTGTAACAATGACAAGCACACATTTTGTGCACTTGCATATTTTTCAGCAAAAATGTTTTGCTAATGGAAATCTTCATATACTGACAGAATTTAAGCATATTCTTTCACAGCTTTCCCTCACCACACCACACATCCTGGTTTTCACAGAATCATGGAATGACCAGGATTGGAAGGGACCTCAAAAGACCATCTAGTCCCATCCACCTGCTGGAGCAGAACATCTAGATAAGGTCACAGAGGAAAAAGTCCCGGTGGGATTTGAATGTCTCTGGAGAAGGGAACCCTGTACCCTCTTTGGGCAGCCTGGGACACTCTTCTGTCACTCTCACCCTGACCAAGTTTTTTCTTGCATTTCTGTGGAACCTCCTGTGGTCCAGCTTACACCCGTTATCTCTTGTCCTACCGTTGCATGTCACTGAGAAGAGCCTGGCTCCACCCTTCTGACACTCACCCTTTTACATATTTATAGAAATTAATGAGGTCTTACAGACATTAATGAGGTTTTGCAGCTAGACTGCATTTACTTCAGCATTCAGTACCTTCAGAGCAGCAGTTCTGGATGAGACAGAGAGCTCTGGGCATCCCTGCTCTCACACAACACTGCTCCTCTGCAACAATGAGACAATGCAGCACTTCAGATCTCAACTTGGCAAATACAGAAAGGATACTGCACCACATTTTCAGAGAGAAGAGACTGTAAAATAACCTCACTTCTTTTTACTTCATGATTCTCTTAAATCATGGAGGCTCCAGGGAACAAGGGCAGGAGAAGGAGGGGCTCCAGCTGTGGGGTTGGCAGTGAGGGCATCCCCCAGCTGTGAGCAAGATGCAACAGGGACTGATGAACTCCCTCATGGGAGTTCAATAAAACCCCAAGAGGAGTAAGTACAAGAGGTAGAGATGAACTTCAAGGGGAAAAGAATGCAACAGAATACTGTCAACCCTTGGCTTTTGCAGGGGAAATCTTGTAACTGATGACAATGAAGAGAAAGATTTCACAGAGAAGATGCAGCACATTGACCCCAGCTCCAGTGCTGGGGTCGGACTTTTGAATAGGGTCCAGGATGGCAGGACTAGGAGTGATGGATGCAAATTGGAAGAGGGGAGATTCAGGCTGGAGATAAGAAAGAAGTTCTTTCCTGTGAGGGTGGTGAGACACTGGAAGAGGTTGCCCAGAGAGGTTGTGGATGCCCCCTTAATCCCTGGAGGTGTTTAAGGCGAGGCTGGATGAGGCACTGAGCAACCTGGTGTAGTGGGAGGTGTCCCTGCCCATGGCAGGGGGGTTGGAACTAGATGATCTTTAAGCTCCCTTCCAACCTAAACCATTCTATCATTCCATAAGCACTAATAAAAGTCACCTTGCCTGTTTCATGGTGTCTATTAAAATACATTTAATGCTAAACTATTCTGGCAGGTACGAGAAGTAAAAAAAGTACAGCAAAATATACATTTACATTTTAAAACACTACAATTTGTTCTTACTGCTGGTCAGAGCTTGGGAAATCATTGTTGGCTCCGCATTTAAAACTAGATAAATAATCTTTTCTGTCATGTTAGCAAAAAACAAAGTTTATTCAATTTGAAAGGGAGAAAATCTCAACTGACACATGCAGCAAAAAGAAAGTTGTGCAATAAATACAGTCCAGATGTTGAATTTCCAAAGGGCAGCAGCACACAGAAGAGTCTGTGGATCAAGCTTTTCTGGTGGACACACCAGGAAGGCTTCATATGGCACAGGAAGGTCAGAAGCATGAAATAAATTACTTTTACTAAAAAGCCCTTAAATCTAACAGAGGGGTTTTAGTTTTGGGGGTTTTTTTTAGAGAAAGTCTTTGTGCAAGTTCTCTCATTGAAAAGCAACACTAATGGTTGTTATCATCCCAGTTCTCCTCTCCCTGGGGCTTAAGAGGAATGCAGAGTATTTCCTGCAGGACAGCTCTGCTGCCATATACAATAAAAGACTTAGAAGCTTTAGGATAAAGTCCTTTTCCTTTATAGAAATGATGACATCTGCATACTTTAGTTCTTTCCCTGGAGTGCAAACGCACTCATTATAAAAAGAAATTGAAGTCTTCTACCTCTACCAACCTATCCAAAAAAGGTAAAAACCTTTTGTAACAGCCTGTGCAATATTTATGGAAGGGAGATGGTATCACCAAGCTAAAGATTAACTTTTTCAAAACCTTGGTTTAATACAACTCATTTAATATGTTACCATAAATTAAACAACTCAAGCTCTTGGCTGGGATTCTACCTTTGCTTCTCTCAATGGCAGCTTCACTCATGACTTCTTCAGGGTCAGCATTTCACATACTTTATTTCAGCTACTTCATTCCACATTTGAGACTGAACTGCAGCAGCCCAAGCCATAGGCTACATGTCAAACATCTAAAAGAGCAAACAGTCTTGAGCAATAGCCTTAAGCTGGAAGTATGAGGTTATTCTATCCATCACTTGGAGGAATTCTCCTTTCCAGATTCTCTTACAGAAAAAAATCTGACAGTCCCTGGTAAATTAATGCCATACCTGGACTTAAAGCACTTCTCTTCAAGCAGCAAATCTGCTTTGAAGAGCTTCAGGCACATTTGAAATGGGGAAAGCTTAGCTAGCTTGAACATTTGACATTTTTACATGGGTTTTAAAATTCATCACATGTAAAGCTACAGTGTCATTTTCAATAAAGGAAAGTAGTTCTTCGGGCAAATTTATCTCAGCTACAATTTGGCTTGCAAAAATTAGCGACTGACTGCTCAACCAGCTCCAGGGTTTTGGTTTTTTTTCTTTCTCCCCTGACCAACCTGAACTTAAAACTAGCCCAGAATAAGAGGCATTTCCTCTGCTGGATAGATTGCCATCTAGAAAACAGGTAAAACAACTGAAGCAGATGACAACTTGCAGGTCACGAGGCAAATGGGCAATAACCAGGGCTGGAAGCTGGTCTTGCCTCCCAGGCAAGCAGCACACTGTTCCCAGGCAGCCCATTTCCAGTGGTAGAGATCCTTCTGTCTGTCTGGGGAAGATTCTAAGGCGAAAAATCCATTCTAAATGAAAACAGCAATGATATATTCACTTTTCTTATAATCAAGTAGGTTTGGAGCATCTATATGTCCTGTAATAGCTACAGGACTCAGTATGGCAGGACAAGGCAACATAGAATGGTTTGGATTGGAAGGGACTTTAAAGATCATCTAGTTCCAACCTCCCTACCATGGGCAGGGACACCTCCCACTGAGCACCAGGTTGCTCAATGTCTCATCCAGCCTTGCCTTAAACACCTCCAGGGATTGAGGGGGCATCCACAACCTCTCCAGGCAACTTCTTCCAGTGTCTCACCACCCTCACAGGAAAGAACTTCTTTCTTATCTCCAGCCTAAATCTCCCCTCTTCCAATTTGCATCCATTACTCCTAGTCCTGCCATCCTGGACCCTATTCAAAAGTCTTACCCCAGCCTTTCTGTAGCCCCCTTCAGGTATCAAGAAGCTACTGTGAGGTCCCCCCTGAGCCTTCTCTTCTCCAGGCTGAACAACCCCAACTCCTTTAGACTGTCCTTACTGCCACTTTTCTGTAATTAATGCTGGGTTAATAATAATGTACTCAAACTATCATCATTACCCTTTCCTGATCTGGCAACGCAGTTTATACTATTTAAGGAAGTCAGATCATTTTAAAGCTCTTGCTGATGTCCTGCTGCAAGGGCTGTCACCTTTCAAACAGCACCCCAGCTCACTGCCAGGCTGAGGGATACACAAAGCACCCACAGAGCAGTGCCCTGAGTCACATAAGGCAGGAGGACACTAAAACACATGCACAAATAAAGCTCTGAAATTCAGAGACACTTGTCATTTGCCTAAAGTTCCTCCTGTGAAGATAAGCATCTGGAATGTATCAGGAAAGTCAGTTGCTGATAGTGTCATCTAGCCTATTACAAATCATCTCTGGGATTTAAATTACTGAAAAACAAACCAAACTAGGCAGTATTTTCCATGCTGGGAACCCGGATTACCCGAATCTTTCCCTTTGCCACAGGAGTTTCAGTCTTTTTCTGTCACTTTGGACCAGCCCTGGGATGGGAAGTTCACATGGAAGGAGAAGATCCTTCTGCAAATGCAAAGGGGCAGCACCACCTTGACAATGGGCAAGTTCTACATTTCATAGAATCCCTGAGCAGCCTCTTGAAGGTCCCATGGGCAGCAGTTCCTCTTCTCATACCTAGCAGCTACTTCCACTGCTTCAAACATAGAAGGCATCAAACATGGAAGTAATTCACTTGAATCATCAGTAGGAAAAAGTAACTAAGTAAAAGCCCCAACAAGAGTCTTTTGTCCTCCTAACAACAGCAGTTGTAAGGAACAGAAGATGCACTTATTCTGGGATGCAACTGAGCACATCTTCTACCAGTTACTTCACAGTCAAGACCTGTAATTAAAAAGTTCTCTTAATCACTGGCTAATTTTCTGAAATGGAGAGGTAGAACTGATTGTTTGCACTAGCTTGGAGGAATCACTAATTGGCTTCACAGTTTCCAAGGCTGCTTTATGGCTCCTTCATTTCTCTCTTAGATGCTTCCCATCATCTTACCACCAGTTGGCTAGGGAATGTTCTCAGATGGATTGGGGCCAGAGGTTAGATACAAAAATGCTTGGTATTTGCTGCTGTTGTCCTTTAATAAGCAGCCTCTATTTCCTCCCCACCTCACCCCTCCTACAGAAGCTCGTTCCCATTAGATATCCTGGAACAGCAGTGAGCTCTGCAGGAGTGTTTGTCGAGTCCAGGCTGAGTTCTGAGAACACCATAAGCTTGTGGGAAGATTCACAGAATCACTGAATATCAGGGATTGGAAGTGACCTCAAGAGATCATCTAGTCCAATCCCTCTGCAGGAACACCCAGATGAGGTCACACAGGAAGGCATCCAGGCAGGGTTTGGATGTCTCCAGAAAAGGAGACCCCACACCCTCTCTGGGCAGCCTGAGCTACTGTTCTGTCATCCTCACTGTGAAAAAGTTTTTTCTTGCACTTACGTGGAACCTCCCATGTTTCAGCTTGCACCCACTGCCCCTTCTCCTACCACTGCAAGTCACTGAGAAGAGCCTGGCTCGATCCTCCTGATACTCTTCCTTTACATAAAGAAATTACCCCTCAGTCTCCTCTTCTCCAAGCTAAAGAGACCCAGCTCCCTCAGCCTTTCATTGTAAGGAAGATGCTCCAATCCCTTAATCATCTTTTTGTTGCCCTCTCCAGCAGTTCCCTGTCCTTCTTCAACTGAGGAGACCAGAACTGAACACAATATTCCAGATGTGATCTCACCAAGGCAGAGTAGAGGGGGAGGAGAATCATTCTCAACCTACTAACCACGACCCTTCTAATACACCCCAGGATGCCATTGGCCTTCTTGGCCACAAGGGCACATTGCTGGCTCATGGTCACCCCCCTGTCCCCCACCCTTCTCCCCAGCATTACTCTCCAATTCCCAGTTCCCAACTTAAAAAAGTGCAGTGCAGCCAATTTTCATGTTTGACTTTCCCCAAAAAGTCTCCTGGCAGCTAAAGGCACAAAAGGTTGAAATATTTTGCAGATTCCTTGTGTGTCACAGCAGAGTTTCTTCATCTCAGCCAGCAGCCTGGGGTGCCCAGTTACCATTAACAGCAGTAATCCCAGAGAAACAACCAAACTCAACAAAATGTCACCAGCTGCAGCTTCTCAAAATAAAAATAAAAGAAAGTCTGGAAAGCTGCTCATTATAACACCACAGTTTACCTCACTTCATTTTTAGCTTGCCATGTGTGTGCATCATAAAGTTAAAACCACTTTTTGTGAACTAATTTCTCATACTGGGTTAATGATAACATATTCATAAACTAGCAGAAAGGCAACATTGCTGGAATTACATATATTTTCCTTATAGATGTACTTTCTTAAGACTTTACAGATTAAAAATTCTAAATAAATTATACTTTGAATGCCAGTGTGACCAGAGGGAATTCATCTGAGTCAAGCTGCCCAGGGAAGTACTAGGTTTGGGGGCTTTTTCTTTGAAAATTTGATGAACTAAACTAAAAGGTGATAGAGAGCTCCAGCACCTTCCTGCCATTCCAGCTTCAAAGTTAAGAAAACATAAAAAATAATAAATTATCACCATCATTGTTGCTTCCTGCTAACTCATCACTAACCACTAATCTGATTTTCACCAATGTCCAAAAACGACCTCAGGAACTGCAGGTCTGTGTGTCTGGCACAGATTTGGGGTTTTCAGGTGGTGTGAGGCCAAAGGACATATAAGGAGTTACATAACATCACTGCTACATGAGGGAATCAAGGATGTACCACTTAAGAGTCCTCCTGGACATGGGCAAAATGACTTTTGCTTCAGCCTCTATATAATAATTTCACAAAAGCTTTTCTTCCACAAACTCAAGCACAAGTCAACCAAGAAGAAGAGACACTGGAGGAACAGGAGGGGAGAACAATGAAACAAAGATGAGAAGAAGGGAAGTTGGTGTATATATATATCATAATGTTATATTCCACAAACTCAGAATAAATCCCCACAGACTAGTCTCCTCAGCAATTCAGATGTCCATACTTAATGCCCTAAAAGATGGAGAGTGTAAAGGAAAGTGAGCAGAAAGCAGACCATTTTATGTTTGAAGACAACACAGAGTTCTCCAGCAAGAACAGAAATTCATCTGTCCAGAGTGGAGAACATCAGCTGGCAACCTGAGTAACACCCTCCTGGAGATCCAGGTCCATGATCAGTGAAGGACAAGATGCTCTGCTGAGACAAGCAGCCAGAGAACACAGCAGCAGGGTTTGGAATTTGTTTCAATTATTCTTCCCATTCTGGCATTAAGTTTGACTTTGAAAAAAATCATTACTACCTTGAAAGAAAAATGTAGCTTATGCAAAATTCCTCCTATTAACGGTAGGTCAGACCCCAAACTCCTCATGGAACATTAGCAGGCGATGAAATTGAGTCAGGAAACCTCCAAAAATTCTCCCTTCAAAATGAGGGGGTGTGATGAGAGGTATCCTTGAAAAATAATCCCCTAGTCAGGCCCACATCATGTGGGGTGAACACCAGAATGGACAGCATCTCAATGGAATACAGGTTATGCTTAGAATCAGCATGGCCCAGGTTGGGAGGGACCTTTTAGATCATCAAGTCCAACCATCAAACCAACTCTGACAAGAACCATCCCTGAATCACATCTCTAAGCTGTGTCTGCCTGGCTCTTAAATACCTCCAGGGATGGTGCTTCAACCCCTGCCCTGGGCAGCCTCTTTCAGTGCTTGATAACTCTTTTCAGTGTAAAAATTGTCCCTAATCTCCATCTAACCCTCCCCTGGTGCAATGTGAGGCCATTTCCTCTTGTCCCATGACGTGGGAGAAGAGCTCNGGAGCTCCCTAAACAAATATCCAAACAAAATCCTTCCCCTGCCTTTCTGTAGGACCCCCTCAGGTACTGATAAGTTACTATAAGGTCCCCCCTGAGCCTTCTCTTCTCCAGGCTTCTCCTTGAGCCTGTCTTCATAGGGCAGTTGCTCCAGCCCTTTGACCATCTTTGTGGCCCTCCTCTGGACCCGCTCCAACAGCTCAGTGTCCTTCCTGTGTTGAGGGCTCCAGAACTGGACACAGTAACTCCAGGTGGGGTCTCACCAGTGCCGAGTAGAGGGGCAAAATCACCTCTCTGGACCTGCTGGTCACACTCCTCCTGATGCATGTAGAGAGTGAGAAGGTGTCCCTTCAGCCACTCCTTACAGAACTTGTGCTCAGACCCCTCACTATCTCCTGTGTCCCTCTCTGGCCACTCTCCAGCTCTCATTTGCTTTTTTATGGCAAGAGGTCCAAAACTGGAATTTGAGGTAGGACCTTACCCACGTACAGGAGGGTGGTCACTGCCCCACTCCTACTCACCACACTGATCCTGATTTGCTCATCAAATTCTGCTCCTAAAGAAGTTCCACCTGCTTGCACCTTCTCTAAACAGTTCTACGCTGCCTCCAGATTCCCACCACGCAGTGATGAGTCTCCACCAAATGTTGATCCAACCTGGATCATGAGTAACCATTACTCATGATTACTCCTCAGGCAAAGTGGAACCAAAACTCCAAGCATCTACCTAATTATCTGAGATAAGACATTATTGGATGTAGCTGCAAAAGTGGTTTAACTGTGCTAGAAAATAGACTAAATAACACCCTTGCAGTTTCATGACATGCCTGATCACTGGAAGGGTAACTGTGTGAAGGTAACCAGAGTCTGTCAGGGAAAACAGACTGGTGTTTCCTAAAGATCTTGATGTAGGGAGAGGTAGGTGAAGATGCTAACCAGGTGGACCTTCATCAGGCAGTCTCAGAGTGCTTTGGGTGGGAAAGGACCTCAAAAATCATCTGGTTCCAACCCCCTGCAGGGACACCTCCTACCAACCCAGGTTGCTCCAGCTTGGCTTTGAATCCCTCCCAGAATGGGGCAGCCACAGCCTCTCTGGGCAATCTGAGTCAGGGGCTCACCTCCCTCATAGCAAAGAATATCTTCCTCATATCTAATCTAAATCTCACCTCTTTCACTTTAAAACTGTTACCCCTTATCTGGAAGGAAGTTCCTCTCTCCAAATGGACTTCAAGCAAACAGCTTATCAACTGCCAAGCAAAGATCCAGAATTCTCACAAGATCCAGATATTTCATGTTGAAGTGTGCCACAGCAGAAACAAAACAAGGCTCCACTGCCCATCAGTACTGATGGATCAAAAGCTCATGGTAACCTTACAGGTGAGGTAATACCAAAACTGAAGGCAAGTGAGCTTAAAGGCTTTCCAGTTTGCAAATAAAGACATCAGCCAAACCCACAGTATTGCTATTCCAGCCTTTGTGGGCTCAGCTGACCACGTGAAGCAGAACAAGGTTCATGCATAGGCACAAAACATGAAGCTGCCTCAAAAAAATTCACCCAAGGCAAGCAAATACCATCAGGGCATCCACAAACACACCAGAACAAAGCATTTCTTTCGTGCTGGGATCCCAGCCCAGCTCTGAGGGCTGGTTTGTGCATTGCACATGAAGAAGTCATCACATGAAAACACAAGCCACGCTATGAAGAGACCACAGACCTAGGCAAGTCTGGTCTGTGGTAACTGGATCAGCTTTTACCTAAGCTACACAACTTCTCTGTCTTTAGGTCCCATGAATCTTGTTTCATAGTTCACAAAAGCTTGGCTTAAGAGGATCCATCTTCAGCCTTGTGTGGAGTCTGATAGACAAAGCACTTTCATAGGAAGCAGGAGATAAATATTTGAAGGTCTTCATGTCAAGAAGGAAACTGAACCCAGGTCTTTCCAGCAATTGAACTAGGGAGAGTGCCTACTTCAGGAACCCAAAGCCTCAATGGTGCCATCTCCCCTCTGTCCCTCAGAGAGTTTAATCTGTTGGGTTATACCCAACCCTGGCTGCAGGTGGCTTCAGAATGGGGCCAAAGGGTTGTTTCACAACCCAGATGAACCAGCCTAAGCCCAGGCTGCTACTAACAGGGACCATTTCCCTTCTGCCCTGTATGTTTGTAGTCCCTGCCCCAAGCCTGTGCTCCTCCAAGCCCCTCACAGACGAGTTGATGGAAAGAACCATTTAGCAGCAATGTCTGTTCTGCCCCAGCTCAGGTCCTTGAACTGGTGTGTCACATTGGCCACCAACCCCCAGTGCTGGCCCAAGAGGCTGCAGAAACACACACCCTGTGGGGAATGCAACTGGATCATCCCTTCTAACAGCAAACCAGAGACAGAGCAACTCAATGGTGTCTAAAGCCTAAAAGCACATTCAACTCTTCACTCTTGTGATCTGATCTAGGTGTTCCTGCTGCTGCAGGAGGGTTGGACTAGATGATCTTCCAAGGTTCTTTCCAATCCCTGACATAGTGTGATTCTGTGATTATCCTACCATTGCATTCCTAGACCACAGAGAAGTTAAAGATTAAATCTGCTGCTGGGTGAGACAATTCAGGTGCAGAGAGAAAACAAAATAAAACCTTTGTGGTTCAGAGTTCTGAGGGGTGACCTCATTAATGTCTATAAATATGGAAAGGGTGAGCATCAGGAAGATACAGCCAGACTCTTCTCAGTGACCTCTAAGGATAAGGACAAGGGGCAATGGCTGCAAGCTGGAGCACAGGAGGTTCCACAGAAATACGAGAAAAAAAATTTCACAGTGAGGGTGAGAGAACAGTAGCACAGGCTGCCCAAAGAGAGTACGGTGTCGTGTTCTCTGGACACTTTCAAAACCCACCTGGACACCTTCCTGTGTGACCTGATCAGGGTGTTCCTGCTCCAGCAGGGGGATGGGACTAGATGATCAGTTGAGGTCCCTTCCAGTCCCTGACATTCTGTGCTTCTGTGACTGTTATAAGCAGGCACAAAGCCAAGGAGGTGCTCAGCAGAGCTTCTAGACCAGCTTCTGATCCATGACCAATTGGACATTATGCAACAAGCAGACCCAACAGACCGTTTCACAGACAGGTGCTTTTTAAAGCTTCTATTTTCTGATTCAGGTCTCTTGACAGACATTTTCAAACTACATTTCTTACATGTCACAGACCTACAGATCTTTCAGTAAGGTGAATTAAGCACTAAAATTACATTAAATATCACTTCAGGCTACATCTTTAGCCATTAGTCTCTGTCTGCCAAGATTAAAGAGCAAGTTTTGACTATCAGAGCTGTATCAGAGACTCCTTAGCAATAGAGATTTCCAAAAATGTCCAGATAAAAAGTGTTCACTTACGTGCAGAGAATGGATTGGTCCTCACGGTCTGCAAAACAAGAACAAATATGGTTATAGTTTTTTGTTTACAATGTCCTCTAATCCCTAAAACAGATTATTCAAAATGAATATTTTAAAAATTGAGATTTACAGCCTAATTCTAAGGATACTTCAAAGCAATATTAATAATCTCCCTTAAACATCCTAGGTCATACACAACAACAGCTCAGAATTTCATATAATTTCTGTCATTTCATATAATAAAGTCAAAATTTTGGTGAGACACTGGAACAGATTGCCCAGAGAGGTTGTGGATGCCCCCTCAATCCGTGGAGGTGTTTAAGGCCAGGCTGGATGAGGCACTGAGCAATCTGGTTCTAGTGGGAGGTGTCCCTGATCATGGCAGGGGGCTTGGAACTAGATGATCTTGAAGGTCCCTTCCAACCCAAACCATTCTATGATAATACAGAGTAACATTTTTCCACAAGAGGTTTTCAGACAAAGCTGTATCAAGATATTTTCTTCCCTATTCATCTCCAGATTAATCAAATTATTTAAAACCTGAAATGTTAAGTAAGGAAAAGCAAAAAACAGGTTCAAGCTCACAATACCAATGAGCAGCCAGTTGCAAATAGCACTGACAGTTCCAGCAAACAAGTGCTTTGCTCTACAGCTTCTTTTCTTCCCATTTTATTGTGAACATAAAAGCCTGAAGTGCTTCCATAATTCAGCTTATTCATTAGACACCCGTCCACAGGACATCCAGGGGAACCCTGAGCAGAGCCAGACTCAGCCACGCAGCACTGCTCAGCTCCTCTGTGACACTCAATGCCCCACTCTCCACCCCAGAAAAGAATGCCTGAAGGTCATCTATACCCTTCAAGAGATATTTCATAATTATAGGCCCTTTCCAGAATACATGTCATCAAAACATTCAAATACACCAGGGAAAAAACATTAAATGTTTAACTTGAACTTAAGCAGGGGGTGGAGAACACCTTCAATACAGGGCTTTCAAAGAGTTCAACATCTTTTTCATAAATCTCTTCATCAAAGGAGAATTTCCACTTGAGCCATTTGTCACTGGCTTCAGAGGAACACAGTTAACTCCTGCATGATCTCCACTTCAAACAGATTTTGGTTTAAGAGCCAAATCTGAGCTCATTATTTGGCTTAAGAGTAAACAAAGCTCAGGTCTTCACTGGGCTCCCTCCCTCTCTCCACACATGGTCCCTCTCCTTGGAACTGAAGGACTACAGAAAGGAGCAGTCAATATGATGGTGCTGATTCCTCCTGGGACACAAGGTCAGCACCAGCAGGATAAGCACAAGGCAGCATCTCCAATAGGTCTGAAACAGATCTATGCCCATATATTCAGCCTAAATATGTTCATGGCCATTTCCAGCAAGCTGAGTAATGTGAATATGCTTTCACACAGTTTAATAACTGGTGCCCAGTTCTCCAGACTGTACCAAACCACTCACCCAACCTAAAAGAAATGAGCCAAGCTCATAGTGCTGGGGTGTAACAATTAGCACTGAAGGAGTTCAGCCTTAGCCAAGTAGCACATAAAAAATAATCCAGCAGGGATCTATGCTTCCCTGAATTCACCAAGCCAGACACAAAACCAACTGGTGCTCAGTCACACCAGCTCCTAGAGTGCAGCCCCATAAACAGTTGGGAGAGGGGCTGCTGAGCAGGGTAGAGAGGGGCACCTGAATTCAGAAACATAGAATGGTTTGGGTTGGAAGGGATCTTAAAGATCATCTAGTTCCAACCCCCCTGTCATGGGCAGGGACACCTCCCACTACACCAGGTTGCTCAATGCCTCAATGCCACAATGCCACCCTGGCCTTAAACATCTCCAGGGATTAAGGGGGCATCCACAGCCTCTCTGGGCAGCCTCTTCCAGTGTCTCACCACCCTCACAAGAAAGAGCTTTCTCATCTCCAGTCTAAATCTTCCCTCTTCCAATTTGCATCCTTTACTCCTAGTCCTGCCATCCTGGACCCTATTAAAAAGTCCTACCCCCAGCCTTTATGGAGACCCCCTTGAGGTAATAAGAAGCTTCTATGAGGTTCCCCCTGAGCCTTCTCTTCTCCAGGCTGAACAACTCCAACTCCTTCAGCCTGTCCTCATAAAGGAGCTTCTCCAGCTCTCTCATCATCTTCATGGCCATCCTCTGGAGCTGCTCCAACAGCTCAATGTCCTTCTTATTCTTGAGGACTACAGAACTGGACACAGTTGAATCTCCTCTTGCACCAGCTCCCTACACTCTGGGCAGGAAAAGCTCAGGTGAGCTAAAAACTGACTCCAGCCAGGTACCTCCTGCCAGCAGAAGGTACCACCTCCTCTGTTACCAGCATCCATTCATGCAGCCTGCCTTGAGCTACTTCTGATAAGTCACCTCCAGCTATGATGAGCCCAGAATGTTACACCAGCAGAAATCTATTCCTTTCAAAATAATATAGACTGGGGGAAAAGAAAGAGCTGCCAGCATAAGGGAGATGGAGTAATGAATAATCAGAGTGGGTCTTACTCTCCTGGCAGTGGCTAATCGTTAGATCGGCTTACACTGTATCACGTTGTATATTTAGCATCTGGAAGTATCAGACATTGAAGCTTTCTTTCACTCTTGCTCTCCTCCTCCTTCTGCTTCCACTCAAGGGACAGTGACTGCCACATCTCAACTACTGCTGTATGTGACACCAACTGCTGCAGCACAGAGGGACCCCTCACTGCAGGAACCCGGTTGGGCACCACAGAGGGGTGCAAATGCTTTGAAGGGAGACCAGAATACAAAGAGGACAAGAAGAATGGCAGCTCTGAAAGCTGTCTTTCCCTTCACTCTCGTAAGCCAACTTTGTTCTCATCTCCCCAAAGGATATACCCTGGGCAAGTGACAAGTGGCACATCCTCAATCCACCAATCTGTTGCTGGGCTGCAGAAGAGTTGCTGCATTTTCTTGTTTGAAAATCCAGTAAGAATAGATCCTCACCTTACTGCACATATATCATAGAACAGTTCAGGTTGGAATGGACCTTAAAGATCATCTAGTTCCAATCCCCTTCCACAGGCAGGGACACCTCCCACTAGATCAGGTTGCTCAATGCCTCATCCAGCCTGGCCTTAAACACCTCCAGAGAGGGGGCATCCACAACTTCTCTGGGCAACCTGTTCCACTACTCTCACAGTAAAGAATTTCTTTCTTATATCCAGCCTGAATCTACCCTCTTCTAATTTGCATCCATTACTCCTAGTCCTGCCATCCTGGACCCTATTAAAAAGTCCTACCCCAGCTTTTCTGTAGCCCCCTACAGTTATTGATAAGCTACTCTGAGGTCCCCCCCGAGCCTTCTCTTCACCAAGCTGAACAACCCCAGCTCCTTCAAGCTGTCTTCATAAAGCAGTTGCTCCAGCCCATAAAGTTTTGACTGTTAAAATACAAAGCGTTTTATCCCATGTTCCTCCTCTCTCCAAACTACACAAGGACTTCCCCTCCCCAGCCAACAGAGCAGAGTGAAGAAAACCCCTGTAATTCTGGGGAAGGTTCCAGACGTACATGAAACACATTTGGTGGGTAATTAGTTCAGGCAGGATGCTCTGAAAAGTCATAGCTCAAAGCTATAAAGCCACAAAAGAACGACTGTATTTTAACAAAGCAGCTTTTCTTCAGAGCATAACTTAGTTCTGCTTCAGTCATTCCGTGGTTGTTCATAAATTAAGAGAAGATAATCAAATAGAAAAAGTTCTATCTTCATGTTTCCTATTAAAACTCAAAGGCAGTGACATTGAAAGCACTGAAACTTGGTCACATAACAGAGTAAAGACACTTGTCCTCTCAATTGGCCTGGACTATATTGAGAGTCCAAGTATTACAAATACCCAGATCTGCCTTTACTCTCATGATTTGATTCAAAAATGAATGGAAGAAGATATTTAGAGCTATGGCACAGCAAAATGCTCAACTGGAAAGGCACTTTTGTGCTTAACACAAAGAGGTAAATCTATGAAAACAATGGGGATCTATGGAATGCTGGGATCTATGCTTTCCTGCCTCTGGGTAAAGAAGAGCTATGGTCTACATCCACCCATCTGGAAATGGAGAGGGAAATGGTTTTCATCTGCAAGTTCAAGAGTTAACCTTCCTAAAACCCAAGCACAACATTCTTGCTGGCCATTCATTTTGACAAGTGTTTATTTCTCTGGATCCAGCAAGGATGAAAAGCCACATTTCTATCACTGGAAAAATTCAAAAAGAGGATGCTTTTGTTGGAGTAGGCAATTTCTTTGCCATACTGGAAAGAAACTGGGAGAAACTTTTTTCTTCCCAAAATGAAGCAGGGGAGAGAAGGGTCCTCATTTATTTTTAGATAACATTTAATACTCTGGTCCCACAGCCCATAAACCAAGCAAAGCCTGGTTCCCTGGTCAATAGCCTTGTTTGTTGTGGATGTAAGGCTTTGACCATGGGTATGCATTCGCCCTCTGCTGTAGGTGAACAGGCTCAAATATCAACCTATCAAGGACATTTAAAAACTGAATTCCTGGCAGGTTTTGTGAAAGTGGGTCATTGCCTGGAGGAAAGAGACCATCCCATCCGTGCAGATTCTGCTGCTGCCAGAGCATTTGCAGGATTGGGTGATAAATGCTCTGTAAGCATGATAAAGCACTCAGTTAGTCTGACAATCTGCCATTATTTCATTTCAACCTCTGCATAACCTTTTTTCTTTCTTCTTTTCTTTAAGCCAAGTCCTACCAGAATGAGAAGCACAGAAATATCTGGTTACAGCGATGATGCATCCCTCTATATTTTGTGTATGGTTCAAAATGTTGCCTAGTGACTCTATAAACTACCCAACACTTAACACTATGGAGTGACTGACAACAAACATCTCTAACAAGCCTGAGGGGAAGACTGACAGGCACAAGTTTGTTTGCCGAGTACCCTCCTTCCTGCCGACCAGATATTAGAAGCTTGTGCTCATCATGAGATTTGTTTATCCTACATTTCACCTCTACCTTCAGTTGTGCAATAACTGTCACCATGTCCAGCTTTGTCATCCTCTCTGTGATTTCACAGAGACAAGGGCACTTTACAGGAATCCTGTTGGTATTTTGCCAGCAGTAACCCATTAAACAGTCAACTTATCAGAAAGCATATCATTAGTTAATGCTACTAAGCTGACATTTTGAGTTATAATACCTGGGTTTGACCAAGACAGTACTGACTATCTCAGTAAAATGAACCTACATGTGCATAAAGCATCTGATGGGATACATCCAGCAAAGCAAAAAGAGATGGACAACATAGAATGTGTTGGGTTTGGGTTAGAAGGGACCTTCAAAGGTCATCTAGTCCAACCCCCTGCAGTGAGCAGGGACATCCTGCACTAGGTCAGGTTGCTCAGAGCCTCAACAAGCATGACCTTGAATGTCTCAATGGGGTTGGGCCTCCACCACCTCTCTGGGCAACCTGGGCCAGTGTCTCACCACCCTCATGGGGATGAATTTCTTCCTCATGTCTCATCTAACCCTGCCCTGCTCTAGTTCCAAACCACTTCCCCCCATCCTGTCACTTCATGCTCTGGCAAACAGCCCCTCCCCACTTTCTCAAAGGCCTCCTAAACCTCACTGTGAGGTTACTCACTTTGTGAGGTTTCAGGTGACTAAAAGGAGGGAGACCTCACAGAAAGGAGGATGGTTCCTTTTAAAAGATGGGAGGAGGCTCTGGAGGTTAAAAATCATAAGGACACTGACATTCTTCAGGGAAAAAACATAGAATCATTGGAAGGGACCTTAAAGATCATCGAGTTCCAACCCCCCTGCCATAAGCAGGGACACCTCCCACTACATCAGGCTGCTCAGTGCCTTGTAACCAAATTTATCTTTCTTTTCTTTCTTTGCCAACACCACCTAATTGCTCTGTTGGTTGGGTTTTCCCATCCCAGGTCTTATTTCTTTGAAACTGTCAAGCAATGACCCTGCACAAGTTGTCATTCTGTGCCCTAAAATGAGTAACACTAATTTATACTAGAAGTAAGATCAAATCAGGATGCACTCACTCCTCAAGGGCAGTCTGGTTTTAAGATTTAAAGTAATAATATTTATCAGTTTTGCTTCTCCAGCACTCAGACCTTCCCCAAAAAGCACCAAAATCCCCCTGTGCTGTCTCAGACACCAGACCACGAATCATTGAATGGTTTGGGTTGGAAGGGACCTTAAAGATCATCTAGTTCCAACCCCTCTCCCTCCAGCTCAGTACCATTCCCTTCTTAGAATAATAGAATCATAGAATGGTTTGAGTTGGAAGGGATCTTAAAAAAAGAGAAATACAACAGTGCTGGTTTAAATGAATTACCAGTTCCCAGTTTTGACTCTTTACTTAATATTTCCCTTCTAGCATGATACAAGACACAGGCAGCCAGCGTCTACTCCACTTTCTCTGCCTAGACACCAGTCTCTTATCAGGCTGAACTGCCAAAAAACACTTCTGTCAGACCAGGATTTCATTCTTGCCTCTTTAATCTACTCTGGCTCATTACTCCAAGACACCTCCAAGGTTTCAGTGAAGGGCCAAGGTCTCTTCCAATCCAAACCATTCTATGATTCA
The DNA here is from genome assembly GCA_013400935.1 of Turnix velox. Lineage (NCBI taxonomy): Eukaryota > Metazoa > Chordata > Aves > Charadriiformes > Turnicidae > Turnix > Turnix velox. The sequence goes on along the minus strand of VZTY01024728.1, from coordinate 4,439 downwards.
CTATGGGATGGGTGTACTGATGTAGACACTCTGTAGATATTCTTGCTATTTTTCAAGTACTAATTAAAGAAAGCTTTTAAAAACAACATGTGGATCTGTCTCTTAGTCCAAAAGATGTGAAATTTGAGATCAAATGTCTCTGCCCATGGCAGGGGGGTTGGAACTAGATGATCTTTAAGGTCCCTTCCAACCCAAACCATTCTGTGTGATTCTGTGATCAGTCACCACAGTCATACATCACTTCTGCTTCCTGATGGCCTGCTCAATACCTCAAATTAATTCTTGTTAAATGAAGCCAGTCAAAGCCACTGTAGGGTTTCCCCTGTAACTCAGAGTAACCACAACACTCCTCATTCCCTCACCAACCCAAGAGGACATGGGCCAACCCAACATGGCGACCTCACACCCTAGGAGAACAAGCCAATCTGTGAACTGAGGATATTTGAGAGGTCATGAGTCCGGTATTTGCAACATTGGCTTGAAATCATCCAAATTCCTAAAGAAAAAATTGTGACATTTGTTTTCAGAGTCACTAGCCCACGCTGAATCAGCAGAAAAGGAGCAAACAAACAGCCATCAGACCATGACCTGCCCACTTAGTGAAATTATGGGCAGCTTGTCCACTACATACCAGACAGAACTTTAATTATTTTTTCAGTCCTCATTAAGTTTGAAGAGGCTCAAACACAGCTGATGTTTCCACAAGCAGTTTTTCCATGAGCATTGAGAAACTTCAGTAAGTCTAACAAAAATTAAAGCAGTTGCTACATCTGTGAGCATTAGTTAATGGGTAACACGTTCCTTCCCTAACAAATTCAAACAGTATGGATTTATTACAAGCACGTTTATAGAATCATGGAGTTGGAAGTGACCTCAAAAGGCCATCTAGTACCATCCCCTGCAGTGACAGGGATATCCTGCACTAGATCAGGTTGCTCAGAGCCTCAGCAAGCCTGGCCTTGGATGCCTCTAGGGATGGGGCATTCACCATCTCTCTGGGCAACATCTTTCAGTGTCTCACCACCCTCACTGGGAACAACTTCTTCCTAATGTCCAATCTAACCCTTCCCTGTTCTAGTTTCAAACCATCGCCCCTCATCCTGTGGCTCCATGTCCTGGCAAACAGCCCCTCCCCAGCTTTCCTGGAGCCCCTTCAGGCACTGGGAGGCCACTGGGAAGTCTCCCCTCAGCCTTTTCCTCTCCAGCCCCAGCTCTCTCAGCTCTCTCAGCTCCAGCCCATTGATCATCCCCATGGCCTCCTCTGGACTCTCTCCAACAGGCTGTAATCAACAAACAACTGAAACATGCAGAGGGAAACAGGTTCTGCTGTGAGCGTGCTCCTTATGTCCCATACCACCCATCCATCCAGTCTTCTGGACATCCAACAGCTTCTGGACCTGATTTACCCTCAAAGCCAGAGACAGGCTCTCACAGAAGCCCTGAATGTACTTGAGTTGAAGGACAACAACAACCTATAGGGCAGCAACTTCTTCAGCTGCTCCAGCCAGCACTGCAAGGACTCGCTCACACACATTTAATGCTTTACAGATGAAACATGAGCCATTCTCAGCCTGCTGGATTTGTGGTTCCCCAAGAGCTTGCCCAATAGAAGTGAGCAGGTCCTAAATCTTCAACACAGGCTGCCTCTTTATTTGCATGCTGCTTAGAAGCAACCTAAGATTAGTAGTAGCTGGCAAGACACAAGCTGGAAAGGGTTTATTTACACTAGAGAGCATTCAGCACGACAGTGGTTTCTATTCTCCATCAGCTCTGCTTAATCTGTTCCATTTCTCATGCAGGACAACTTTGTCTAGACAAACAATATATTGTCAACTGAAGGATTCAAGGAGGTCCTTTAACTGCATTATCATTTAAACTCACCCACTTAACTGCTGCTCTTTTTCTCCCCAGACAAATAAGCAAACATAAACCACTTCACCATCATGCCTTCTAGTGGGATCTTCACTAGAACTGAGCTACCCAAGCCTACAGGGACAAGGAGTGTGACACCAGCACATAGATGGCTTCTAAACTTCAGCACAGCACACTCAGGAGTTTGACTTTTTGTGCTCAGCTCCACACAGACAGGACAAAGACCATCACCCCCAGTATGGCTGGCTGTGCTACACACCAGGGACTGAGGTACATCACCCAGAAACAGCAGGGCTGGAAAGCATTTCTATGAGTTTCAGAAAATACCCATCAGAAGACAAGCCTTTTGATGAGTACATTAATCAGAAAGTATTTTCAAGTCAAGATTTGCCATATGGACTTATTCCTTTGTTCAGCAGAGTGAAGTCAAGCTGGTACTTTTCCCACTCACTGAACACTGTAAGTGGTTCAAAAACACTTTCCCAAGAGGAAAAATAAAAGTTCTACAAGTGTAAAAGCCCCTGTTAGAGTCTCCTGAGACATGTCAGTAGACAAAAGCTCCCAGGCTTCCACCACTTCACATACCAAACTGCTGAGGTACAGCCCAACCAGCTTCAAGTGCCAGGCAATGCTTAAGATAAACATTTGTCTACAATTAAAGATTATTTTGGGAGGTGGTGTAGAGGATCTCTCAAGCTAAGTGAGTCAGTTCAAACATCTAAATCCTTTCCTCGAAGGACCAGAGTTAATGCTACTTTCTCAGATTTTCAACAGCCCTCAGCTTAATTCTGTGACCCTCCTTTGGCCTTGCTCCAACAGGTCCATGTCCTTCCTGTACTGGGGGTTTAATCCATGGAGACTTTCATACATCAGCTACAGAGCAAGACAGATTGCATACACAGCAGAATTAGTATCAAAGACTCCAACAGCAGAACTGAAAGGACCAAAATTAGCAAGGAAGATTCCCCAGAACACTTTCTCAGTAGCCAGCAAATTCTCCTGCAATTTCCTGATCCATCACCTCAAGCTTCAAGTTCATTAACTCCTTGAATTGCTTTTTTGGCTGAGCACAGGCTTTCAGCACCCAATCTGTCCTGAGGCACAGACCAGCACAGCTCAGCTGCACTGTTAAAAAAATAGCTTCTTTTTGCTGCTTTGAACTTATCACCAGTGAATTCTGAGTAATGACCCTTTGTTCTGGCTATGGATGAGATGCAGTGGGGGCAGGATCACCATTCCCTCTCCCTGTGCCACTTCACATTTACACTTCTGTTGCATCTGACCTGAATTACTTCTGTACTGAATATCTGTGACCATTTCAATTGTTCTTTGAATGTTTTCCTGTTATGTTTCCTCCTCACCCAAAGCAGGAGAAAGGCCAGAGCTACAGTGCTGAAGATAAAATGTATGATCATTCTATAGCAAAAGTGGGCTTTCGGGGCTTCATCTCTTTTCCAGTTATTCCTCATCTTCTGTACACTATTATAACCCTGAATTTAGGTTTCCAGAGATATGTTTCATCTTCTAGGGATCCTACTCAAGCAGCAGCAACTCCAACCCTGCAGCAGTTCACTCCCCCCAGTACATCCCACTTGTGTCATGCCACAACAGCAGTCTTGAATGGTTTTCAGCTGTAGATGCAGTTTCAGATGCAGATCTTCACACCAGGCTGTGATGTCTGCTACCCTGGACAACAATCCAAGCCAAGTTTCTCCTCAGAACCTCATCTCCTTTCCAGGCAAGAAGTTTCTAAGTGAGAAGGCATGAACACAAGCATCATTTCCACAGCAGTAAATCTGACAAACCATAAAAGCAGAAAACAATGGGAAAGATTGGTCAATCTTTAACCAGTTCTTGAAGTATAATGGAGGCCTTTCCTTGTAGTGCAGATACTTAAGAACCTCTTCCCCATGGTCACTGCAGAGGGTTGCCCTTTCAAGGTTCAACTCAACACATTCTATGGACATCTGACAGCTTTATTATCACTTGGGTTACTGGAGATGCAGAGTAAAGGCCCATCAGCCCCTCCCCAATCTCAAAGTGATAATAATTGCTCCTTCTTCTTGTTGCTTTCTTGCCAGAATCCAACAAAGAAATTTCAGTAAAGAGGAAAGGGAAGGAAAAAGGAGCTGCCACACCAGGTAGCAGTAGCAGTTGGAGCACAGCTGAGCCCTGAGTTCACACCCCAGAGGAATGCAGACACCACTGACAAAAACCATTTACCGTGCAGTAAAGTGCTACTTGCTGACAAGATCAGAAGAGATCTAAGTCTCTGTTGCACAAGCAATAACATCTCTGAAAGCAAAAGCCAAGCAGAATTTTCCATTTCACAACTATCTGGGAATAAGAGGAATAATTCTAGGTAAAGCTTCACAGAAATAGGTGCTGGCTGAGCAACAGGCACAACATGATTCAGCTCATGAACGATTTCCTAAGCTGGATTCCTGTCTGCAGGCCAGCACAGACACAACCCAGCGGTGAGGTCAGCCTGCACAGCAAGTTTCAAAATTAAAATCATCATCATTTGGTCAGAATATTAACTGAAAAGACCATAGAATCATAGAATA
>VZTY01024724.1:65687-79665 GCA_013400935.1 Turnix velox | reverse complement strand
TTGTCACTAAATGCTTAGTCACTGAATGTTGGGTGAAGACTTTTGGCATTACAGTATTACAAAATATTAAATGCCCTGGTAGTATCTTTGTATTAGGATAGATGCCTCCTCTCTGGAGGTGTTTAAGGTGTAGTGGGAGTTGTCCCTGCCCATGGCAGGGGAGGTTGTAACTTGATGATCTTTAAGGTCCCTTCCAACCCCAACCATTCTATGGTTCTATGCTGCATTATCCTGGATAAAGAGAACTTCCAGAGTAACATCAAATGTGTCTTATCTGTACATGTTGCTTGTCTCAGCTGGTGACTGGTGTCAATTTTGGAGCAGTCTGTTTTTTCTCAAGTTATTTGTAGACATCAGGCCAATGGAGAGTCTTAGGAAAACTTCAGAAGCCAAACCTAACCTGGGCAGATGTTGTGAGAGAATACCTTCTGAGCTCCATAGGCTTAGCAAGAGAAATCACAAAGGGTTGGTTTTCTTTGTTGAAAATTTACTGGATTTTGTTGTCTCTGGAATAGATCTTGTGGAAGTTGGAAACAAGCCATGAAAACTGAGAGGTGGGTGGAGTAGTAGAGATGTGTCTGGATGGATGGCACACTCAAAAGAAGGGATGAGAAGAATGCTTTAATGTTCAGCATCATTTCGAATGGTGTTGTGTCAGGATAGAGAAACAGGCATATCAGCAACTGAAACAGAAGGTCTGACAATGCAGGAAGGAATTTTAATGCTATGGCTAGAAAGGGAAGGCTGTGTTTTAAAGACATGACACAGAAAGAACCTGAAAAATGAGGTTCAGCTTACCTCTAGGGATGTTAAGACAGCCCAGAGGGATGCTGACACCCTGTGTGTCAAACAGCATGCTGCTATTGTTCAGGGAAAAAAAGCCAACAAAGCAGAGGAGATGGGTGAAAAGTTTGTTTTGATCATGAGCTGACAGCCAGGTGCCCAAGAAATGAAATGGAGACATGCTGACTCATGCTGTAGCCAGAAGCAGGCAAGAACAGTAAAGCAGTGGCTGTAAAAGATCAGCCACTAAACACCCAAATTTCTGTTGCCAGGAGCACTGTGCTGATGGAGTATGAATGGTCCTGGCAAAGGTGAACTCCAGACAATGATTTATTGTAAATAGTAAACTGGAAAGTAACTACTTAGTTGAAAGAGAAAGGAAAAAGCATCTGTCAAAGGAGTAAGTGGAGAGATGGGGCAAATGTTTGAGAGATAAAAGACTGCAAGAGATTTGACCAAGAGAATGATGGAGCTAAGGAAGGCAAGAGGTACAAGAGAAACTGCTGTGAGATGGGATTGGATGGACAGGGCAGGTGGAAGGATCAGAGTAAAACCACAGGGAAGAAAATCCTGTGCTTGTCAAGTGATAGAAATGAGAGTTGTTCAAGGCATCACTTGCAAAGAAGAAGAAGGGATGGAGAATTTGAGGAGCTGAGACTGCTGCTGTGGAATGTGATTAAATTTATATCCTGAAATCACTCAACTGTGGAATGGACAAAAATAAGAAAATAAGGGAAGGAAAAAATGCCTTTCTATTTAAGGTAACTGGCCTGGTGGTTGTGTTTGTGCCAGCAGGTGCTTAGGATGAAGGTTCTCCAGGGCTAAGGACCAGCAGTAATGAAAAGAGAACAATCAGTGTGCTGAGACACCAGTATGCAAGGAGGTGGTAACTGTCAGATTTTAGACTTGAAGCTGTTGTGGAGGCAGAGAGAGGAGGTCAGGTGGCAGTGAGGAGGACAGCAGGGAGGGTGGGAGGATGATGAAGAGAGTGCCTTGTTTGTGCAGATGTCTGTGTACACACTGGGAAGTGGAATATGGAGAAGCAGATCCAGAGATGTAGCAGAGAGGTTAGAAAGTGCTTGTGTGGAATTGGAGGAGGGGAAAGATTGGTGCAAGAAGAATAGAGCAGACAAAGTGCTACAGAAAAGGAGCAGTGAAAGGTGTAGGTGTGGCATGGACAAGAAGATTGTGGAAATGAGGAGCAAACAAGAGGTTTGAAAGCACTGTGGAAGTGGCTTTTGTAGCCACTGTTAGCATGCTAGAGCACTTAGTCAGCTTTACAGGGGTTAGGGAGAAGTGGGTAAGCTGTGTCCAGCCCTTGAGGAATCTGAAGGAAGCAGTGAGGAGCTCCCTAATGCTTGCAATTGCCCTTCCTATCAGAGCCTTCTATCCAGGAATGGTGAAGAAGAGGACTGCACTCTGCCTCTGGAATTTTTACTGGGGCAGGGCACAGGAAACACAGCCAAGAACAGGAGTTTCCCCAAGCCCCTGTGCTCAAGAGGAGGTTGTTAGAGAGTCTATCTCCACATCCTAAATGATTGCTAAGATTTCAGAGCCAAGTCATTTCAGTGAGTTTCTTGATTTACTGATGGATGCCACAAGGCTGCTCTTCCTTTGAGTCTTAAATGTACCACTAACAGAAATGTGGAGCTGCCTCTTGGCCAGTGCAGCCAGTGTCAGTGAGACATTAGGGATGTGTCTAGAGTAGATTTTAGATCCACTTTTTCTTTTTTTTTTCCCTTTTGCCTCAACTGAACTTCAGACAGAGATTAGTGCAAGATTTTACTTGTCTCAAGGTGTCTTTAATGCTATAGCACTGGGTATAGTGCAGAACTTGTGCTTCCAAATCTATAAATGAACTGCTGATTAAATACACTAAAAATTCTAAAAGTGAAAAATTCAAAGTACCAAAGCTATCATTGCATACTTCCAAGAGTCATATGAAGCCACGTGATAACTACCTTTTCTGAGGGCTTTTTTTTGTGCTTTAAAAAGGATTTTTTTTAGTTATTATTTCATGCTGCATATGACTGCCAGTTTGGGTTCTAAATGCCACTACAATTACGTGCACTGGAAGGAAGCTTGTGTTGAAGATCTCAGTCAGAAGAACATTATAAAAAAGTCCAACTTATCTGTAATCCCAGGTAAATCCTAGGACATAACCTTCTCTTTGACTTGAACAGTATGTCAGAAGAACAGCTTTACCTTGTTTTCGTTTTATTTTTCTTTACAACACTGCCCTCCTAAATACAGGTTGAGATTTAGGCAGAGCCTGGAACAACCAACATTTCTGGAACATGAAAAACCTCAAATGTTCTCTGAACTTGCTTTCATCCTCTCATATGCTCTTCTAAGCCAGCTCTGTGGTTTTTCTTTTTTTATCTTGCTCTTAGGCCTCAGGTGTTCTGGCCAAGTGTAGTTGGGGAAGTGGAGAAGGACTTGGTTGATCTCCATCCTTGCTGCAGCCAACTCTTTTGATTCATAGCATGTGTTGGTCCCTCTTGGCTAAACTGGAGTATTTGGAGTCAGGTTTCTGCAGCCTGTCCCAACTGCTCATACCAAGGCCAAGGTGGCAGAAAAGCCATTCCAAGGAGCTGCCAGGCTCCCAACAGAAACTGAGTTGCACTCTTGTCCACTTGGAATGCTGTCTTCTCTGAGGAGAGCTTCTTAGAGATGGAGAAACAACAAAGACAGGTTGAGCTCACATTTTGCATGGTGAAAGATGCCCACCAACTGCTAGAGACCTGCAAAGAAGACCCAAGATTTCAGAGGGAACTGAATAATCTTAGCACTGTGCAGATGCATAGTGATTACAAAGAGAGCCTGGGCATCTCATCCAGCTTGCCTTTTGGTTTTGGGTTGGCTCTTTCCTCCTCTCCTTGTGAGCATAATAGTGTCACAGCCTTTATTAATGACTTCCTATGGAATATTTTTCTCCTTGCTTCCTGGTTCAGGCACAGATCTCTGCTCCAGGGATATCCCAAGTGGCACTCTTGGATGTGGTCATCAGCTGTGTAATAGAGGCTGCACGTGGAACACACTCAAAAATGACATGTGAGCTTATTATGAATCTGAAAATAGAAGCTTGAAAGGTTATGGTCTTTTACTTTCCCAGGTGTAAACACAAAATACATAATTAGAGGAGTACCTAGCTTTGTAGTGCAGTGTCATGCCCTCTGTCAAGGTTCAAACCTGCTATTTCAAGGTGTCCAAGTGTGTCAGGGTGGCAGAGGTGTTGAGGTGTTACTAACTATGAATGAAGGCTGTAGGATACTCTAGTGAGGCCACAGGGAGAATTAGGGAGAGGCAAAAGCAGGCTTCCTCCCTTCCTACAGAGCTGTGCAGAGGCATCTCTTGCTATTATAAAGTGGAACAGCAGAAGCAAGGTGAGCCTCTTGAGCAGAAGTTGATGGAGACTGCAGTGTTCCACACTGGTGTTGTGAGTGCATTTTGGAAATCTCCCAGCCGACTTCCTTCTGTGCTAAGACTTGTGTTTGGTGAACTTCCAGTTTACCTGTGACATGTAGGAATATAAAGGCATCCTGTACAAGAATTGATCTCAACTGGGAATTCCTCCCATAGCCAGAACCTCTCTGCCCAGAGAGGCTGTGGATGCTCCATCTCTGGAGGTATTTAAGGCCAGGCTGGATGAAGTATTGAGCAACCTGGTCTAGTGAGAGGTTGAAACTAGATGATCTTTAAGGGTCCCTTCCAAGCCAAACCATTCTATGATGCCTGTTGTTTGAAACTATGCTGCTTGGATGGAATTACAACATAATAAAATTATACTCATCTAGGTTGGAAGAGACCTTTCAGGTGGAGTCAAACCATCAGCCCAAATCTGACAAGCCCTGTACATGGTCAAGGACTTGAACCCTTGACACTCAGATTAAACACCCTCTTAACTGTCTTGCTGCTAACATCATAAAATTGTAGAATAGTTTGGGTTGGAAGAGATCTTAAAGATCATCTAGTTCCAAACCCCATCCTACTAGACCAGGTTGCTCAGTGCCTCATCCAGCCTGGCCTTAAACACCTCTAGGGATTGAGGGGGCATCCACAACCTCTCTGGGCAACCTGTTCCAGTGTCTCACCACCCTCATGGGATAGAATTTCTTTCTTATCTCCAGCCTGAATCTTCCCTCTTTCAATTTACACCTGTTATTCCTAGTCCTGCTATCACATATCCTATTAAGAAGTGTTACCCTGAATGTTAATCTTCCTTGCATTCTCAAGAAGAAATAAATTAAGAGAACAACAAACCCCCAGTTTGCTCTGCAGAGGAATTGACATTTTTCCTTCTGAATGCTGAAGATCTAAGTCACTTGTTGGGTTAAAGAACTGTTGGCAAGGAATGTGGCCATGTGTCATCGGAGAGCCTGGGAGAAGCAGCATAGAAATTGTACTGAGATGCTGTGAGGAGAATAGCCCTGGAGAAACCATTAGTTTTACAGTTTTGGGTTTTGATGTTTTCATTTTAGAAAGATGCTGAAGCATTGCAAGCATGTTAGTCACGCTTGGATTTAAATTTAGCCTTGGTAAAGCTAATTAACAATATGCTCACTGACAGTGTGTAAATGCATGCTTTGATCTCACATCTTTTACTACTTCTGCTAGACCCTGTTTTCTAAATATACAGCCTCCTACAGCCAGCAGTGTAAGAGGGTACGGTTGAGCAAAGAAATGCTCAAAGAAATGACTGGTTCATGTCCTGGCCCCTTGAAGAAGATGGTGTTGTCTTGAGTGGAAGGGGTAAATGAACACAGAGTTGGGAACCCTGGTCTTCCTTCTCTTTCCTGGCCAGTGTAAACCAGAGGCAAAATTAGTATAATGTTCTAGAGTTGTTTATCATCCCAGGAAGATTATATCAGAGATTGTAAAAGTTATCATTATGTATAAGGCTGCTTTTCTTTTTTTTAAGACACTAGAAACACCGAGTATCTTCTATTTGGAATTTTATATTCTTACCAGATTGCTCAAACTGAAGCAAAAGTGTCTTTATCCAAAGTGTTGTGTCCAGTCTGGAGCTCTCAACATAAGAGGGACATTGAGCTGTTGGAGCGGGTCCAGAGAAGGGCCATGAAGATGATCAAAGGGCTGGAGACAGGCTGAAGGAGTTGGGGTTGTTCAGCCTGGAGAAGAGAAGGCTCCAGGGGGACCTCATATTGGCTTCTCAATACCTGAAGGGCCCTACAGAAAGGCTGGAGTAGGACTTTTTAATAGGATATGTGAAGGACTAGAAGTATTGGATGCAAATAGGAAGAGGCTGGAGATAAGAAAGAAATTCTTTATGGTGAGGGTGGTGAGACACTGGAAGAGGTTTTCTAGAGAGGCTGTGGCTGCTCCCTCAATCCCTGGAGGTGTTTAAGGCCAGGCTGGATGAGGCACTGAGCAACCTGGTATAGTGGGAGGTATCCCTGCCCATGGCAAGGGGGTTGGAACTTGATGATCTTTAAGGTCCCTTCCAACCCAAACTATTCTGTGTGGATTGGGTTCATGGGCTGTTCTTTTGAATACTGGGATGATGCTCTGATGGGTTTTATTTGCATATGTTTCTCTGTCTCCTTGCATATCACACAGAAACCTCCTGACCTCCTTCCCGAAGGACTGAGCAACTCACCAGTAGCTGTCTCCAGTGAGTTGTGATTTGCCCTCCCACACACTTTGAGCTTTCTTTGCCCTTGATTCACTTCCAAAATGCTCTCTCTTTGTCTTCTCACTTCATCAGAAGCGACTTCATGAGTGGCACAGCAGTATGTAACTTTGCACTAAAAAGTCCATGTTATGTTTTTACACCTTCTGGAATAAAAATCTTATTGTGATGTATGAGAATGTAGAGTTTTCTTAGTTTTTAGGGGGATTTTTTTTTGCCCTTTTCCTGGTAGACTTTTAAACCTATAGTGAGGCATAAAAATCCTTGTACTGTTAATAGAATCAAAGTGAACTCATGATGGTGCCTGAGTTACAGTTCATCTCTGTGCCACAATAGTTTAGGAAGGAAAATAAAACCATTTCCAAGCGAAATGAGGGTGAATTCTTAACAGCCTCCTTCATACAGATAATTTTCAGAGCATGGCCACAAATTTTCACTTGACGGACTATGGTAAATATGTTGCAGTGTGACATACTATAGAGGAATGGTTTGGGTGGGGGTTGAACCTTCTCAGCAGAGCTGCTTCCTGCTACTGATAGAGCGCCCTTTGTTTGGGATGTGGGGAAGTTGGGGAGGGGGATGTTTCTGGGACAATGGGGTTTTAAAAAGACTATTTTATGGAATTGCTGAAGAAATTGAAGCGTTAGAAAAAGTCCCTGGAAATGGATTAGCTGTTGAATTTGAATTGTGATATTTATGTAGTGGCTTGATAGAGTTATCACAAGGATATCTTCTCCACATGTGGTATATATGCAGCAAGAAGCAGCAGAGGGTGCATAGCAGAGCACGAAAACAGTTTAGGACCAGAAGAAAGTTAATCAAAACCACTTGGAGTGAAGACCTAAACTTGTAAGAGTCCAGAGCTCTGTAGGACTGTTTGCCCAGAATGCAGCAGCCACTGTGAAAGTAGGTTCAGATATTCAGCTGCAGTAGGGAATGAAGTAGAAAACACTGCTGAGGAGGTTCTAGTAGCACCTCACTCATCTCCAGTGCTCCCTCTCTCATCTCAAAGATAATGAAAAAGGAACCCACAGATGGAAAAGAGCTGCTGACACTGAGAGACACTGAAAATGTGAGGGTTGTTAAATGTGCACCTTGGTGGGACTAGAACAGATGGGCAGGTTGAACAATAAGGGCTCTGGTGAGGCTCCTCCTGGAGTTACTGTGTCCAGTTCTGGAGCCCTCAACATGAGAAGGACATTGAGCTGTTGGAGCAGGTCCAGAGGAGGCCACAAAAGTGATGAGAGGGCTGGAGCAACTGCCTTCTAAGGACAGGCTGAAAGAGTTGGGTTGTTCATCCTTGAAAAGAGTCTGGGGGACTTTTGACTAGCTTTTTGGTACCTGAAGGAGGCTACAGAAAGGCCAGGGTAGGACTTTAATATGATATGTGATGGCAGGACTAGGATGCAAATTGGAAAAGGGGAGATTCAGGCTGGAGATAAGAACGGTGAGGGTGGTGAGACACTGGAAGAGGTTGCCCAGAGAGGTTGTGGATGCCCCCTCAATCCCTGGAGGTGTTTAAGGCCAGGCTGGATGAGGCACTGAGCAATCTGGTCTGGTGGGAGGTGTCCCTGCCTATGGCAGGGGGGTTGGAACTAGATGATCTTTAAGATGTCTTCCAACCCAAACCTTTCTATGATTGGTATATCTTCACAGGATGGAAGCTCCACATTGGCAATGAATAGGAGGGATAGCTGTGAATGGAGAAGGAAGATTCTCCAGTGAGTGTTTGGCTGTTCTGAGAGCAAAGGAGGGTAAAAGAGATGTGTAATTTTATACCGTGTGTGATTAACCTGAAGGCCTTGCTACTGGAAGAAGTAATTGAGTCTAACTGAGTCTAGAAGTATTCAGAAAGGATAAACATTTACACAAATAAGTAACAACAAATATGCATGAGGGCTATATGGGATTTGGAACACAAATGTATAACAGTTTTTGATTTGGAGATAAACACCTTGTGCTGCTGAGAAGAGGCTCTCTTCAGACTGACTATGGGTGTTATTATGGGTGTTATTTCTTCACCTTCTATAGCATCTGGCTATCATCAGAGGAGAAACCCTCTAGTTTAGTTTAAAATGACAATTATTATGTGTTGCTCCTTATAAAGTTCTGGTTTCAATTTGTTTGCAGCAAGTATTTAATAAGGCAGGATAAAAGTGAACACAGGCAATCATGAAAAGAATCATGAGGGCTTTAGTGTGCAGAAGATATCAAGAGCCATATTGCAACAGGGGATGGGAGTTTGTTTTGGGTCTGTTTTCCAACAATCCTGTCCCTCCTCCTGATCAGTGGCCACTCAGGGTGCCCAGACCCTGCTGCTTTTTGCTGTTTTAGACTCTGCAAATGTAGGAATTGTGTGGACTGCTCTTTGCTTTACCACATTCAACTTCATAATAAGTACTTTAAAAATAAGGCCCTTAGAGCAGACTGTGGTAATTCCACATGTGGTCTCAGACCTTTTATGCAGGGGAAGAATAATATCCTTTGACTTGCTTCAGTACCCTTTATTTATGGTTTTTTAGAACTGTTTGCCTTTTGTGCTGAAAGATTTAATGTTCTGCCTACTCCAACCCTTCAGATCTTCTCTCTGATCCCTGTGCCATGCACTGACCTTTGAGAGCAGGACTTTGGGCAGACTTTTTTTTGCTGGCCTCTTGTGTTTCTCTGCATTGGGATTGCATAAACCATCAGATGCCCATCAGAGTGTGGCTACTCTTTAACATTTTTGGCAGCCAACATGAATCTCTGACAGCTTCTGCCTTAGGTATGAAGGTAGCTAAGTACCTTTCTGGTACTTTGAAAGCACTCATTAACCTTTTGCTGTATCAGGTTACTGGGTTGCAGTCTGGTAAAGGTTTTAATTGTTCTTTTTTGCTACCAGTTTGTGTCCAAATACCAACCTATGTCCAAATCTTTGTCACTCAGCCCTGCATCAGTGTGGTGGCTGTTGGATGCTGCAAACTTCATGACACCTGTGGTTGTCCCCTAGCTGCTGCTGCTCCACTTGTCCCTGTGGCTTGAAAAGAATGTGAAATCATCACTGCAAGTGAACTGGTTTCTGTGTGTGATACTGAGCATGTGAGTTATTATGTATGTAAGCCCTCTCCTACCAGTTTGAGGACAATTGTGACACTGGATTTAGAAAGGCACCACAGGTTGGGACTCCCATGCCCAATAGTCATTTGCAATGACTCACCCTGTGGCTCCAACTCACCAGCTCTTCTTCTGGGGGTTTAATTTTCTGACCTGAGTTGCAGTGGCTGCTGGGTCTCCAGCTGTATGATGGTGCAAATAAGCTGTAAGCATTAAAATGCTTTTGCAGAGTGATCCTGTTACAATATTTTGTTCTTTCACCTGTTTTCCTTTCATATTCTTTCCACCTTTCTGTTCTGAAAACAATTTAGAGGATTATTTCTTTGTCACCATCTCAGCGGCTTTATACTGTTGTCTTTCCCCTTACAAAAGCTCAACCCTTCTCCCAGACAATAGCTGTTTCTTCCTTTTTAAGGAGTCCATGGGCTCCTTGTGGAAGTGAAAAGTTTTATTTTTATTATAAAGTGGCCTTTTTATTGAAAGAATGATTAAATAATGTGGAATGACTGAATGCTTTGTGTTATTCTACATGTGGGGTTTCAAGTGGAGACGTACGACATGGCTCATGTAGTAGCTTTCTCTTCCTCATCTCAGCACCTCCTTCTGACTCTTAAAAATCAATAAAATCTATACCTCTGTTTATCTACATAATCCAAAGCAGAAATAGACCATCGCATGTTAATGAGCTATCTAGGGTTTTATTTCCTCCTATACACAGCTAGAGCTCCACAAATTTGCAGAAGAGCTTGCATGTGTTGAATCATGTAGAGTTTCTGTTTGGATTCCGATCAAGTGCAGAATGTCCTTCAGCTGTTTACAGTATTGACCTGGATAATACTTGTTTGATGAGGTTGGTATGCTTCAAAACTCTGGTGTTGGGATGCAGAAGACTAGTCAAGTCACCCTTCAGGATTACCTGCTGCTTTCAGTACAGAAAGGATTAGTTAACTAATGCTCTTGGAAGCCAGGTTAAATATTACATGCAAATACAACAAGAAAATTATGGGCACTGTCATGGCCCTATCGCAGCTGGAGACCCAGCAGCACCCAAAGCCACTGCAACACATCCTTTTGTCAGTTTGTTTGGCTCTACTTGCAGTGCATTTTGTGTTTTTAGAAGAAAACCCCTTAAGGGCAGAGATGGAGACTTATGCTTTGCCATGGTGGCCATCATGCTGCTGCTGGAAATGTTTCCTGGATAACAATGATATATTTCTCTTCAAGCCACATCTTGGGCTTCTGCATTCCTCACATCAAGTGCTTGGGGTGGATTCTGGTTGTGCTGTGGCTCTGCTGGCTCTTCATAGCACATGGTGGGAATGAACTCTTGCATACTTACTCAGACCATGAGGCTCACCATCCTCCTGAAGAAATAGCTGTCTTGTTTGGAAAACACACTTAGAACAGGACAGTGAAAAAAAAGAGGTATGCTGTTAACTCCTGATCGGTAATTAAACAACAACCCTCCCAACCTCCCAAAAAAAACCCTAACAAAACTAAAACCTTAGGCAGTAACCATGCATGATTTCTGTTTTATCACACAGCCTGGTTTTTGCTCATCTCTTCCCCTTAACTTGCAAATTAGGCTTATTTTGCATTTGATTTAATGCTTCCACATAGAATGGACTGGTTTGGAGGGGACCCATATAGTTCCAACCCCCCTGCCATAGGCAGGGACACCTCTCACTAGACCACATTGCTCAGTGCCTCATCCAGCCTGGCCTTAAACACCTCCAAGGACTGAGGGGGCATCCACAGCCTCTCTGGGCAATCTTTTCCAGTGTTTCATCATCCTAACAGGAAAGAATTTCTTTCTTATATCCAGCCTAAATCTACCCTCTTCCAATTTACATCCATTTTTCCTAGTCCTGCCATCACATATCATATTAATATACATAATTCTGTGTGTTTTGATGTGTCCACTGCCTAAGGATTGGAGTTCAACCTCAACACAGAATACTTGAACCTGCAGGACAGATGTAGGCAGTGGGTGCAGTGCCAGCCCAGGAGTTGATGGGTTAATGGTCAGGTGCTGTGGTCACAAGAAATGAGAGACTTGGGTAGGTGTGTAGTATGTGTGCTTGTGCAGTTTGCCATATGAAATGCAGAATTTATCATCAAGGAGGTAGAACTGGGACAAGGATGTTTTGGTACTGCTGGTTTGGTACAGCTACTTGTACCTACATACTTGCTTTCTGTAAATATATGTGTGCAAAAGAAGAATCTCAGGAGATTCCCCACTCTGATCCTCTGTCATGTCTAGAAAATAGCATAAAAACACAGTTTGGCCTGAACTAATGATTTACTTGGATATTCTTGGACTCTTTCGGTGTATAAAGGCCCAAGCTGGTAACTTTCAGTGCTGAGAAGTGTTAACTTGATGTTACTGCTCTTCCTGCTCATGCCCCATCACTGAGAGTTCCAGTATTTTCAAAACAAAGAGTAGCAAGCAACACAGCCTCCAAAATGAACTTCATCATGCACTTTAGGTGTGTGTTCATGCTGTGGTCATAAAAGTGGTTTCCTTACTACTAACCTGTTTCTTTTATAAAAGATCAAAAACCCTTGGCAATAGAGATTGCTCACAGTAATTATTATGAAACATGTAACCACATTTCCTGCGTATTTTTTTTCTCCTCTACAAAAGCACCTTGTGTTTCAATTTCAGTTTATTTTAAAATCTGAATTAGTCTCCTGCTAAATATTTTCTCCTCTGTCGTAAAGCATTTAATTTCCCCACACCTACAGGGTTTTTTCCAGATATTCATACTACTAAAATCTTTCCCTTGGTGTTTATATTCAGTGTAGTAGCAGTTTGCACTGTTTTCCTGAGTCAGTTTAATTTTCACTTCTGCGTGCTGTTTGAGCAAGCTTTAGAGTGTGAAAGGAAAGCCAGCCATCCAGCTGGGATGAATAAAACCCTTTTGGGTTATGCAATGTGCATTCATGGTACTGTTATGCAACAGAATTATTACCTGTGGCATCCTTAAATCCGTCCTGAGTTCTTGTACAGTCTGCTCTTTGTTGCCACTGAGTGAGCAGAAAGTGATGATTTGCTTCACTATTAAATTCAATTACATCCTTGGAAGTGTGCGTGGGGGTGTGAAATAGTGTGAATTTCACAGGAAAGTCATTCCAGTGTTTAACTACCTACAACCTAGATGCTGGTGGGGAAAAAAAAATGTCTTTACATCTCTAAATGGTTCAAATATAATTTTTTCATGTTGATCTGTTGTTTTCAAAGGATTGGAACATCTCCTTTATAAGGAACAAGCTGGGTCTCTTTAGCTTGCAGAAGAGGACATTGAGGGGTGACCTCATTCATGTTTATTAATATGGAAAGGGTGAGTGTCAGGAGGATGGAGCCAGGCTCTTCTCTGTGACCTCCAATGATAGGACAAGGGGCAATGGGTGAAAGCTGGAACACAGAAGGTTCCACAGAAATCTGAGAAAGAACTTTTTCACAGTGAGGGTGGCAGAACAGTGTCCCAGGCTGCCCAGAGAAGGTATGTGGTCTCCTTCTCTGGAGACATTCAAAACCCATCTGGATACTTTCCTGTGTGACTTGATCTGGGTGTTCCAACTCTAGCAGGGGGATTGGACTAGATCTCTTGAGATGCCTTCCAGTCCCTGGTGTTCTGTGATTCTGTGGTGTGATTCTTGCTGTGCTAAACTGAGTTAGTGGTGATATCAGTCATCCCTTCTCTTTGCTCTATTTAGTGTTTGTTAGAAAGTGACAGTGTATTTTGATTTAGCATTTGTCACAATAGCAGTGCAGCAAATGGCTTTGTGCCCAATGTTTCTGAAACAAAACCTGGATAGATAAATAGTTTTCCTCTAAGATTTCTTAGATTAGGCACAGACTTGTCATCTTTAACACTCAGACAGCTTATAAATATAAGGATAATTGAGAATTTGAAATGTCTGTGTGGTGGTGATGTCATTGGGCTGACACCACAGCAGTATTAAATTTGTGTCAAAATTCAGTTGTCCTGGNCAGCTTATAAATATAAGGATAATTGAGAATTTGAAATGTCTGTGTGGTGGTGATGTCATTGGGCTGACACCACAGCAGTATTAAATTGGTGTCAAAATTCAGTTGTCCTGGAAATAATCCTGTGGTGTCTACCCTTGTGTTAAAATAACCCACAACAATAAACAGGGAATTAGGAGATGGGAAAGCAATATTGGAATAAGAAGCACAAGCAGTGGGCTGGGTGAGGCCAGGAGCCTCACGGACTCAAAGGACTAGACTTTGCCCTTCAATGCAGAGAATAAGTTGTTTATGGGCTTTGATAACGATTTTAGCAGCTGTATTTTTTTCTATCTGGGAGGATACAGATGTGGATTATCTGAGGAGAAAGGTCCAATGGTGTGGGCCTTTGACCTGTTTTAAACTAATCAGTATTTTGGAGTGCTCTGTGTAGAGGCTGTGATGCTATTTCATAT
>VZTY01024724.1:50323-62465 GCA_013400935.1 Turnix velox | reverse complement strand
AGTGACTTAGCTGGGGAGACTTTGGCATCAACAAATTGCCAGGACAGTATGGAAGCAGTGAGAGAGAGAGAGAAAGAAGGGAGGAAGAGAAGTTCAGAGAGGGGTTGTTAGCAGAAACATTAATTACTATTTAGTTCTTCTGAGGCACAGAGGAATTGCCTCAGATGCCCATTTTGCACTCTTGGGGACCCTCTATATTCCATATCTGTGAAAGCTTTTATTAGTTTTGACAGTTAATTACTGACTGTTTTATGCTAACCCAAAGACTCTGTGTAGAGTTCTTCCCTCATGCAGACAACATGTAATGCTTCCTTCACAGCAGAACACAAAATACTTTACAAAATGGGCTAATTTTATGGCCAAAACAGGTAGTAAAATCTATTTCCTTGCCTTCATTCTGGCCCTCAGTTATTTGTATTTACGGCTCAGATTGGTGATTGAGGTTTTGTTGCTCCTATGTACTGAAGAGGATGCTCAGTATTATAGAAGAAATTCTCTTCTAATGCAGAAGGGCTTTGGGAATGTACTTATTATGGGTTAGAAGAGAATTTCTACTGAATGTCATCTGATGACAGCCAATACTCAAAGAATAAGATGCATGTGACTAAGAGTCTTACCTGACTTACTGGTTTCTTTTTCTCACTTTTCTGTTTGAAATTAGGGACTTGCTCATCTTCAATGTCCAGCCAAACCATTATGAAAAAATTATGCTACTGGCATGCTGACAAGAGAATAAGGATGTGGTGAACTGCAGGGCTGTGAAATGCATCAAACAAAACCAAGAATGGTTTAAGTAATCTGATGTTTCAGGTTAGGTTAACTCAAGGAAGACTGTGCATTAGATAAAAGAGGATGGGAGGGCTTGTCCTACTTTTGTTAAAGGTCCTTCTAGCAAGAGAGGTGAGAAAGAAATCCTTGAAGGTAGTAAGGAAGGGGAAGCCCAGGTCATACAGGAATAGAGGGAGATAAAGCTTTGGGGCAATTTTCAGTCTCTGCAAAGCTTGTGAGCTGCACTGTGAACCTCTTGGAGGACTGGACTCTCACTGAAGAATGTGGTACATTCCTTACTGCACAAATGCTTCCAAAAAGTGAGCCAGATCTGGAGGAGGAATTTGCTTGTTCCTATGGCAGAATAAGTTTCACCATTTATGAGTCGGCCGGTGCCATTTTCATGCAGGTTGCTTTGAAAATTGAATCTCTTCATGCACTTGTGTAAACTCCTTTAGATGCTTCTGGTGAGAGGTGTAAATTAGGCTGTGTTTTTGCTTTGATTCACTCAGAGCTAGTCCCAAATAGATCCCTGATACACAAACGAGTCTAAATTAGCATAACTTTAGAAGGTGTGAGAAGACACAGCTCAGCACCAACACTTGTGATGTTTCTTATTTTCTCTGAGTGGCTCTAAGTAGCTGCAAGGTGTGTGAGTGAAAGGGTTCTAACTGAGCACCAGCAGTTGTGTAAGAGGATATTTTTCTTTTTTTCCTTTTTTCTTTTTCCACTTTCAGTCTGACCCACAGCTTTTGTTGCTGTGTGCCAGCTCTTCAGCCAGATATCAGCCAGGCTGTGAGCTCTAAGGCTAGAAAAAAACACGAGAATGTCTCTTCTGTAATGATCATGGAATGAACTGGTCCTGGAAACTCTGGGCTGCTGCCAAGATTTGTTTATGTGTTAAGAAAGGAAAGGAAAAGGGTGGAGCTTTGGAAATCCAGGAATACCCCTAAGCTGTTGCAGCATAGGAGAGAGCTAGTGAAGTTATTTTGNGAGGACTAGAAACAATGGATATAAATTAGAGGGGGATAGATTTAGACTAGACATAAGAAAGAAATTCTTTACAGTGAGGGTGGTGAAATACTGGAACAGGTTGCCCAGGGAGGTTGTGGATGCCCCCTCTCTGGAGGTGTTCAAGACTAGGCTGGACAGGGCACTGGGCAGCCTGGTCTAGTGGGAGGTGTCCCTGCCTATGGCAGGGGGGTTGGAACTCGATGATCTTTAAGGTCCCTTCCAACCCAAACTATTCTATGATTCTATGATATATAGTCTGCCTTGGGTACAGTTCCTTAACTGGGAAATTGACATTCCTCAGCTGTTTGGGGTACAATTTTAGGGTTTATTTAACTCTTCTGTAGGAGAACTACATACTGAGTGAGTTTTTACATGTATTAAACCTCATTGCTTACAATCAGCATGGCAAGGGAGACTGGAACTAGATGATCTTTAAGCTCCCATCCAACCCAAACCATTCTATGATTCTGTGTTGTGTCATTTAACAGAGAGCATCACAATGATTTTTGACTGGTTGTTTTCTTTCTGAAGTAATTGCTTGTACCAGGATTTGCATTGCTCCTTGTTTGCACTACCTCTATTTGTTTGCTCATCACAGCACTCTGCAATTGCTTGGTGACAGCAGAAAAGTTAAAGCCATGTGAAAGTCTCTCCTGCTGGACACTCTGTTTCAACTCTGTTAAGGGCTGAGTAGACAGGTGCTGTGTGGCACAAGCTCCCAGTAGACCTTGAGAGCTGGGAATGGTGTTAAAATCATAGAATCATAGAATGGTTTGGGTTGGAAGGGACCTTAAAGATCATCTAGTTCCAACCCCCCTGCCCTGGGCAGGGACACCTCCCACTACACCAGGCTGCTCAGTGCCTCATCCAGCCTGGCCTTAAACACCTCCAGGGATTGAGGGGGCATCCACAACCTCTCTGGGCAACCTCTTCCAGTGTCTCACCACCCTCACAGGGAAAGCATTTCTTTCCTATATCCAGCCTGATGTGTGAGCAGAGAAAAAAGCTGTGCTCCTTGCAACAGGTACAGCCACTAAGTTTAGCTAAAACTAAACTTAGTGATGGCTGAGCCCCTGCTTGCCATATCCCAGCTTATTTGTTCACTGTTTTCTAGATAGGCTTGGCACTAACTTGAGTGTGTTGAATAGTAGAAATGTCCTATTTAATTATGCTGTGTATTCAGACTGCTATAATTGAGAGTTGCAAAAGCTGTTTCAAAGTCAAAATATTTGAGCTGTCAGCCACCTTCTGTACTATTTTTTCTCCCACTTGATACTCATCCTTTTCTCCTTTATAGTTTCCCAGTAAGTGACTTAGCTGGGGAGACTTTGGCATCAACAAATTTCCAGGACAGCATGGAAGCAGTGAGAGAGAGAGAGAAAGAAGGGAGGAAGAGAAGTTCAGAGAGGGGTTGTTAGCAGAAACATTAATTACTATTTAGTTCTTCTGAGGCACAGAGGAATTGCCTCAGATGCCCATTTTGCACTCTTGGGGACCCTCTATATTCCATATCTGTGAAAGCTTTTATTAGTTTTGACAGTTAATTACTGACTGTTTTATGCTAACCCAAAGACTCTGTGTAGAGTTCTTCCCTCATGCAGACAACATGTAATGCTTCCTTCACAGCAGAACACAAAATACTTTACAAAATGGGCTAATTTTATGGCCAAAACAGGTAGTAAAATCTATTTCCTTGCCTTCATTCTGGCCCTCAGTTATTTGTATTTACGGCTCAGATTGGTGATTGAGGTTTTGTTGCTCCTATGTACTGAAGAGGATGCTCAGTATTATAGAAGAAATTCTCTTCTAATGCAGAAGGGCTTTGGGAATGTACTTATTATGGGTTAGAAGAGAATTTCTACTGAATGTCATCTGATGACAGCCAATACTCAAAGAATAAGATGCATGTGACTAAGAGTCTTACCTGACTTACTGGTTTCTTTTTCTCACTTTTCTGTTTGAAATTAGGGACTTGCTCATCTTCAATGTCCAGCCAAACCATTATGAAAAAATTATGCTACTGGCATGCTGACAAGAGAATAAGGATGTGGTGAACTGCAGGGCTGTGAAATGCATCAAACAAAACCAAGAATGGTTTAAGTAATCTGATGTTTCAGGTTAGGTTAACTCAAGGAAGACTGTGCATTAGATAAAAGAGGATGGGAGGGCTTGTCCTACTTTTGTTAAAGGTCCTTCTAGCAAGAGAGGTGAGAAAGAAATCCTTGAAGGTAGTAAGGAAGGGGAAGCCCAGGTCATACAGGAATAGAGGGAGATAAAGCTTTGGGGCAATTTTCAGTCTCTGCAAAGCTTGTGAGCTGCACTGTGAACCTCTTGGAGGACTGGACTCTCACTGAAGAATGTGGTACATTCCTTACTGCACAAATGCTTCCAAAAAGTGAGCCAGATCTGGAGGAGGAATTTGCTTGTTCCTATGGCAGAATAAGTTTCACCATTTATGAGTCGGCCGGTGCCATTTTCATGCAGGTTGCTTTGAAAATTGAATCTCTTCATGCACTTGTGTAAACTCCTTTAGATGCTTCTGGTGAGAGGTGTAAATTAGGCTGTGTTTTTGCTTTGATTCACTCAGAGCTAGTCCCAAATAGATCCCTGATACACAAACGAGTCTAAATTAGCATAACTTTAGAAGGTGTGAGAAGACACAGCTCAGCACCAACACTTGTGATGTTTCTTATTTTCTCTGAGTGGCTCTAAGTAGCTGCAAGGTGTGTGAGTGAAAGGGTTCTAACTGAGCACCAGCAGTTGTGTAAGAGGATATTTTTCTTTTTTTCCTTTTTTCTTTTTCCACTTTCAGTCTGACCCACAGCTTTTGTTGCTGTGTGCCAGCTCTTCAGCCAGATATCAGCCAGGCTGTGAGCTCTAAGGCTAGAAAAAAACACGAGAATGTCTCTTCTGTAATGATCATGGAATGAACTGGTCCTGGAAACTCTGGGCTGCTGCCAAGATTTGTTTATGTGTTAAGAAAGGAAAGGAAAAGGGTGGAGCTTTGGAAATCCAGGAATACCCCTAAGCTGTTGCAGCATAGGAGAGAGCTAGTGAAGTTATTTTGGCTTCTTAGTTTGGTGTGGTCAACAGCAAGGGCAATGAGGAAGAAGGGGTTAGAGAAGGGGAGGAGCCCTGCAGAGACCTCCATAATAATTTTATTTCCATGTGCAGTGCTCTCACAAAGCCAGGCTTCCTCACTGCCTTTGGTCTGCAAAAGATCCACTCACCAAAATTCTGTGTTTCCAGCCACACTTTCCTTGAGTGGAAATTCTGCTTTGAATTCAGAGCCTTATCTCATGCAGTGTCTTCTTCAGATCGTGCAAAGTGGAGGCCAATGATGAAGAGGAGAGTGGTGGAATGGAAGGCTCTTAAATGCTGCCCACATCAGAGCATACAGGTGGACACCCAGGGATGTGCCCTAAAGGGAGTTGAAATCATAGAATCATGGCGCTGGAAGGGACCTTCAAAGGCCATCTCCTGCAGGTGACAGGGACATCCTGTATTAGATGAGGTGGCTCAGAGCCTCAGCAAGACTGGCCTTCAGTGTCTTCAGGGATGGGACCTCCACCACCTCTCTGGGCAGTCTGCAATTATATCTCCTTCAGTCTGGGTACTTGCAGCTGATTTTGGAGACAGTTTGTGTTTGAAGGAACTTCTTGGCTTGAATGTGTTGAGATCTGCTGTCTCAGCAAGAGCTGCAGAAGAGGGCACAGTTTTGTGCTGTGCAGCTCTAAGATGATTGCCCCAAAAGAGAGTGGGCCCCCCTGGAGGTACAGTGTTGCAAAGGATTAGAGAAGATGTTGGAATTAAACTAGATCAGTGCTCGTGCAACCTCGAAAAAGTAAGGGTTTGAATCTACCTTGGTTCAATCATTCTGTGTTTGCGTGGAAAGATGCTGTCTGTCTTGTAGGAAGCTAATTTCTCAAGCTGTTGCCTGAAAAACCTAAGTGAGATTGTTTAGAGCACATGAAATTAGACTGTAAAATGGCACATCTGATTGTTTGGTTTTACAGAAGACCAAGAAAATCTGACTCAGGCCCTGAGATGTTTGGGTCTAACTTCTTTAGTAGTCCTGTCTAGCACTGTTGGAGGAGACAATCTGGTGAGCCTTTCTTGTAGCTTTGATGTGCAAAACAACTGCTGGCTTTAGCTGGTCCCCCTGTATCACTGTTAAAACCTGCAGAGAGCTGCAGGAAACACAGAATGGTTTCAGTTGGAAGAGACCTTAAAAGATCATCTAGTTCCAACCCCCTTGCCGTGGGCAGGGACACCTCCCACTAGACCAGGTTGTTCAGTGCCTCATCCAACCTGGCCTTAAACACCTCCAGGGATTGAGGGAGCATCCACAACCTCTCTGGAAAACCTTTTCCAGTGTCTCACCACCCTCACCATAAAGAATTTCTTTCTTCTCTCCAGTCTAAATCTCCCCTCTTCCAATTTGCATCCATTACTTCTAGTCCTGCCATCATATATCCTATTAAAAAGTCCTACCCCCCCCTTTCTGTAGCCCCCTTCAGTTACTGAGAAGCCATTATGAGTACCCCCTGAGCCTTCTCTTCTCCAGGCTGAACAACCCCAACTCCTTCAACCTGTCTTCATAAGGCAGTTGCTCCAGCCCTCTCATCATCTTGGTGACCTCCTCTGGATCTGCTCCAACAGCTCAATGTCCTTCTTATGTTGAGGGCTCCAGAATGACTTTTAATAGTGGTAGATAAGGTATAGTTCCTCTGAGCAGACAAGACACAAAACCCCTTTGCTTTTGGGTCAGCTGGTCAGTGAGTGGGAGATGGGGCTTTGATGAGCTCCAGACAAAGCAGTTTTCTGTCAGCTTGTTCAATGTCTTGTTCTGAAGTCTGCTGTTTGTCTGCCCTGCCAAGCCCTTATTCCTTTCAAACTTCCAGCCAGAATTGCTAATATAACACAAACAATCCCTAAAAGTCTCTTAAGATGATTTCTAGCCTTTTAATGTTTTGCTGACAAACTCAGCGCTACATTTGCAAAGCTTGGGGTTGTGTTTTGTTTTGCTGCTGCTTCTTTTGTTCAGGATGTTTGTTTTTTATAACATTTTCCCACCCTGATGCTTTGAGGAAGTTGCAGTGTTGCAATTAACAGAAAAATTTTTGTATCTATCGATCTTGGATGTGGATTCTGCCATTGTTTGGTCCACATTGGCACCAGGGAGGGAGAGGTTTTGATGCATTGAGAGTGGAATGTGGCTTTAAGTCCAAGCAGAGCAATCTGCTGGATAAAAAAAATACATTAATACAGTGCAGAATTTCTTCCCTGTTTAGAAATGTCTGTACTGTGTAACTCTTTCTTTTCAAAAAATACATTTTAATTGTAAGATGAAAAGTCAGAAGGAAACTTTAATGTTACTTTTTACAAAAACAAGTTGCACTTAGGGAAAATGTGAACAGAGGAGATAAATGTTATTCCCACCTTTCAGTGTTTCTGAAATGGTGGTGTTAGACATAATTACAGAATCATAGAATGGCAGGGACTGGAAGAGACCTCAAGAGATCATCTAGTCCAATCCTCCTGCTGGAGCAGGAACACCCAGACCAGGTCACACAGGAAACCAGATGGGTTTTGAATGTCTCAAGAGAAGGAGATCCCACATCCTCTCTGGGCAGCCTGTGCCACTCTTC
The DNA here is from genome assembly GCA_013400935.1 of Turnix velox. Lineage (NCBI taxonomy): Eukaryota > Metazoa > Chordata > Aves > Charadriiformes > Turnicidae > Turnix > Turnix velox. Next base: position 55,032 of record VZTY01024724.1, on the reverse strand, counting down.
TCTCACCCTCACTGTGAAAAAGCTTGTTCCCATATTTCTGAGGAACCTCCTGTGTTCCAGTTTGCACCCACTGCCCCTTGTCCTGTCATTGGAGGTCACAGAGAAGAGCCTGGTTCCATCCTCCTGACACTCACCCTTTCCATATTTATAAACATGACTGAGGTCACCCCTCAGTTTCTCCCAAGCTAAAGAGACCCAGCTCCCTCAGCTTTTCCTCAGAAGAGAGATGCTCTATATCTCTATATACTTTCTGTACCTTCAAGTCAGGTATATAACAGATGAAAAACAGCCATGAGATCCAAGGAACATAATTTTCCAAGTTGCTCAGATGGGATTTCCTTCATTGCCTGTGGGACTGCACTGGGACAAATGGAATTTGTACTTGTCTGTTCACAGAAGCTATAAAGGGGTTTGTGACCCATAACTATTTTACTGAATCAGTGATCTCACAGCCTGACTGGGCAGATGTAAACCTGCAGTGCTTCCAGGAGCTGTCTCACAGCCTGCACCCAACCTTGTTTTTCTCCAGCTACTTGGTGAACTTGTCTGGGTTCAACTTGACCCCACCACGTGAAATAATGGGCTCTGGTTTAGCTGGACTTCTTTCCCAGCCCTGTAGCAGGTGGTCAGAAGAGAGCTTCTGGGAATGACTTCTTTCAGTGTCTTGAACTCTACATGGAATGGTGCTGTTTTGCAGTTGCAATGTGGCTGCCAAGTTTCCTTGGAACCTTGACTTGCTTCCTGCATCCATAGTCTGCCAACAGGTCCTTGTGCTGTGGGCCTACAAGATACTTTTGGTTCTTCCAGGACTTCCTACAGACAGAGGCACTTCTCTGCCAAAACCACCCTGCCTGCACACCAGTTCTTGTTAAGAAGTCCAGAACATCTGTGGAGCACTGCTGTTTTTCATATTCCACCTCTGGTTCTGTGTGGCAACTCAAAGTTGGTATTCTCTCCAAGTGCTGCTGCTGAAGTTGTGGTCAATTTTCGTGTTTATTCAGAGTTTAAGTAGGACATGCTGAATTATTCTCTGTGGGTTAATGGATTTTCTTTCAGATAATAACACAGAATCATGGAATCATAGAACAGTTTGGGTTGGAAGGGACCTTAAAGATCATCTAGTTTCCCCCCTCTCTGCCATGGGCAGGGACACCTCCCACCAGACCAGGCTGCTCAGTGCTTCATCCATCCCCTCCAGAGAGGGGGTCATAAGTTATACTATAAAGTATTTTGTAGAGCATGTCAGAGAAATATCTTAAACTTAATAAAAACCTCTGTTATTTGACCCAGCATTTAGTGTTTGGAGAGCAAAAACTGACAAAATCATTCAGTAAATGAAGACTTCCTGGGAAAAGATGGAGCTGGATTAGTGTTTTGCTGTGAAAGCTGCATCAGGGATCCATCTTCTGTCTTATCTTCATGCTTTGTTTTTCGTTTCACCTCTGCAGGCTGAGGGGGACCAGCTGCCTCCAGAGCACACAGTCAGCCAGTATGAAACATGCAAGATCAGGACAATCAAAGCTGGAACTTTGGAGAAACTTGTGGAGAATCTTCTGACAGCTTTTGGGGATAATGATTTTACCTACATCAGTATCTTCCTCTCAACATACAGGGCCTTTGCTTCCATTAAGGAAGTGCTGGAGCTTCTCCTTGACAGGTAAGAACCAGTATAATGGAAACTGAGTTCACTGATAGGGAGATATTGTCAGGAATTTCTTATTTGCAGACTTTATAACCCAAGGGACAGACATCAAGAATATTGCAAAATTCAGAATTTCAGCAGAAACATAAGATGTGTGAATGTCCACATCCCAGCCCTTCCATCCATCCATCCCAGCAGGTAAGGAAATCATGCTGTGTCTAAAGGACACAAACTGGGACCAGCGCAAACAATTTAATGTAGCTCTTCCCCTCAGAAAAACAACATTCATGGGCTGCAAAGTCATAATTAGAAATGCTTTCCTGAATACTGTCATTTTCCCACCTGCCTCTTGTGTTTGAAGTTGCCCCTGCCTATGGCAGGGGGATTGGAACTCGATGATCTTTAAGGTCCTTTCAAACCCAAACTATTCTATGATTCTATGATTTGAAACAGGAATTACACAAACGTAAGGGAGACTTCACTGTCCCCTTCTAGTATTTTACATGAACACGGAGCCATCATTTTTTTGCAGACATCAGAAGAATTGGTAGATCTTAGCAGAATAGTTTTGACGGTAAGCCTGTATAAACCACATCTGCTGTATCTTTATAAATGTTAAGAACATGCAGCATTAGTTTTCTCACCCTGAATTCTTTCTGAGACATGACTGGGTCAGAGGTATAATCACAGAGTTGGAAGGGACCTTCAAAGGCCATCTTGCCCAAGCCCCTGCAGTCAGCAGGGGACATCTTGCACTAGATCAGGTTGCTCAGAGCCTCAGCAAGCCTGTCCTTGGATGTCTCCAGAGATTATCTTATTTCAGGAGTCTTGTTTTTAATGCATTTTAAAAATCAAGTGTGGAATCATAGAATGATTGGGATTGGAAGGGACCTTAAAGATCATCCAGTTGCAAACCCCTGCCTTGGACAGGGACATTTTCCCTAGAACAAGTTGCTCAAAGCCCTAGCCAGGCTTGAGAACTTCCAGGGATGTATAAAAGGAATTATTCTGGTATATAGTAATTAGAACAGAGGACCAGCATAAGTAGAGTTTCCATGGTTGATCACCAAAGTGAGTGATCACCAAAGTTTTAGAGAAAAGTGCTTGGCTCTGGGAAGATGCCTTGGCTCTCTGAGGACTGAAGGATTTTAAACTTGGGGTTGGGGTCAAACAGGTAATGCACTGAAACAGCAGTCTCTCATACTGTCAGTGCTTTGGATTTTTTCATGGTGTTTCATCACTAAGTGGTTAAAATGTTCAAACTTTATTGGGCTGCACTTTCATAGGAATGTTGGAAAAGCTCTTTGGAAATCCTGATTTTGCACTGAAGTTTGTAGAGTCCTCCAGACAAATGGTTTTGATTTCTTGATTTTACCCTCGTGAAAAGAATCACAGCAACCTAGAAATAGCAATGTACAAAAGTAGGGAAATGTTGAAGCTATAAAATCAGATGCTTGAGGATCATGAATTTGAGAGGGGGAAGAACTCATTATCTTTATTAAGGTCATCATTGTGGGATTTAGTTTCTACTTCTGTATTATTTTATTTAATGTAGGTATTAAAGATCCTATTTTAAAAACAGCCTGAAGAAAATAATTACAGGAGGCACCTAAACTCTTTGAGTTCCTGTGGAAATACCAGCTTCATGGAGTAAAGGTTTCTGTGAACTGTGTAGCTGGTGCAGTTTAGCTCAGTGAACCACACTTAAATGTTAATATTCTAAATGTTTCTGTATCTGGGAATTCCATCTCAGTGTTACAGCTGGATTGCAACACACAAGAAGCAGCCAGCTCTGGAACCCTCAGCACAAGAAGGACATGGAGCTGTTGGAGAGGGTCCAAAGGAGGCCATGAGGATGATGTGAGGCCTGGAGACCCTCTCCTGTGAGGACAGGCTGAGAGAGCTGGGGTTGTTGAGGCTGGAGAAGACTGTGTGAAGACCTCACAGGACCTGAAGAAGGGAAAAACTGGGGGAGGGGATGTTTACCAGGGCAGGGAGCCACAGGATGAGGGGCAGTGGTTTGGAATTAGAGCAGGGCAGGGTTAGGTTAGATATTAGGAAAAAGTTCTTCCCCCTGAGGTGCTGAGGCACTGGAACAGGTTGCCCAGAGAGGTGGTGGAGGCATCATTCCTGGAGACATCCTATGAAATCCAAGTCAGGAATGTTTCTTACCTTTTCTGAGGAGTGTATCATAGGAGAGAAAATCAGCCTTGACTGGAAAAAAGGACTAACTCTGCTTTGAAATGCACACATGGCCCGTTTGTGATGGATTTCACTTGAGCATTCCAGCAGAAGTGAACAAGAAAATAGATGTCCTGTTCCAAAGATGATGTGCTTGTTCTTCACTTCATTGTTTGCTACCAATTGAGGGAAGGCTCTTGGGCCAGGCATGTGCACAGCTACATCCTTCTGGAGTTCCTTTTGGTGTTCAACAATGCTTTGGGAGATGCTCTGGTTTAAGAGGGGTATCCTTTTGTGGGTGATGTTGAGGGTCGGAGGGGAGAATAAAAGAAGACCAGATATTGAGGTTTTGCTTCAAAGAAATAGCCTAAAATGTATTTACAGCAAGGTTTCAGGTGAGTTTGGGTCAGGCGGGTATCAGGAGCATGCCTGGCTTTGAGAAAGGTGGCCTTGCTCTCCTCTCCTGCTGCTTTGAAAAGGTTAATGTGTCAGAAGAGGGCAAGAAAGTGCAGGGGAGAGCTGTCTAGAGAACTCAACTTGCTTTTCTGATCTGGATTCTGCTCTCACTTACCTTCCAGAGCAAGTTATAATGTCTCCTTTAGAGGCTGGGTTTGTAGGCTGCCTGACCCTGTCACCATTAGCCCAGCATTCAGAACAAATAATTGAATCCCCAGGAAACCCCAGGAGGTCACTGCTTCCTTCCCCTCTTGCAAATCTCAGGGAAGCAGGGTTTGAGAATCCATGGGTGTTTCCCTTAGCTTTTCAAGGGTCATGGATAATTCAGAGTTTTATGTCTTGGGACAAGTTTGCAGATGACACCAAGCTGTGTGGTGTTCTGCCTCTTGATTTTTATAAAACTGCTCTTCCTACCTCTCTTTTTTGCCTT
>VZTY01024724.1:13424-46060 GCA_013400935.1 Turnix velox | reverse complement strand
TCTGAGGTCCCCTCTGAGCCTTCTCTTCTCCAGGCTGAACAACCCCGACTCCTTCAGCCTGTCTTCACAGGGCAGTTTCTCCAGCCCTTTGACCATCTTTGTGGCCTCCTCTGGACCTGCTCCTACAGCTCAATGTCCTTCCTGTTTGAGGGCTCCAGAACTGAAAGCAATACTCCATGTGGGGTCTCACCAGTGCTGAGTAGAGGGGTAAAATCCCCTCTCTGGACCTGCTGGTCACACTCCTCTTGATGCAACCCAGGATTTGGTTGGTGCCTTCTTGGCTGCGAGTGCACACTGCTGGCTCATGTTGAGTTTGTCATCAACTGACACACCCAAGTCTTTCTCTTCAGAGCTGCACTCAAGCCACTCTCCACCCAGCCTCTCCCAGTGCTTGGGATTGCTTCGACCCAGGTGCAAGACCTTGCACTTGGCCTTGTTGAACTTCATGAGGTTGGCTTGGGCCCATCTCTCAAGCCTGGCAAGGTTGTGTGAGATCCTGCTTGGGCTCAGAGGGGTGACAAATATGGGAGAAACAGAAAGTGTACTGGACACTGTGGTTATGCTACAGCCCCATCATGTGCTGGAATATTACTCTGGGAAAGGATGAACTGAGAAGAGGCAGAAAGGGTGCTATGGATCTGGGTAATGCACTGTGGCTTTTGGTGGCAAAGAGGACATTGTTGAAACGTGGGGAGTTCTGTAAGTTTGGACCAAGTTTCACCTGACTGTGGCTACTGTGCAAGTGAATTCATATTTTGACCATTAAAGAAATCATCTGTGGTTGTTATCAACCTATTTCTTACCCTTCACAATGCCATCAGGCCAGGAGGTTCAGTGTGGGTGACACTTCTGTATGCCTAACCATGGTCTCAAGTAACCCAAACCATCAGGACCCAAAGGACACAGGACAGAAGGCTGAGCAGAGGGGTGTGTGATGTGCTGGGTGGAAGCTGTGGTGTGCCCAGCTCTTGCTCATTGTGGATGTGGCAGAGCATCATTGTGGATTCACTTCATCCTGACCAAGTCTGTGCTTGCTTGGGGCTAAGTCAGGTGGGTTGAGGACTTGCTGTTGACCACAGATAAAAGCTAGCTTGTCTGTAAAAAGGGCTTAGATATTTTCTACACATTGCAGTCCATACACAGGTGAGCAGCAAGATGGGTACAGGTGGGAGAGGACAGCAAGGTAGTACTGTTTGGGCTTACAGAAAGACTAGGACTAATGGATGTAAATTGGAAGAGGGGAGATTCGGGGTAGATTTAAGAAAGAAGTTCTTTTCTGTGAGGGTGGTGAGACACTGGAAGAGGTTGCCCAGAGACGCTGTGAATGCCCCCTCCATCCCTGGAGATGTTTAAGGCCAGGCTGGATGAGGCACTGAGCAACCTGGTCTAGTGGGAGGTGTCCCTGCCCATGGCAGGGAGGGTGGACATAGATGATGATCTTGAAGGTCCCTTCCAACCCAAACCATTCTATGAGAAATGAAACCCAGGGTTAATTCCTCTTGTGTGCAGGCTGCTTCCTATAAACAAATTAGATTGGAAGATACTATCTGTCTTCTTAGGCTTTTTCCTCCCTCTAAATGAAGTTATGTTTAAGCTCCTTAATTTTGCCCAGCTGTTAGATTCCATATTTGTTGTAGACTGTGATAATTGTGCATGAATTAAGTCAACTGGGATTTTTTCAGTGATGGTCTCTAAACACTCATGTCACTTCTCAGGTATGGGAACCTGGAGCCCCCAGGCTGTGGAGAAGGTGGAAACCAGGATTCCCCAGGATCCCAGACTGTACTCAAGAGGTAAGTGTGGCTTTTGCCCTGTGTTGGATTTGGCAGTGGGGGGGAGGATGGGCACAGCAGAAGTGATGTGTCCTTTGAAAATTCACAGCACGGGCTTTTTACTCAGACCAGCTTGTTTAAAGGCCAAATATCAACTGTCTCATACCATAGCCAATAATGGAACAGAGAGAGCTTTCTGTTGGGGAATTTGTCTCAGAATTAAACATGAGGTGAGCACATTTAGGCCAACTTTTTGTTGATTAAACAACCAGGGAGTGTTTGTTTCCCCTGTCTTATCTATAGCAGTAAATGATTATTGCTTTTGAGTGACTTTATTGTGTGTTACCTCAGTGTCTGCAGACCAAACCTGAGGTTGCTTTAGGTGACATGTGCCATTAGTGTGGTTCAGAGTGTTGCTTTTAGAGTGAAATTCAAATTCTGAAGTAAACCTTATTTGCAAGAAAAAAAGCAAAGTTGTTCTTAAATGCAGTTCATATGAGAAAAGTGTCTTGGTTATCCACATGGAACTGCATTTCATCTTTAGACATTGAGTGTAAGGTGTGCTTTAGATGCTTTACGATGCCAGCTGTTGAACTTTAACATCTGTATGACCTGTGTTTAGTATGGCTTGTGGCAATCAAAAGTCACTGCATTGATGTGTTTGACTAGAATAGGTGGTGGTGCTTGATTCTTGTCAGCATTTTGTGACCTGATCTAGGTGTTCCTGCTCCAGTGGGGGGATTTGACTATCTGATCTTTTGAGGTTCCTTCCAATCTGTGATTGCTTAAGTTCAGTTTCCTGACAATTTATCTCAGCTTCTACTGGTCAGCAAAATCTTGAAATTTATTTGATCACTGCACTGACTTCTCAGGGTGTAGCTGAAGTTCAGTTTCCCTTTGAGATGGAAGAAAAATGTTGCTTTACCTGCATCCTTTCCTGTTGGACAGTGTGTTCAGATAGGGAGTCTGCCTTAAAATGGTTCAGACATCCCCAACCCAGAAACATGCCCTCACCATTCTGCACGTTCCTGTGCTGTTATCTGGATGGAGAGTTCAGCAGTGGTGTGACTTTGTCTTCTGTTTAACCACCAGAGATAAACTGGTAAAATCTCCTTGGCTGTGAACATTTCAATAGCTGTCCCTGATCACACAAAGAATTATGCTTGCTTGGCTGCAAGAAGAAATGTAGAGCTTAATTAATGCCTGCAAATACGGGATTCTCAAAGGCTTCAACTGGAATATTATTGCTTGTTAATTTGATTTCTTTTATAATTTAATAAGGACAGAAAGCTACCAGCTCTGCTGACTAGGACTCATGCCCCATGAAACTTGACATGGGACCTCATATCTTTTCCTGGCTGATGGAACAGAGCTAGCAGTGGTTTTGCTCCCACTTTGCCATGAGAATTCATTGAAGAGCAGCTGGTAGTTAAATCTTATTCACAAGCACCAAGAAGGCAGCAATATGTAGTGGATAGAGGCAGTGATAGGCCACCAGCAGGTACCCAAACTTCCATCCAAAATGAGCTTCAAGGTCTCCTCAAGCTTTGGACAAACCATTTGACCTCAACTCAAGATGAATACAATCCATAAAACAACAGCTAAAGCATTACCCTTCCTGCAAAGCACATGAAGTACCTGTAGTGGGGATGATAAAGTTAATTTCACCAGGTTGTGTGGGAATAATCCCCCAACTGCCTTTTCATGGACCCAGAGGAGCTTGATTATTAGATGGAATGAAAGTAATGTTGATGTCAGCATCACTCAAGCTTTGGGCAGAATACATTCATGTTTTGTTACAGCTGGAGGTGAGCATGCAAGTTAAGTAACACTTGGTAGGAGCTTAGTTGTGTTAATCATTATTATTTTTTTGTTTAAATGGGATTGTTTTCCTCTTGACGTGCTTGTAATTTATCACATTCCTCCTGCCTGGTTGCTTCCTGCTCCATCTCTGCTGCCTTCCCTCTTGGCACATAATTCTTATGTGCCAGGGACTGACAAATGATGGGAGTTACGTGATAACATAACTTTCTGATGAGTTTATCTGGCATAATTTTCATTAATACACTCTGCAGAGCTGATCTGGATCCTTTGGCCCCTGTGAAATCCTATTTCTGTCTAAATTGGCTACTTGTAACCTCACTACTGATTTATATAGAGCTCAATAATGAAGCTGTCACCAAAGCAATTTGTCAGGTTACCCCTGTTTGAACAGAGGCTGAATAAATGGGACTTCACTTCCCTGCCTTAAAAATTTCCACTGTGGTTCTGGCTACTTGTCTCTTAAATGTAATTAATGGGAGCTGGAAAAGAAGTTGGCTTGATAGTGCTGTTGTGAAACACGTAGTTCTTGTGGTTCAGGTTTTCTCTCATCTGCGATAATTCCCATATAATTGCACTTGCCCTCTCGGAGAAGAGAAATATGACATAATTGTGCCCAGAGCTATGTTAGTGCTCTTACCAATAACTCTGTATTTCTTAGAGGAAAAAAACCTGGAGGGAAGCCTGTGCTCTGTTGCCTGAAACACTGCCTGAGGGTCTCTGCTAAAGGCAAGACTCCTTTGTAGCACACTGGATGCTTCCAAGATGCATTTGGGGCATTAAAGATAGGGATGCAATTTAATTTCCACTGCTTTTACATGCACGCACAAAAAAGAGAGATGTTAGAAACAACTACAGGGGAAGGATTTTTGACTCTTTACTTGTCTTGTGGAACTTTAAAGGAGCAAGGGGGTTTTGCAAAATCTTAGGTACAAGTGGAAGGAATGTGTTGAATGTGATGTACTGACAGCAGACAGGTCACTAACTTCTGTGTAGAAATTCTCCCTGCTTTGTTGTAACTTGGTAGTATAGACTTGTTACATAAATAGAGTAATTAAATACCTGATGTATAGACATATTTATATGTTATTGTTCTAGCATCCCACCACGGGTTCATGTGAGAGGGCTTGGGTGTATTTATGTCACAGCCTCATTGGAGAGACTTGTGGGAGCCATAAACCAGCTCATAGAGTCACAGAATGGTTTGGGTTGGAAGGGACCATAAAGATCATCTAGTTCCAGCCCCCTGCCATGGGCAGGGACACCTCCCACTAGATCAGGTTGCTCAGTGCCTCATCCAGCCTGGCCATAAAACACCTCCAGGGATTGAGGGGGCATCCACAACCTCTCTGGGCAAACTCTTCCAGTGTCTCACCACCCTCACAGGAAAGAATTTCTTTCTTATCTCCAACCTGAATCTCCCCTCTTCCAATTTACATCCATTATTCCTAGTCCTGCCATCACATATCATATTAAAAAGTCCTACCCCTGCCCTTCTGTAGCCCCCTTCAGGTATTGATAAGCTACTCTGAGGTCTCAGGCATTGATAAGCTACTCTGAGGTCCCCCCGATCCTTCTCTTACAGAACTTATAAATTGAGGTTGTGGTTTGGTACACAACACCTGGCAAGCAAATGAGGACAAAAAAACAGAGCAAAAAGAAATAAAGCAGTTCCTCTTACTGATGTCTGATGTGAGGACTCTCCACACCTTACCAGCCAGGAGTCATAGAAAATACAAACATACTGCCTGAGACCAAGGAATCTCAAGGACTTTTATGTGTTCTGGGAAAGGGATCAGCTGGTCTAGGGCTGTCTAGGGACTTCAGTCCTGAAATGATTGTGTATATTGCCTAAGAGATAGAGACAATGCTTTGGGTGAACTCACTCCATCACAGTAATCTCTATTCAGAGCAGGAGAGCTCCTCAAGTTAACTTTTAACTCACTGTTAAAAGATTGAGGTTTTTTTTACACGGAATTGATGGTGAAATGTGCTCTATTTACCTCCCCCTCTTGAAGCTGTTAATTTTCTTCTCTGGGAAATCAACTACACCCAGATCCCAGGATCCATGAAGTTAAAGGGGCTGATGTATTAAAGGAGAGAACACTCCTTTCCCAGGAGACTGGAGACTGACAGAGAAAGAACCATAAAGCCTTTGCAAGATAAAATAGCTGATTATAGCTTCTGGAAGTTAGTTTTGCTTCACTGGAGATGGAGATGACTCTGAGTAATGGGAGGAAAAAAGTTGCTGAGCTTGTTGCCAAAAGTTTGAAAGACTTTTGTTAGTGAAGTTCACAGATTTTATTCACCCTTGTTCAGCACACATGGAAAAAACATCCCTGTTGATAAATATAGTGAAGGAGAGGAAAAAGTGTTTCCTGCTCTACTTAGAAACAACTCAGGTGTTTGTAGTTTGTTTGGAGAGACCAGAGCCAGGGCAAAGGTGATGAAAAGGGAATGCTGTGCTGTAAAGACTGAGCCATGTTCTTATCCTCATTTACATCTCTTCCTCTCATTAAGAAGGTTAAGAGCCTTCATAAACTGCACTCCAGCTTATATTGGGTCAGGCACAGTAAAGAGAGAGCAGCAGGACTGGAAAAATAATCTCCTTGCTGCAGTATGATGCAGTGGGGATTTTAAATGTATTTTTTTTCCCTGGCTACACTGTGTACTTGCATCCCCAGTGCTGTGTTTCTTACTGCAGCTGGAGCAGTGGGATGAGAAGCAGAAACAGTTGATAAAGCACAAGAATTAAAACAGCTTTAAGCCTTCAAACTCTCCTCTTCTGCAGTCCCAAGCACTTGGCTATGAGGCTTTTACACCCTAAATGAGCCCGAAGAATGCAAAGAGTCACTTCATGGCTCCTTTTGGAACATAAGGTAGGGTTTCTCTCTGCTCCTGGCTTCATTTTGCTGCTTTGGAGCAAATGGATGGTGCTTCCACTCTGAAGGAGTGAAGGCACCAGAAATGAATCAAAACACTTGAGGCTTTTTTTGTGGTTGTTGCCCTGCTTCTAGCTGCATCTGCTTTATTATCAAAATGTGGAATTTATTTGTTATTAAAACTTGGAATGTGCACACGCAGAGCAGCTCAAAGCTAAACTGAAATTTCCTTCTTTCATTCCCCAGCAAATGGGTGTAACAGCTGAAATAAAACTAAGGGAACTCTTCAGTTAGCAAATTTACTGATCCTCTTCTGCATGAAAATGGCAAATAGGCTGTGCATTTGTAATGTCACACTGCAGCATTTGGAATTTCTCATAGTGATGAACACTGTCTCATGACTTCCTGAGCATTTAGACCGTCCTAACAGAAAAACAGGCTTTTGTTTCCAACTGAATCTGACTGGAAAACACTGTGCACAGTCACAGGCCTGGAGAAATATAACTGGTGCTGAAAAGCTGTGACCAGGAGAACAGACATCAAAGGAATGCAAGTCAGACAAAAGAAAATTGGCTGGAAGTTTCTGATGCCTGGGAAATCCATGGTAGGATTGCAGTTGAGATGGATTTGGGAGAGAAACATTCAGCATTCATTCCAGTAAAGCAATTAAGCTGCAGAACAGTAGAAACCAGTGCAGGAGGAGAGGAGTCAAACACAGGACAGTGTAAGCAGTGGGAGAGTTATGAAAACAACCAGGACCAAGCAAAAAAGAGTAATTAGGGAAGTAAAATAATGACTGGCATGTCAAAGCCAAGTACAAGTCACAGAGCTACACCCTTTGTGACTTTATATACATTCCAGCAAAAGCCCCCTGCCCATGGCCGGAGGAGGGCCACAAAGATGGTCAAGGGGCTGGAGCAACTGCCTTTTGAGGACAGGCTGAAGGAGTTGGGGTTGTTCAGCCTGGAGAAGAGAAGGCTCAAGGGGGACCTCAGAGTAACCTATCAATACCTGAGGGGGTCCTACAGAAAGGCAGGGGAAGGAATTTTTAACATAATATCGGATGGGAGGACTAGAAACAATGGATATAAATTGGAAGGGGATAGATTCAGTCTTGACATAAGAAAGAAATTCTTTGCAGTGAGGGTGGTGAAACACTGGAAGAGGTTGCCCAGTGAGGTTGTGGATGCCCCCTCTCTGGAGATGTTTAAGGCCAGGCTGGACAAGACACTGAGCAGCCAGATCTAGTGGGAGGTGTCCCTGCCTATGGCAGTGGGGCTGGAACTCAATGATCTTGAAGGTCCCTTCCAACCTTAACTATTCTATGATTCTATGTTATTCATCCAGTTCTTCCCAAATCTAAAGTGCAGATAATTTACTGGGAATCATCATCATGTTAGTCATGGACTGGGAGTCCATATAAGTTACCCTTATATCAACATTTGCTTGCAGTTTACATACCTTTTATCCCAATTCAAAGCTGAAATTTCACTGTCTGTGGTGTTATTTAACCAGCAAAATGGAGAATTAAGTTGGCTTAATTTAATCAGTGTGAGCATGCCCAAAAGCTATTGCATGGGCAATGGGGAGAGGAATTAGCCCTGTGTAAACATTATCCTACTGATGGTTTTAAGCATGTGTCTGGCAAGTCACAGGCAGTTTTGTGCATGTTCCTGTCTAATTTTTAAGAAATTTGTCAATATCTCCTTGCAACTGAGATTCTCCTTCATTGTTGAAATTTCCTTTCCACTTGTCCTTTAGAAATAACTGTTGCTGGAAAGCAAATGCTGCTTTTGCCTTTTAGACAAGAAATTATCTCTTTAATCCCTATGCAGTGCTCTTCAGGACCAGAGTTACACCTGTCCTCTTAGTTGAGTGAAGACTAACCCATTGAATCACTGATAGCTCTGTGATATGAAGGACTTGTTTCTGCCACATGGCTCATCTTAGCAGAGGTAGAATCATGGAATAAACATGAAATAAACAATTGCCACAAAGGAGAGAAAAGCTAAAGATAGTTGTGTTATTATGAGCATTTCTACTGCAGTGTCCAGGATTCCCAGCTGTGTACTCATGTAACCAAAATTTCCCTCCCAGCCCTGTGAGCCTGGCACTAGATCTTCAGAACCTCAGACTGAAAGGAAGGAAGCTCAGGGAATCATAGAATGGTTTGGGCTGGAAGGGACTTTAAACATCATCGAGTTCCAACCCCCCCTGCCACAGGCAGGGACACATCCCACTACACTAGGTTGCTCAGTGCCTCATCCAGCCTGGCCTTAAACACCTCCAGGGATTGAGGGGGCATCCACAACCTCTCTGCGCAACCTATTCCAGTGTCTCACCACCCTCACCATAAAGAATTTCTTTCTTATGTCAAGTCCGAATCTCCCCTCTTCCAATTTGCATCCATTACTCCTAGTCCTTCCATCACATCTCCTATTAAAAAGTCCTACCCCAGCTTTTCTGTAGCCCCCTTCAAGTATTGAGAAGCTACTCTGAGTTCTCCCTGAGCCTTCTCTTCTCCAGGCTGAACAACCTCAACTCCTTCAGCCTGTCCTCTGAAGGGAGTTACTCCAGCCCTCTCATCATCTTTGCGGTCCTCCTCTGGATGTTAGACTTGAGGCTACCATAGCCTCATCCTGTTTTATAGTGTCTCTGGGCAGAAGTGAGTGGGTGAGCAGTTCTGTGTTCCCAGTCTGTGCGCAGCAGAACTGCCTGGCTGTAGACAGATTTTGAAGACTGAAACCTTCAGCAATGGGATCAAAGCAAAGCTGGTGTGGAAGTCAGAAGACTTTCTGAGAGGTGTGAAGCATGAAAGCATTGCTGAACAGAGCCCAGAGTTTGTAGTTGGCAGGACAGGAGTTAAACATTAAAAACTTCTTATCCTTTGCTCCTTATATGACTAATTTATGGCTCATGATCAACTCACGAAAAGTGTGGTCTGTGCTGTTTCTCTCCTGTCTGAGATCTTGGAAGGCTCCTCTTCTTATCTGTCTGGAGTCTATCAAGTACAGGGAGTTTCTTCTCAAGGGCAGCAGATGTAAAGCTACTGCAAGATATGAGCAGTTCTCCAGCTCCTTTTCAGAGAGCTTCCCTCACTGGCACTCTCAGTAAGCTCAGGGGACAGTAGGACACAGGGCACCTTTTTTTTTTGTTTTGTTTTTCTCCTTTCCCCTCTTGACTGAAGTGAAATTTTTGCTGGCAAAACCTGGTGTCTGTAATGGCTGTGAACTCCTAACCCTGATCAAGGAGACTGGCTCTCTCTTAAAGTCTGTTTATTCTTCTGCTTACAGAAGTGGCCATTAGCTGAGCCTCTGGAAACTGAGCTTACCCCATGAGCAATATTAGTGCAAGAACTTGTTTTGTGGAGAGACTCCTTCTTCCCAATCAGTCAGCAGTTAGCAAATAAAAATCCTCAATGTAGACAGTGGCCATGGCCAGTGTGCTGTGTTATGTGACCACACATGAAAGCCCTTTCCCCTGTTTTATCTGTCAGCTCAGGTAAACTAAATTCTTTTTAGACAAAGTTTTTTGATATGTTTCCCCAGTCTGTGATGTGTGCTGTGGCCAATGCTGACAATACACAGGCTGATTTGAACAGCCAAAGGTCTTGCAGTCTTTCCTGCAGCAGGAAAAATAACTTCATGGTTATGTTTTAATTCAGGGCTTAAATTTTCTTAGAAATTGTGTTATTCTTCCAGACTTAGAATCATAGAATGGTTTGGGTTGGAAGGGACCTTAAAGATCATCTAGTTCCAGCCCCCCTGCCATGGGCAGGGACACCTCCCACTAGACCAGGGTGTTCAGTGCCTCATCCAGCCTGGCCTTAAATACTTCCAGGGATTGAGGGGACGTCCACAACCTCTCTGGAAAATCTCTTCCAGTGTCTTACCACCCTCACAGGAAATAATTTTTTTTTAGTATCCAACCTCCCTTTTGTTTTTCCTTTGGTTCATGCTTCTCATCCTTGTTATTTGACTGTTAATTAGTTTAGTTCTAGGCATTTGTGTTTCTTACACTGCTGAAGTCAGAAGCCTAAGTCAATATTAACTGCTAGGGCATTGACATTCACTCTCAATACAATAATTTTTCTTTCTTCCACCTGAGAAATAGAAAGCAAGAAGATACTTCCCTTTAAATAAAAAAAACTCTTTTTTTTTTTTTTTTTGTCAACAACATAAGTTTTTTTTTTCTGGAAAACCAGAATTAATTTGTAACGGTTGCATCTTGTCTTATTTTGTTCCAAACTCAAGTTGAAATATAGATTTTAAATAAATTCCCCTTGTGTAGATTTGCAGTATCAGAGCAGGTGTGTATGGATGAGAACCTACAAAACTTGGAAGTGCAGATAAACAGATCACTCTGCTTCAGGCATGTTAGAAACCATGTAGATTGGTCAGCTCTGGTTTCCCCTCACCCCCCTCTGTCTGTAGAACTCTTGTCCATGAGCGTTTCTCTCAGTTGGAGCCTCTTTAGCTGCATGTGCCTAAGAAGATCTGGGATGGTGACTTTCCTGAACAAGATCCAGTGCTTCTAGAACTCCTTAAGCTTCCCTTCCCCACGCTGCCAGCATAATCAAGGTACCTTTGAGCAAGGTCTGTCAGCCTCTTCACTGAATGTCAGATATTGGAAAGGATCTCAAGAGATCATGTAGTCCCATCCCCCTGCTGGATCAGGAACATCCGGACCAGGTCACACAGAAAGGTGTCCAGACGGGTTCTGAATGTCTCCAGAGAAGGAGACTCCACACCCTCCCTGGGCAGCCTGTTCCTTGCATTTGGGCTAAAGGTAAAATCAAGATGCTGCTGATAAATTTTTTGTTGCACATTCCTTGTTAAGATTAGCAAGGCCAGTCTGTCTCTGGGCTCCTATCTTGGCTGATAGGAGGCTGAGGGTGGGCCCTGGCACACTGTGCTGCCATGCTGCACGTGTCATGGTTAGCAGTTTATCTTAACAGAGGAGGCAATCTCCCTGACTGTGTGCTCATGTGGGTTAGGAGCAGGCTGAGATTGCTGTTTCAAACAACCCAAGGTCTGGTGAACAGGCAGTCTTTCTACAAAGACATCAGAAAGTGAGTAATATGGTGTGGAGGAATATGTGGCTTCAGTTTGGTACCTGGGCTTGGCAGCAGGGATTGATAGAACCATAGAATGGTTTGAGTTGGAAGGGACCTTCAAGATCATCAATTCCCAACACCTCCCACTAGACCAGGCTGCTCAGTGCCTCATGCAACCTGGTCTTAAACACCTCCAGGGATTGAGGGGGCATCCACAGCCTCTCTGGGCAACCTCTTTCACTGTCTCTCCACACTCACCATAAAGAATTTCTTTCTCATCTCCAACCTGAATCTTTCCTCTTCCAGTTTACATCCATTATTCCTAGTCCTGCCATCACATATTCTATTAAAAAGTCCTACCCTTGCCTTTCTGTAGCCCCCTTCAGGTATTAAGAATCTACTCTGAGGTCCCCCCTGAGCCTCCTCTTCTCCAGGCTGAACAACCCTCGATGATAAAAAAAAGGGCACCTGAGGGAACATTTAATTTTGTACTTCTAGGGAACCTTCCACTCCGAAGGAACCACCAATCCTTTGTTTCCTCCCTTCCTACAAGATCCCAGAGAGCCATAATAGAGCAAACGTTCCAGCCTCACTGGGCCATGTCTTCTCCCTCCAATGTAAGAGGGAGTAACAAGCAAAGCAAAGATACTCCAACTGACTGAATAAAGCCTAACTCCAAGGGGATTTGCAAGTCTGGCTTTTCTGTGTGACACAGGAAAATGGGATCAAAAGGAATGCCAAGCATAAAAACCCTATTTTTTTTAATCTGAGGTGCTAGTTTTATTTTATAGAATCATAGGGTTGGAATGGATCTTCAAGACCACCTAGCCCAACTTGTTGCAGTGACATGGACATCCTGCACTAGATGAGGTTGCTCAGAGCCTCAGCAAGCCTGGCCTTGGATGTCTCCAGGGATGTCACCACCTCTCTGGGCAACCTGTTACATGTGTCACATTAGCAAGAACTTCTTGTCATTGTCTATCCTAACCCTGCCCTGCTCTAGTTTCAGAGCTTTGCCCCTCATCCTATGTCTCCTTGCCCTGGCAAACAGCCCCTACCCAACTTTCCTGGAGCCCCTTTGGGAATTGTGAGGTCTCCCCACAGCCTTCTCCAGCCTCAACAGCCCCTCTCTCAGTCTGGCCTCACAGGAGAGGGGCTTCAGCCCTCACATCATCCATGTGGCCTTCTCTGGACCTTCTCCAATCCTGGGATTGGGCTCTCTCCATTGCTAAGGGCTGCAGTCTGCTCAGAGAGAAAGGCAGGACAGGGGAGGTGTCACTGTCACACTGTAGGTACAGGAGAGGTTTGATAGCACAGCCCTTACAGCTAGTAAGGATGAGTTTAAGAGCCTGAAGAGGGCTTCAGACATTCCAGCCACCTACCAAACATCTTGAGGGTCTGCCTAAAACCCAGCTGATGGTAGGAAGTACAAATTGGGAGCAATTTTGATGAAGTCCCTGGCAAAATCCATGTGATACCTTACTAAGATTTTGTGCATAAAAAGAATGAACTAATTTCCTTTCTCAAAAAGACTTCATGCTGCCTTAACATGGAGTATGAAAGTCTCAAGGGTTCTTTCAGACATAGCTAGGATTCCCTCAAGCTGTGCTGTGTATGACCAGGGTGTTTTCTGTGTATCTTGCTCTCAGTGCAATAGCATCCATCTCACGTGCCTGGCTTGAGCAGTGCTCTGAGGATTTCAAAGAGCCACCCAACTACCCATCACTGCTGAAGATGCTGGATTACCTGAAGACCAATATGTCTGGATCTGACACGGAGAAGAGGGCACAAAATCTCCTGGAGCAGTTCCAGAACCAAGAAGTGGAAAATGACAGTAAGAACCCTTTCCCTTCTCTCCTTCTGCTCTCTCAGGCTGTCTGGAACCACAGGAATTTACATGCTGTACATTTCATCAACTCTAATTGGTAACACTGTGAGACTCACTGGTGACTCTAAGTGAGATTTGGTTTTGTTTCTTCTGTTTATTTTTTAAAAATCTCTGAGACTACAGATTCTGTGAGAGTTGAAACAGCTGCACAGTGCAGGTGCCTTTGCTTCTTCATTCCACAGCAGATTGGGAACTCCATCAGTTCACAATATTTACCCAAAGCTTTGAGACTGGACTAGATGATCGCTTGAGGTCCCTTCCAATCCCTGCTACTCTGTGATACTGTGGTCAATTGTCATTGCTCTTCCTGTGTCCTTAAAATAAACCCCACAGCTGCTCTTTAGCCAGTCTTCTCATTTCAGTCCTGAAACACCCAGAAAAGCCCAAACCAACAAAAAACAAAACACAAAAGCTTCAAAACTAGAAAAATACAGCTTGAGTCACCAGCCTTGTTGTCACAAAGCTTTTCTTCCTACTTACCATCATGTCAAGGGAAGTGGCTGTGGCTATTTTTTCTTATTTGAGTGGCCAACTGCTGGTATCCAAGGACAGAGGAAAAACTTACGTTACTGGGGGTCACAATGGACAGGAACAAGAGCAAAGTGTAGTAATTCCAATGTCCTGTGTGCAGTGTCAGGGCTTACACATGGCCTTATCCTGCTCTCAACACTTCCTGTAGCACATGCTGAGAAGTGATAGAAGCTCATGTCATGTGTGAACAAGACCTAGAAAAAACTTCCAGCTCCAGCAGAGGGATGAGAAGGAATAATTCATACAATAAAGAACAAAGGAAGTGACGGGGGGGGAAAAAAACTATTTTGTTCCATGAAAATCCTGTATTCTGGATGTTCCAGAAATATCACATCAATAGTGTGAAATGCCAAATTTACTCTGTCAATTGACACATACACAAAAAGGAGTTCACACAGAGCCCCAGGTATTTCCCTGAATGAAGACAGGGACATGAAGAGGATCACTGATATGGAATCATAGAGTGGTTTGAGTTGGAAGGGACCTTCAAGATCATCTAGTTCCTTCCCCCCTGCCATGGGCAGGGACACCTCCCACTACATCAGGTTGCTCAGTGCCTTGTCCAGCCTGGCCTTAAACACCTCCAGGGATTGAGGGGGCATCAACAGCCTCTCTGGGCAGCCTCTTCGAGTGTCTCACCACCCTCACAGTATTGAATTTCTTTCTTATCTCCAGTCAGAATCTCCCCTCTTCCAATTTACATCCATTGTTCCTAGTCCTGCCACCACACATCCTATTAAAAAGTCCTACCCCAGCCTTTCTGTAGCCCTCTTCAGCTACTGAGAAGTTACTCTGAGGTCCTGATCCTTTTCTTCCCCAGGCTGAACAAGCCCAACTCCATCAGCCTGAATTTTCAAGAATTTCAAGAGCTGTAAGGAAAACAAAGGATGTTACAGCCAAAAAAAAGGGACAAAAGTGTGATTCTTGTAGCAGTTCACTAGAAGTCCATTTCATTATGCACATTGTTACAAAACAGCCAGGGGAAAACAAGGCCTGAACAGAGATTTCCATTTATTGCTTCAGCTCAGTCCAATTGTGCAACTGGAATGTACAGATGGCAATCTGGGAACAGCCCGTGGTTAGAATTGGTGACATCAAACCCAGCAGTTTACACTGATGATTAGGTTTTGCTAATTAATAAAGAAAGGGAGAACAAAGTATTTCGAAGAAGAGTGATAAAGTATCTCTATATCTGCTGCTGCTGCTTTAGTGTTGATTCTGCTGCAATTGGAGATGAAACATTGCACAACAGGCTCCAAAATGCTTGGCTGGTTAATGACACCTTACTGGAAACTCAGTATTTTTATTGGTGGTCTTCAACGAGCTTGAAGCCTGGTTTGTTGGGTTTTTTTTTCTCTCTTTTTGGAGTTACTGCACCCTTCCAGTAAAAGGGATTAGGAAGACTTGTTTTGGGGGATTTTCTGTTTGACTTCCTCCACTGCTGTGGGAAGTGAGGGCACATTTCACAGAACCACAGAATAGCAGGGGTTGGAAAGGACCTCAAGAGATCATCTAGTCCAACCCCCTTCCAAAACAGGGACACCCAGATCAGGTCACACAGGAAGGTGTCCAGGCACAGTCTGAATATCTCCAGAGAAGGAGACTCCACACCCTCTCTGGGCAGCCTGTGGAACCTCCTGTGTTCCAGTTTGCACCCATTGCCCCTTGTCCTGCCATTGGAGGTCACTGAGAACAGCCTGGCTCCATCCTCCTGACACTCACTCTTTCCATATTTGTAAACATTAATGAGGTCAACCCTTGGTCTCCTCCAAGCTGAAGAGACCCAGCTCCCTCAGCCTTTCCTCAGAAGGGAGATGCTCCAATCCCTTCATCATCTCTGTGTCTCTGTACTGGACTCTCTCAAGCAGTTCTCTGTCCTTCTTCAACTGAAGGCCCCAGAACTGGACACAATATTCCAGATGTGGTCTCACCAGGGTAGAGTAGAGGAGGAAGAGAACCTCTCTCAGGCTAGATATTTTTATACCTTCAAACTCTAAACTCCCCACAGCTTCAGCAGGCAGTTGTCAGGTCTTGTGCAAAGCTGCACAAAACAAAAGTCTGTTTTAACCTGAATTTTTTCCCAACCTGTAAAATTCTTCTCCTCTGCACTGGAGCAGGTCCCTCACTGACCATGGTTCTCCTCACCCGTCTCCTTGTGGATGCCATGGCCTCACTTTATTCCCTTTTCTGGGAAAAAATCTCAGAAAGAGGTGGTGAGGGATGCTGGAATAAACTCTCTTCAATATACTCTATGCAACTCTGTGAAGGCACAAATGCTGCCAAGAAAATCTGATACCTCCCTTTACTTCCAAGTGTGGGAGATGAAAACTGGATTTAAGAACATTCCTAAAGCAGCATTTTTGGGATACAATTACAGTCTCATCCGTTTGCATTTTGTAGGATTTTTTTTCACATTGTAAAAAGCATCAATGTTGAGATGTTAAATCAATGAAATTCTGCCCTGCTAGTAAGGAATTTTTGCTGGGTGGTATTTTTTTCTTTCAGAGGAATGGATACTGAGTGGGTTACCCAGAGAACCCAAACAGCTCCATTTTCTCTATTTCTTTCTCTGCCACCTTTTCTTTGACAATCCACTCTTCTGCTCATCATCTTTCTCACTACAGTGGGGACATTATATCAGCCAAAACTCTTTGCTAAAATCCTGCTAAAATATAGTGATGCTTAAAAAAACCCACCTAAATACCTGTTTTGATTCACTGTTGGCTGCATGAATGTATTAAATGGTGTTTTCCATCCTGGGCAGATGAGTTCACTAGCACTTCCCCCTACAACCTCTCTGATGAGGAAGAAATGGAGATCAGTCCTGATGAGTTCTCTTCTTTCCAAGAAGAACTGGTGGCAGAACAGCTGACCTACATGGATGCGGTAGGTAGCGGACATGCACTACCTGAAAGGAGGGAAAAGAGTGTTGGCCCTCTAGAATTTCATTTTAAGTTCTGTCAGTAGCAGTCTAGCACTCCAGAACAGTTTGTTCTTGGGACACAGAATGCAGCCCAGAATTGTTTCATCCACTCCTTCAGTCACTGATGCTCTGGGTCACTTGTCTAATGCATGCTGTGTACTAAACTTTTGCAAAGCTCAGTATTTGATACCTGAGAAGTATCACATTTTGGCTATGTTGCTGTCTGATCTAAAGATGTACTGGTACTCTTTTTAACTGTGGTGCTATGATTTAGTTTGTCGGGGTCAATCTCCTTCAAAATAACACTACATTAAAAAAAAAATTCCCCTTGATTATGCAACTGCTACAAAGGGGTGTCTTATTTAGTTAGCTGAGAGTTGTTTTGGGCCATCAAGCCCACACAGATTTTGCCTCATGTCCATTCCAAAGCAAGAGAAATCTGATTTTTATCTTTTAATGCCATAGTGGATTTAGATCCCCTTTGCACTGAAAACGTGCATTTCTTCTTGTGGACAAGCAAGATCCAGGAGCACTCTCTGGATTTACCCACACCTCTATTTCACTCCAGGAACTCTTCAAGAAGGTTGTGCCCTACCACTGCCTGGGACGTATCTGGTCTCGAAGGGACAAGGATGAAAACAAGCACCTGGTGCCCACCATCAGAGCCACCATTTCCCAGTTCAACGCTGTCACCAAATGTGTTGTAAGCACAATCCTGATAGGCAAAGAGGTCAAAACGCAGCAGAGAGCCAAGATCATTGAGAAGTGGATTCATATTGCTCACGTAAAGCATTTATTCCAGACTCTTTCATATTTCTCATGTGGGTACCTGGGAGTGAAGAAGGTGGGAGGGGAAGAAGGAGTTGTACATGTTGGTCTTTGGCCAGTGACCACCTTAGTTCTGATTACTTCTATTTATGATTTTCTTTGTAAAAGCAAATGAAATATATATATCTGTATGTATATATGAAAGGAAAGCCAATACAAGGCTTTAGGCAGACAATGCTGACTTACTTCCAGGAAGTAGTAGCATCTTCAGCACAGGAAAAAAAATCCCTGTTGTTTTCACACTGAAGAAATTCTTGAGGCTGAAAAGTCCTTTGCCTACTGAGTTCCTCACAGTTTAGATCATGCACACAAAGTAGCCAGAGGGGTGAGAGGTGTAAGCAGAGCCATGAAAAGCTAAGCACAGCCACACTATGGTATCCATCTCTGCATCATATAGAATCACAGAATCTCTTCAGCTGAATGGAACCTTCCAAGGTCATTTAGTCCAACCCCCTGCAGTGACAGGGACATCCTGCACTAGATCAGGTTGCTCAGAGCCTCAGCAAGCCTGGCCTTCATAGTCTCCATAGAAAGGGTTGAATCTCCACCAACCCTCTGGGCAGCCTCTCCCACTGTCTCTCCACCCTCACAAGGAAGAAATTTTTCCTAATTTCCTAATCCTTCCCTGCTCTAGTTTCAGAGCTTTGCCCCTCATCCTGTGTCTCCCTGCCCTGGCAAAGAGTCCTTCCCCATCTTTCCTGGAGCCCCTTCAGGCACTGTGAGGTCTCCCCACAGCCTTCTCTTCTCCAGCCTCAGCAGTCCCAGCTCTCTCAGCCTGGCCTCATAGGAGAGGGGCTCCAACCCTTGCATCATCCTTGTGGCCTTCTCTGGACCCTCTCCAACAGCTCCATGTCCATGTGCTGAGGGCTCCAGAGCTGGACACAGTGACTCCAGATGGGGTCTCACCAGAGCCCAGTAGAGGGGCAGAATCACCTCTTTCCTCCTGACAGCCACCTCTCTTCTGATGCAGCTCAGGACATGGGTGGATTCTGAGCTGCAGACAAGCATTTGTTGTTCATGTCTTGCTTTTAATCAACCAGTGCTCTCAAATCCTTTTCCACAGGGCTTCTCTCTATTGCATAATCCCCCACTCTGTACTGGTAACAAGGACTGGCCCAGCCCAAGGTCAGCACCCTGCATTTGTCCTTGCTGAACTTCATGAGGCTTGCACAGGTCCTCCTCTCCAGCCTGTCCAGGTACCTTTGGATGACATCCCATCCCTCTGCCTTGTAGACTGCACCACTCAGCTTGGTGTCATTGGCAAGCTTGCTGAGAATGCACTTGGCTCCACTGTCTATATTCTTGATGAAGATATTAAGCAGCACCAGTTCCAGCACAGATCTCTGAGAGACACCACTTGTCACTTCATCTGGACATTGAGCCATTGACCACTACCCGCCAGATGCAACCATCCAGCCGGGTCCTTATTTCCCAAACTTTCCACCCACAAAATCTGTATCTCTCCATCTTAGGGTGAAGGATGTTGTGGGACATCCCATCAAAGGCCTTGGAGAAGTCCAGACAGATGATATCCACTGGTCTTCCCATATCCACTGGTCTTCCCATATCCACTGGTCTTCCCATATCCACTGATGTAGTTACCCCACTGTAGAAAGCCACTAGGTGGGTCAGGCTGGACTTGCTCTTCGTGAAGCTGTGCTAGCTATTTCTCCTCCATGGCTTCTAGGTCTACCTCATTATCCTCCCAGACACAGAGGTGAGATTGATTGTTCAAGTTGCTTCCAGCATCCTCCTTCCTACCCTTTTTGAAAATGGATGTAGTGTTTGCATTCTTCTACTTGCCAGGAACTTCACCTGACTGCTAAAACCTTTCAAATATCCTGGAGACCAGCTTGGCAACTACATCAGCCACTTCCCTCATGACCTGGGTGTGTAGCTCAGTTGGGAGAGCATCAGACTCCTGATCTGAGGGTCAAGGGTTCAAGTCCCTGTCCAGGTATGAAGCTTGCAAGAGTTGGGATGATGGTTGGACTTGATGATCTGA
Organism: Turnix velox; assembly: GCA_013400935.1. NCBI lineage: Eukaryota > Metazoa > Chordata > Aves > Charadriiformes > Turnicidae > Turnix > Turnix velox. Next base: position 26,354 of record VZTY01024724.1, on the reverse strand, counting down.
AAGGTCCCTTCCAACCTAGATGACTATGACTATGACTCTGTGATGCATCCCATGAAGTCCCATAGATTTGTGAAATGGTCCTGCACCTTGTCTTCACTTATAGCAGGAAGGAGTTTGTCCCCCTGGTCTCCATCTTTAGTCTTTCAACTTGGGAGTTGTGAAGAGAGAGAACATGCCAGTGAAGACCGAGGCAAAGAAGTTGTTGAATACTTTGGCTTTTTCCTCATGTGTTGTTAGGAATTTTCTGTCCTTGCCAGCCAGGGGTGGGGGTGACACTTTCTTTAAGCTTTTTACCTTTCTGCTTTATTATTGCCTCATGTGTTTCTTTAACACCTTTTTGCTCTTTGCTTCAGTTCCTTTAAGTAGCAGATCAGGTGTTTCTTAATCTCTGCACGTAAGGGCTTTGCGTGCCTTCTTTACATAATTCTACTTTGCTGATTTCTTTGATTTTTATCTTTAATGTTTCACTCTAATCTTTTCAGCTCCCTGCCAAAGCTCTGGGCAGCTGGCACCAAACAACATCTCTCTGTTGAAGAGAACTTTAAAGCACTTCCATCTGGATGGGCGTCAAGTTTTGTTCCAAGAATCACATAGGTTCTTTCTGAGCTGCAGAAAATGAGCAGTCACCCAAAGCTCCAGCCAAACAGTGGCTTTCCAGCCTTGACAATGCACAATTGTTACCCCTGGCACCTCCACTCCAGCCACTGCAGGGCTGAGGGAGCTGGAATGGGGAAGTATTTTCACCTCTTTTGGGGCACGTGCGTCACTTCCTCTCTGTTATCACCCAGTGGCTGCTTTATAGCACAGAGGAGCAGATTAGAAAGTCTGATGCCTATTTTCTGTGCACAGATCTTCAAATAGCAGAGGGTACCAGCTAAGGTGGCTGGTACCTTTAGCCCTCCTTAGCCTTCCAGACTGCTTTGTAGGTTGAGGAGTCAGCAGGAAGCATCTCCCAGCCCATCAAGGCTCACCAGGAAGGCTTGGGCAAGGCAGCACGTGCACCACACTCATCACACTCCTCCTGAGGATGGAGACCTTTGCTCTCCACCTCTGCCTTCTCCCTTACTTAATTCATAGGCATAATTAGATGCTTCTCTTAGCATCTAATTTTGCATTTGCACATGCAAAACACATGTGCAGCCTCAACAAAATAACTGCAGTGGGATACACAAGACTTTAAAGCTCATTGAGCAGCTTAGTTGCTCACTTCTGAAGAAAGTGGCTTGCTTTGTGCATGCAAATGAGCCCTTTGAATAATTAGATGCTTGAATGAGAAAACAATCTGCTCATTAAAGTGCAGTTATTCACTGACAGCTGACTAACTGCAGCTTAGCAGCGTGAAGTCCCATCTTTGTTATCTGTCTCTGACTTTTGGATCCAGTATCTTGATTTACAAGGCAAACTGAATATTTTTCCTAGCTGCTGGTCCTCTCTCTTCCACCTGAATCCAAAGTTCTTAAGCCTATTTCACCCACATGATATTTTCTTTAAAGATAAAAAGCAAAAATGAATGCCTGTTATGCTGAATTTTTTTCAAATTCATGTTGCTTCTGCACGTGATTTTTTTTCCCCTCATGAAGGACACAGCATGAAACAAAGTTATTCAAAGCAGACTTAAAAATTATTCAAAAAGCTTGCTGAAGTTTTGTCTGCAGCCAGTTCAATCACTGAGAACAGAAAATCCAGTACAGAATTCCTAATGTGTTTTAAATTATGCAATGTGCACTCAAGCCAAGATGGTTCCAAACTGGATCTTCCAGTCCAAACTCCTGTTGTATTTGTAAAACAAGAAAATTGCTAAGAACATGTGCTTCTAAATCTGTGCCTCAATTTCAGGTTGAACATAGAGAAGAATCTTCTCAAATGTGTCAGTCTCTGAAAAAGAGGTGTTATGTGGCTTCTTCAGCCCCCAAACTATGCAAAAATAGCTTTAAGGTCTTGTGTATCCCACTGCCTGGTCTTGAACTTTGGCTTTATCTACACACATCCTCCCAATTTGCACCAAAAAAAAAAATTTTTTTTTAGGAGTAAATGTACTTGACTTAGACAACAATCAGGCAACTTGTGAATGGAGCTACCAATGAATTAAGGTCTGACTTTTTTTGTGCAAAGGTTACTTTACATTTCTTCAGTGCTACAAAGGCAGTAAATTAATTCACTTTTCACTGTAAAGATCCTTGACATAATCACAGAATATCAGGGATTGGAAGGGACTTAAATGAACACCCAGACCAGGTCACACAGGAAGACGTACAGATGGATTTTGAACGTCTTCAGAGAAGGAGACCCCACACCCTCTCTGGGCAAGCCTGTGCCACTCTTCTCTCACCCTCACTGGGAAAAAGTTCTTCCTCTGATTCCTGTGGAATCTCCTGTGTTCCAGTTTGTACCCAATGCCCCTTGTCCTGTCATTGGAGGTCACTGAGAAGAGCCTCACACTTCGCACTCACACTCCTCACACTCTTTACATAATTATAGACATGAATGAGGTCCTCCCTCAGTCTCTTCTCCTCCAAGCTAAAGGGACCCAGCTCCCTCAGCCTTTCCTCATTAGGGAGATGCTCCAATCCCTTCATCATCTTTGTTGCTCTGTGCTGGACTCTCTTCACCAGATCCCTGTCTTTCCTGAACTGAGGGGACCAGAACTGAACACATTATTCCAGATGTGGTCTCACCAGGGCAGAGTAGAGGGAGAGGAGAACCTCTCTTGACCTACTGCCCACAGGATGCCATTATCACTGTAAGGATCAGCCCCATCAAATTTAGCAGAAGTGAACCTGTAGTTTGCAGATGTCCTCATCTCCATGCAGCAGTGACAGCTTGTGCTTGTGGGAGTCTCTCTGAGCCCTCCTGCATGTGCTCTGCTCCATCAGCCACCAGCAGATTGACAGGAGTCCCAGAGTCATTTAAAATCTGCTTCACTAAGAAATTTTTGCCTTTTTTTTTTGTGTTTTTGGTGTTCATTTCTGTCAAAGAAATGTCTGTGAACCAATTTTTGAACTCTGGAAAAGCTCAGAAGGTTTCTCTCTTTGACAGTGTGCACCAACCTGAATAACAGGTTATTCCTTTGCATGTCTTTATGCTTAATTGACACAGGGATGACTGAAGATTTACATTTTAAATGCTATATACAAAGAGACACAAAGCTTGATTTTTTTTACCCTAAAAGAAAAAAGGGATTAGTAACTATAAGGAGCTTTTAAAGAAGTGTAACAATTTTAGGCTCTAGTCTGGCTTCATGAACCCAGTTCCACTTTTACTGGGAGAACTGCAAGTTGTAGCCCTGCAGCATCACCACAAACACATGGAAGTGAGGAGGAAAACAAGACACAAGGGCCAAAGTGTTTGATGGCTGGTGGGGGGAGGGATGTTTTGGATGCTGGATATTTGCACAGCTGCCTGCCCAGCAGTGAGCAGGACAGAGCTCAGACAGCAGAGCACTAACCTCTTGGCCATGCTGACATTTAATGTGCCTGTGTTTCTGACCCCTCCTTTCACAGGAATGTAGGATCCTCAAGAACTTTTCCTCCTTGAGGGCCATCATCTCTGCTCTGCAGTCCAACTCCATCTATCGGCTAAAGAAGACCTGGGCCTGTGTTCCAAAGTAAGCTCCTGGGGCAGAAAAGTCCATCCTCCTTCTCCTCTTCTTCTTGGTCTTCCCATTCTGCTCCTCTCTTAAAGGAACCTCTCATTCCTGTGGGGCTCACAGCTCTTTTGGGTCTGAGCTCCTGTTTCATATCAAGGAGATAACCTGCCCTCAGGGATATGGGGTCTGTTGTGTCCTTTACAGTGAAGAGGGCCTTCCACAACCTATTCTGATAAGCTATGGGACTAGCTACTCTCTCAGCTCACACACACTGCTTTTGGCAGGTTCGCAAAAGGGCACCATAATGCTTGACTGTTGTCTTCTCTCCTATGGAGTTGGAGGAGATCCAGGTTCCTACTGACCCTCCCATGGTCCTGATGCTTCCTTAAAATTCATCCCAAACTACAAAATCCAAATCTATCGAGGACAACATTTCTCACAGAGGAACACCCTTCCATGCCAAAGAGACACCAATCTCAGTGTTGTTCTGCTCATTCAGTTTGGGAAGAGGAGATTTCTTTCCTCTGCATTTAATTAAGAGAGAAAAAAGTCTCTACACCATGCAGTATAGTTCTGTGCATCCCCTACAGAGAGGTGGGTCTTTCACTCCTGTTCCTGATCCAAATATTGCCATCTTCTGTTTAGGGGGTGTCACAGGTGGAGTGAGTGACTTCACTGCTAAGAGGGATGTATTTCTCAATTGAAGATGGTGATTTAACAAAGTTTGATAATAAATGAGACAGTGTTTTGTGAGGTTTGATATCAAGGTGCACCCTATTATTGACTGCATAGAGGACAGGGTCAGACAAGCTGACAGAGAGACCCTCCCATTGAGTCAGGAGGTTCTGAAAGGACCCCCCCTTCTCAGGGAGGAGCCTAGGTATGACTGGATCCAATCTTAGCCCCAGGCTTGGTCAATGGTTTATGTCTAAAAGACTTTATATATATATGAAATCAATCCTTTCTATCACTTAGCTAAGATTTCTAAGTTTTTAGTGTGCTACTAATTGCTTACCAAGACTCTGCTGCAGCAAGGGATCTCTCAGGCTCGAGGAACAGAAGCACAGAACCTTACATTAAGCAAGTGCCCCTGCTCAAGGGGAGATACAGGAGAGCTGTCCCTCTTTATGGAATAAGGTAACTGACCTGTAGTCATAGTCTCATTGGAACAAATTATCTAGATGGCTCTCCAGACAGTGTTTTGACTGTATCCTCCAAGGTCCAGGAGGTTCAAGCAGGAGCAGGGGGGAAGAAAGCATGTACAAAAGGGGAGAGCACATCACCACAGGGTGTTGGGCAATAGAAAGGCACTCATACACTTAAATATTCCTAGCTCTCCAGAACATGTGGAACAGGGCTAAAAAGAAGCACAGAGGTGATACCTCTCACAGCCCTTGTTCTGTCCCTTAGCATCCATTTATCTGCTTTCTTACAAAAACCTCACACCCTGCAGTGCACTAGAAAGCCCTGCTCAGGGTTTGCATCCTGATGACATGGCTTTGTGATGCTGTCAAATAAGGCCAGACTCTACTGGGAGCATCAGAAGATCCCAGCAAGTTTCCTAGTAGGTGTGCAACATCTCACTGAGTGCATCTTGATGGTGTTATCTTTTACATGCCAAACTAGTAATGACTCACGAGAAAATACCAAGTAATCTGTTATGATTTAGAGTCCTTTTTAATGATTTAAATAATTTAATCTTTTCCTCTGCAGGGACATAATGCTGATGTTTGAAGAGCTGTCTGATATCTTCTCAGACCATGACAACTACCTGACAAGCAGGGAGCTACTAATGAAGGTGAGAAGTAGGTGGAGTTGCAAGGCTGGTGGTCTCACTCAAAGCTGAGGGTACTCCTTTTTGGAATCAGCTGCCAAAGCCCATCTCTCCCTGAACTCTGCTGCATGGAAGGTGGCTCTCCAACACCTGTGCTTCAGTGCTGGGTTGAGAGGCAATTTCATTGCTCCTGAAACAACCCATCTGCACATTAGGAGTGCTGCACGGTGTAATTTTACTGAGCTGAGGTAGAAATGAGCACTTTGCCTTTCCAGTGTTCTGTGCAGAGAGGAACCACCACCTTGTGTGCCTCTGTACAGGTCTAGAAAGGCTGAGGTTTGCACCCACAGGAACACAGGAGCTCCAAAAAGAGATTCTCAATCTGGTTGCACAACTGCAGTGCTTCTGACTTCACTGGAAAAATGCTGCCCAGCTCCAGCTGAGGAATGAAAGCAAGATGTTTATGTAACTATCCCCTACCTTTCCTGGAACTAGAAAACAGGGCTGGGAATTCTGAAGGACCAGGCTTCCTGCTCTGTGTGTGGTCAGATGGACAACAGAGCCAGCTTTGTCTGAAAACATTTGACTTTGTGCTTTCCCTGGTGAATCCCCAACAAGTTCAGGAGCTTGAAAGGAGCAAAGAAGAACAGCAGGGCAAGGTGAAATTCAGGGAGTGTTTGTGGCAGTTTTTTCCACTGATATTAAATTTTCTACAAACTGGCTAAAGAGTTTGCTTTTCAGCAGCTCTGTCCAGTCAGTCTGGGTTTTGCACCTAACTCCTTCTGTTTAAACGCTGTGTTTTGCCCAGCAGTGAGGGGTGAAAGCATTCAGACCCCTCAGTTTGTTCTGCTTATCATCCATTTATCAACATCTGTAGAACTAAACAGTAAAGCAGGTGAGACAGTAATAAACACAGAAGGGGGAATGTATTTTCAGAACAACTTTCTTGGCATTAAATAGACAAAACAACAACTCAGTCTGAACACAGAGCTCCTGGCTCCCAGCAAACTGCCCTAAGTAGATTTGCAAAACATTTTGGAAGCCGTGAAGGGAGAAAAAAACCCCTCACAGAATACTTCAAACCTCTCTCCCATTTCTTATTTTGGATTGATTTTCAGTGATTTGAGGATTAGTGTCCACAGAATCCTTAATGTCATTCACTATAACAGACTCTCTTGGGATGCCATGTCTGACATTGCCCATCCATCCCACACATTTCAGTGTAGAGAAGACTCAATATTGTAGGAAGAGCTCAGCAGTTATGGACAGATCCCTGTTCTCCATCCACCTCTACCAATGAGGCTGCTGGAAGCTGCAGTTTTGGGTTCTGTGCCCCCCAGTTACTTTGAGAGCTGCTCCCCTTCCCCTTTCAGTGTCTTGAAGCCATCAAGAAGACATTAATCCCTTTTCCATTTGCTCCTGCTTTTTGTCCAAGGAAGGAAATAAAAGTTTCAGTGGTCTATTCATTAACTGTGATTGAGAGAAGTAAATACTGTAATGAGGGGAGGTTTATGGGGGCAGGCTGTTGTTTTGTGCCTCTGAAAAAGACTTAATAATGACTCATGCCCTGGCTATCCAACTGCTGGAAAAATTAACAGTAACTCCAAGCATCCTGTATGGATCCAGGGAAATGAGAGGCTACAGATTTGTTGTGAAATAGTTCATCCACTCACAGGGAAAGCCTAAATTGTGGAGATGAAAACCTGTTGCTTCCATTTCCTGGCTGGTTTGGATGTCTAGAAGCCATGGACAGAAGGTGATGGATTTTTGTGTGGCAGCATCAGACAAATGACAAAGCAAAGCACATGATAGAGATGTTTACTCCTAGCAGTCCTGATTAGGAAATTAGACAGACTGAAGTCAAGAGTGTCAGGATTTAGTTCAGAGGAGCATCTGGACACATAGAAAATTTCTAAGTTTCTCTGATCTAAACTCTCAGAAGTTTTCAAGTGCACTTTGCTTTGGCTGGAGTAGATCTATTTTGGTCATCTAATGGGGTTTTGCCCAAAATTCCCCATCAGTGGGTGAGTGCCAGGAAATCAGCACTTGCATGTATTGAGAGACTTGTGACCAGCAGATCAAGGGAGGTGATTTTGCTCCTCTACTCAGCTCTGGTGAGGCTCCACCTGGAGTTACTGTGTCCAGTTCTGGAGTCCTCAACATAAGAAGGACACTGAGCTGTTGGAGCAGGTCCAGAGGAGGCCATGAAGATGATGAGAGGGCTGGAGCAACTGCCTTCTGAGGACAGACTGAAGGAGTTGGGGTTGTACAGCCGGGAGAAGGCTCAGCGGGGACCTCAGAGTAGCCTCTCAATACCTGAAGGGGGCTACAGAAAAGCAGGGGTAGGACTTTTTTGTAGGGTCCAGGATAGCAGGACAAGGATTAATGGATGTAAATTGGAAGAGGCTGGAGATAAGAAAGAAATTCTTTCCTGTGAGGGTGGTGAGACACTGAAACAGGCTGCCCAGAAAGGGTGTGGATGCCCCCACAATTCCTGGAGGTGTTTAAGGCCAGGCTGGATGAGGCACTGAGCAACCTGGTCTAGTGGGAGGGATCCCTGCTCATGGCAGGGGGGTTGGAACTAGATGGCCTTTAATCTTCCTTCCAACCCAAACCATACCATGATTCTATGTATACGTGTGTGTGTATGAACAAACATTTCTGCCTGTTTAAGTGTGTTTGTGATTATTTTACACAAACATAAACACAAGCTTCTCACTTAGTTCCTATATTAATTGCCTTCTAATTCCCTCACAGGAAGGAACATCCAAATTTGCAAATCTGGACAGCAGTGTGAAAGAGAATCAGAAACGCACTCAGAGACGACTCCAACTTCAAAAAGATATGGTATGTCTGGGGTCCTTTTCCTGCCCTTTTTCTGTTGGTAATATTGGTTTATTCTACTTAGTCAGTTGTATGAGAAGCAACACCTAGAAAGCGTTGAGGAGAGCCAGGCTGTGGTAGGTAACACTCCTTATGTGCCCATTGGCAAGCAAAGGAATCACATCCATGTCCTGAGTGATACCAAGCAAATCTAAACTGAGTTTAGACTGAGTCTGCAGTTCAGAAAGTGTGTCTCTGTAAGCATACTCTCCAAGTTGCATCTCCAGGAGTATGTGAAAGTATAATATGCAGATATAAATCTGCAGATAATCCCACACATGCAGATGTCTCTTTCTCATTTTCAACTGTTTTGTATCTGTCCTACCAGAAAGAATTCCTTTACCTACTTTCGACACCTTTCAGAGAGAAATAGAAGAAAAGCCACGTGGCTTTCAGCTAGCAAAATACATGCTGTAAAAGCAGGGATTCTTGTGATAAAGAAAACCAACTTTAAGCCAGAGAAGAAATCTTGTTTGCTTTTAAAACAGCTCATGAAACTTCTGACATAAGAGTCTGAAAACTGCACAGACCTCTAGAGAGATCACTGTGTAACATATACCCCATTGTCAGGCTGCTGGTGAGAATGGCTTTTGTCTCAAAAGTTGGCAAAGATTTAAAAGGACAGGGGTAGGGAGGCAAAAGTGATGAATATGATTTTTTTTGACTGGAGTGTCTCTTCCACAGCTGCTACATAAAGCCACCTCTGAGAGCATCCTGCTCTTGCTAGAATTAAATTCTAGATTAGATACTGAGAATGATCTAATAACAGAAAGTATGATTTCTAAGAGCACTGTTTAGTTACGCAGATAATTTTTCTTTTTTTTTTGTTTGTTTTATTTTGCAGAGGAGGATTTTAGCATTCTAGTAGTTAGTATTTGCTAATCCAACATGACTCTGATCATTTGCAGGGAGTGATGAGAGGCACAGTACCTTACCTGGGTACCTTCCTCACTGATCTCATCATGCTGGACACAGCCCATCAGGACTACACTGAGGTAATTTGGGGCAATTTTTGGAATCTGAAATATCATTTCTGCCTTCCCAGTGCTGGGTCTCTTCATGTATCTTATACTGGGCTCTTGTGCAGTATTGAAGAACAGAGGAATTATCAAAAAGGAAACAACATGCAGATTTGTTAGCACCAAGAATCTTGTGTGAACTTGAGTGCAGTTATCTCAGGGAACAAGCTTCCTGTTGTGTCTGGCCTTGTCTTCTCAGGTTAGAAAAGGTGAAGAAAGTATGTTTTGTTATTCTGTTTTATTTTTCCAAAAGTGTTTTTCATGTAAAGATTGCTGAGAATAATTGATTAAATACCCAGAATCACTAACTCAGCTCTTCAGATTGATCACTGATGTTACTCCAGTATTGACTCAAATGCAGCTGAGCCTGCAAGTGATTAAAGACATGGATTTTAAATTTCCCTACAGCTGCCCAAGCAGAGGAACTCATCTAGAAGAGGAAGGGAAAAAGGACTGAAGATAGACTGGTCACTTAACAGGGACTGAGGACAGGGCCAAGTTTCAGAAGTGCTGAGAATTTGCCTCATTGCTGGAGATGTGGGGGAGTCCCACTGCAGGTCCTCAGCCTTTGTGGTGCCAATGTTGGGATCTCTGATGAAAATGGGCAAGTGCCCTTCTCCCTGCACTGCAGTCACCTGCTGTGTTTTGATATTTTGTTCTGCAGAGCTGCACCAAAGCAGGCCTGTGGGAAGTTCCTACATTACCATTCTCTTTCTCGCAGTTTCCCCTCTATCCACACTATATTCTGTGTGTTCTGAAATGCACTGGGAACACTGGGAGCAACCTGCACAAGCTGAGTTTCTTTCTTGCCTGCAATACCCTACCAGCATTCCTCAGAACTCAGCACAGCTGCCCTAAGCTTTCTTCTACTAAACCCTTCTTCTTGGGCAGATTGGTCATAGTGACAGGTATCTTTCCAAGAGTCAACTGCACGAGTGGTGTGGGTTATCCCTGATCTGGAATCAGGTATTTTTAGAAGGTACTTGCTCAGGGCAGGTCTCTGCTTTCCACTAGCTTTGCTGCTTCATCCTGCTCATGATGTAAGGATCCTCAGCCTGAGCTAGTGGGAGCTGTCCCTGCCTATGGCAGGGGGGTTGGAACTCGATGATCTTTAAGGTCCCTTCCAACCTGAACTATTCTATGATTCTATGATTGTATGACTGAGCAAGTGCTCCTCTCCTCTGACCGTGTCTCTTTCCTTCTAACAGAATGGCCTGATAAATTTTGAGAAGAGGAGAAAAGTAAGTAGAATGTTCTGTGATTTTTAGTTTCCTTACACCTTCTTCTGCTGCATTCTCCTGGGGAGACTTTGCCCAAGCACATACAACAGCCAATGATTTCAATACAATTTTGTAAGGAAAGAATGGATCCCTGAAATGCTGAGAGCCTCTGACAAACTGAGGGGTGGTGCAGGGAAAGAACCTACTTTTTTAGATGTGTCTAATGGGGGAAGAGGAGCTGCAGACCACTGTCCACCTCAGGCAGGCAGTTCTTCCTTTTGGTGGTCATGGGAACATTACCCCAAGCACAGACACAGGCTGGGTAGAGAGTGGCCTGAGTGCAGCCCTGAAGAGAAGGATTTGGGGGTGTCAGTGGATGAAAAACTCAACATGAGCTGCCAGTGTGTGTTTGCAGCCCAGAAGCCAACCCAAGCCTGGGCTGCATCAAGAGAAGTGTAACCAGCAGGTCAAGAGAGGTGATTTTGCCCCTCTACTCAGCTCTGGTGAGGCCCCACCTGGAGTTACTGTGTCCAGTTCTGGAGCCCTCAACATAAGAAGGACATTGAGCTGTTGGAGCAGGTCCAGAGGTGGCCACAAAGATGCTGAGAGGGCTGGAGTACCTGCCTTGTGAGGACAGGCTGAAGGAGTTGGGCACTAAGGGCAGCATTTTCCATTCTTCTGGTGCAAGCATGAGTGCACAAAGTACAAACCCAGGGAGGATCAGACCCTCTGTGACCCACCCCTAATGATTACGCTTGCTTGCTGCCCGAGGAACACCGAGGATTCTCCACTGGGAGCTGGTCTGGCAAGCAAAGGGGTGAGTGAGGAGGGCAACCTGAAGAACCTATAAGCCTTTGCCACCCCTGTTCCTACAAGAACACTCAGCAACTCTTGTCATTTGTTGGATTTGCACTATATTAGTACTTTGGGAAGTCTCTGTGGTGAAGTGCTGTTCCTCATCTTCATCTTCTAAGTGGTGTGTGTCTGATAAAATGTACACATTTCAATACATATTATGGATGACAGAGTGGAGAGGGAAGATTTCATTATTTGAAAAAGTGGTCTTGAAATAGTTACTCAACTGAAACTCAACTTCAGCTCAGACTTTGTCCTGGATCTGTTGTTGCGTGTGTTTAGGATATGAATGAGTCTGTCTGGGTTTTCTAATTAAAATTCCTCTCTATTTTTTTCCTTTTTTTTTTTTTCCTTAGGAATTTGAAGTAATTGCCCAAATTAAGCTCTTGCAATCTGCATGTAACAGCTACTGCATGATGCCAGACCAAAAATTCATCCTGTGGTTCAAGAGACAGCAGCATTTAAGCGAGGAGCAGAGGTAGGTTCCCAGCCCAGCTGGGGCAATGGGATTTTCCTACCCCAAACCCATGTGTGGGTGCTGTCAGCCGTTAGCCATCATCTTACAGGAACACACACATGCTGCTGCTGCTCCAGAGAGTGGGAATGCATCTGCCTTCTGCTCAACAGCTGCAGGAAATTTGATGAACACTGAGTTTTTGAGACTGAACATTAGGTTTCTGGCTTTGAACTGGGATAGTCTGTTGTGTGTGGGGTGTTTGCATGGCCAAAGCACTCTCAGAAGATGATTCTAAGGAGTGTCATGATGCCAACACCAAGGATTGGCTGGTGGATATGGGCAGCAGGTAGCTATGACAAGGCTCACAATCTGTCCTGGGCTGGGTTTGCAGCCCTGATGAGATCTGTACTACTGCACATAAACCAACCACAGACTAATGAAAACCAGCATTTGAGTATCTTCTCTAGGTTCCTGAATCCCACTCTGCTGCACTAGGAGTATAAACACAGATAATGAGTTGTAGAAGTCAGCAAGATTCACGTGTTAAGTAGTTTCTTATTAATTATTAAAATTATTAGTATCATCCCAAAAGCACTAGCTTCAAAAACCATTATAAAGAAGCAAAAGATCCCCTTCACCATGGTAAAATATGGACAGAGCTATCTATGTTCCTCTGTGGGTGGTTGCAACTGTCTGTGAACTAACTGCAGGTTTCTCTGATTTCTTGAATATTGCTGCTCTGAGCTTTGTCAATTGTAGTATTTATTGTGAAAATTAATCCAGCGATCTCTGTTTTGCAGTTACAGCCTTTCACGTGAGGTGGAAGCAGCTGCTGAAACCAGTGCAACATCTCCGAAATCTCGGAAAAGCATGGTGAAAAGGATCAGCCTGTGAGTATGACAGGGCAATGGCTATGGGCAAGAACAACCTCATGTATAAGTTGGGGACTGAAATGTTAGAGAGCATTGTAGGGGAAAGGGACCTGGGGGTCCTGGTGGACAACATGATGACCATGAGCCAGCAATGTGCCCTTGTGGCCAAGAAGGGCAATGGCATCTGGGGTGTATTGGGGTATAGTCAATAGGTTGAGAGAGGTTCTCCTCCCCCTCTACCCTGCCCTGGTGAGACCACATCTG
>VZTY01024724.1:0-10965 GCA_013400935.1 Turnix velox | reverse complement strand
AGCAATGGACCAGGGCCATGGTGAGAACAAGAGGAAGAGGCAGAACCAGAGATAAACATCTGATCCTAGTCCTTAAATGAGCTGAAGGATGTAATTTCAGTTGCCTTTCTGGTGAGAACATTGTCACAGCTGGGGATGAGGGTAGGGAAGCCAGGCAGCTGGGGTCTCTGTCAGGGGAATGGGGCATTGACAAGGCAATTGGAAAGAAGAGTGTAAGTGTAGCTGCCTTGGAGACAGGAATTCCAAGTTACCTACTTAGCCTGGGTCTGTTGAGGATTGAAGAACAGCAGGTTCTGATTCCTACTGTGATGCTGCATCAGTATCACATCCCAATTCATCATCTAGAAGCTTGAAGAGTCATCAGCAGGACTCACTTTCCCTTTTAACAGTCCCACATGGCCAGTGTGAGAACTGAATAGAGAGTGGAGGCTGACATGGCCTGAATGAAGCTGTGCCACTGCCGAGCTCTGCTGTGCCAGACATGCTTCAACTGCAGTATGGACTAGAGTCTAAGGCAGACAAGTGCCATGCTACAGCTGACATACTTAATGGATTCTTCTCAGTCCCTTTGGTGGGAGAGCACAGGCCACAGTTTGCTGTTGTTTCCCTCCTCTCATGGGCCTGCCCCCACCCACTCCCCAAAGGCTCAGCTGGAGACATGTGGCTCTCTGCTCCCTCTGAGGTCAAACCACAACAAGGACACATGAAGGGACTCCCACAAAGCAGCAGCATGATCAAGACAAGGGGGACAATGAGGAANTACTTAATGGATTCTTCTCAGTCCCTTTGGTGGGAGAGCACAGGCCACAGTTTGCTGTTGTTTCCCTCCTCTCATGGGCCTGCCCCCACCCACTCCCCAAAGGCTCAGCTGGAGACATGTGGCTCTCTGCTCCCTCTGAGGTCAAACCACAACAAGGACACATGAAGGGACTCCCACAAAGCAGCAGCATGATCAAGACAAGGGGGACAATGAGGAATTTAACAGCAGTATCAGACCATAACTTGCCTTTCCTGCCTGGCTCTTGCTCTTGGTCCCTTTGGAATAGGCAGCAACCTCCCATCACACTCTTGCCAGCTGGGCTCTGACAGGATGGATGTTTTCATTTCGGACTGTTGATCTGCACAGAAGTCCAGGCAGCTGTTTGGAAAATGTTTGGATTAGTCCATCCAAGTTGGTGGAGATGACAGTGCCTGAACTCTCAGTGGCCTCTCCTTTGTGTCTCCCTTGGTGTGTGGGTGAGAGCTATGGCAGTGGAGCACAGGCTTTGTTCTCTCATTCCTCATGTTTTGGTGTTCTATAATTTACCAAAGCAAGTTTGTGTGCACCCTGCAAATTCTTTTTATGAAAAACTGTACTGACTGCACTCTGAATGCATTTTGTAAATTAATCCTGTAGAAAAGACTGGCATCATTCATTCTGGAAACAATGGCACCTCACCTTTCTAAATTGTCTTAAATTATTTAATGCATGCTGACACAGCATCTAATTCACCTTGTTTCTATACCATCTGTTAACAGAAGTTTGCTTGTTTTAACATTCCTTTACATTTACTTGACCTGCATTTAGAAATGTCTCTGTATCTGGTTAGACTCTTGGATAAAAACTTTTATCTGTGGGATAAAAGTTTAAGAACTGGAAAAAGAACTGGAAACTCCAAGTTTAAGAACTGGAAGGAAGGATGAATTTGCTTTTTAAAACCTTTGCCTGGTGTGTGGCTGCAGCATCTCACTTCCTTCTGGTGACCGAGAGAGTGTTGAGCTGCCTGGTGTCCTCTGTGAACATGGGGCAGGTGAGGAACCAGGTGCCATGAGTCTCACTTGCCCTCTATCCCTTGGGTGGCAAAGGCTCCATTTTCACCTTTAATCAGTTCTTGGCAAGGGGGCCTGAGAATTTCCCAGCCTGGAGTCCTGTTTGCCATGCTGGGACAGAGTTCTGCATTTTGCCTTGCAGCTGGTGGGAGCACTGGGTCCAGGACAGTAGGCCCATGAGACATCACAGAATCAGAATGGTTCGGGTTGGAAAGGACCTTAAAGATCGTCCAGCTCCAACCCCCCTGCCATGGGCAGGGACACCTCCCACTACACCAGGTTGCTCAGTGCCTCATCCAGCCTGGCCTTAAACACCTCCAGGGATTGAAGGGGCATCCACAACCTCTCTGGGCAACCTCTTCCAGTGTCTCACCACTTTCTTTCCTATCTCCAGCCTGGATCTCTCCTCTTTCAGTTTACATCTGTTATTCCTTGTCTTGCCATCACATCTCCTATAAAAAAGTCCTATCCCAGCCTTTCTGTAGCCCCCTTCAGGTACCCCTCAGGTATGAGGTACCCCTGAGCCTTCTCTTCTCCAGGCTCAACAGCCCCAACTCCTTCAGCCTGCCCTCAGAAGGGAGGTGCTCCAGCCCTCTCAGCATCTTTGTGGCCTCCTCTTGGACCTGCTCCAACAGCTCAATGTCCTTCTTATGTTGAGGGCTCCAGAACTGGACACAGTAACTCCAGGTGAGGCCTCACCAGGGCCAAGTAGAGGGGCAAAATCACCTCTCTTGACCTGCTGGTTACACTTCTCTTGATGCAGTCCAGGCTTGGGGTGGCTTCTGAGCTGCAAGCACACAGTGGCACACGTCAGGCCATCAGGGAAGAGATGGAATATACAGATGGGCTTGTCAGTGAGGGGTGGACTTAATCTGTGCATCAGTGTTCATGGCTATCCATGAGTGTGAGACGTGCTGCAATCAAGCAAGCCAAGTAGTTAAACCCTCTCTGGTATGGAGGGCAGTGGCTGAAATGTTAATATGGGGATGGCTGGCAGATTGATTATATCTCACTGCAAGAAGAGAACTGGACTGGGCAGAGCTGTTGCTTGTTTCAGCAACCTTATGTATGGCTTTGTGTTCCTATCTCCAGCAGCCCCTTCAGTGCATTTCCTCTGTGTTGTTTCCATGGTTAGTCTAGAGTTTGTTACACACCAACACAACCTCTTTTCTGTCCCAGACTGTTTCTAGGCCCCGAGGTGATCAACCAGAGCACACCCATCAAGGAGCAGCCTAAATCCATTCCAGGAGGGAGCTCTGGTGAAAGCACAGACTCAGCCAGTGTTTCATCCTGTGAGTTCAATCACTCCGAGTCTGAAGACACCTGCACTACCCCCACTGACACTCCTGAGGAGCCTCAGAAAAAGGTAAGCTCTGGGTCCTATTTCCAGCCTGCAACTGACTGTGGATACTGCAAACCCTGGCCCAGGCTTCTTGGTCTTACCTTGAGGACTGCTTTTAGTGGAAGGAGAGACTCTAGAAATGGCTGTGCAAAAATGGATGACATCCAGGCAGAATTTTTGCAAAATTACAGAATCACAGAAGATCAGGGATTGGGAGGGACCTCAAGAGATCATCTAGTCCAATCACTCTAAAAGAGCAGGAACACCCAGATCAGGTCACACATGAACTCGTCCCAATGGGTTTTGAATGTCTCCAGAGAAGGAGACTCCACAACCTCTCTGGGCAGCCTGTTCCAGTGCTCTGTCACCCTCACTGGGAAAAAGTTTCAGTTTCCTGTACTTCCTGAACCCACAGAGCAAACACAACTCCTTGATTTTCTCAGGCCTTTTCCCATAATAATATCTTAACAATATTGACTAAAAAGTAAAACAATATGAACTGCACAAAGAAAAACCTGCCACAAGGAGCCTTGGCTGTAACTCTCTTAAAATCCAGAGTTGTTGAGATCCAAAGTAGTCTGAAGTTCTCCTTCCCCAAAACCAGATTTTCTTATGGTACCTAATGGTGGTTTTGTCTCAGGAGAAGCACCAGGTTAATTCTCCTTTCCTTACCTCATCATTCTTTGTGAGGAAGCTGTAGCAGGCTGGTGGTGTTTCTACCTTGGAGCCTGTGGGATGTGGGGTGAGGAGTATCATCCTTGCTCATGGCACATGGCAGCATGGTGCTAACTAACTGTGGTGTGGACATGAAGATTTATAAGCCCACTTCCTCTCCCTTCCAAAGCCAAATGAAACAGGAGATGCAGTCAGATAAGAGGAGTAAGAAGAGCAGCTAGTGATTTCCTTCACCAACATCTCCAGTTTGATAGGTTTTTCTGCTGTTAGCAGCCTCCTCCGTGTCCATCATGGTCAATCAGCTGTAGCTACACCATGACAATGAGAGTAAGACTGAAGCTGTGCTCATGCCATCCAAGAAACCAGCAGAAGGGATCTTGTGGAGGTCTTTCCTACAGTTTCCTCCCTTTTGAACTAAATTGTGTTAACCATGTTATTTGAGCCCTTTTTGGGATGTTTTACTGAAGAGAGTCATGCTGGGGTTTAGCTTATGGATATTTTAAATACATAAATTATCCCTCAGCTGAGTGTTCCACAGCTGGAAGAATACACTTGGATCTGCTGCCATCTTCTGGCCTGCTCTTACTCAGAGGCAAAACCAAGCAGTGCACTGTCACACTGGAAAGAAGTTTTCATTGAAATGGTGAAATTATTTACTTTGTCCAGAGGTACAGACCCTGGAGGTTTTCTATGTTCCTCCTCTAGAATGACACACACCAATACACAAAATGTCCTTCTTATGTCAGTCTTTTAACTTCTTTCTCTTGCATAGCTCTCTGAATCCTCCTTCTCCTCCTGTTCCTTCACCACTTCCGTGGACTCTTCCTCTCTGGTGCCATGTGACATCTCAATAACTGCCCCAAAATCCAGCGACACATCCTCCATCTCCATGACACCCATTACCTCAAAAGTGCCTCCTGTTTACAACCAGCAGAACACAGACACGTGCATCATCCGCATCAGTGTGGAAGACAACAATGGCAACATGTACAAGAGCATCCTG
This sequence comes from Turnix velox, assembly GCA_013400935.1. Taxonomy (NCBI): domain Eukaryota; kingdom Metazoa; phylum Chordata; class Aves; order Charadriiformes; family Turnicidae; genus Turnix; species Turnix velox. The sequence continues at coordinate 6,136 of VZTY01024724.1, read as the reverse complement.
GTGAGTTGGGTGGAAGAGCAAAATGCAGTTATTTCTGGTGAGGTTTTCACCCAGGGCACTTTAAACAAATGGAGTTTTTAGTTTAGAAAGCACAGCTTCTCTCTGTGCTGAAGGATGGCAGCCCAGAAGCAATTAGCACTGAGGCATTTCCAGACCTGGCAGTTCTGCTTCAGGTCCTTCTTGGCCTGGGGGAACAGACACACAAGGATAATTCTTAGTACATTTAATTCCCTTATGATTTTAATTTGGGGTTTGACTTCCCCAAAGAGCAAAGAATTGTAACCCGAGGGACTCAGATTCAGGCACTGCTAAGATAAATCTTCCTTTCTACTGCCTGAGGCTCTGGAAGGAGCCCTGTGTCTGCTCTGGATTCACAGCACTTCCATAGACAGTTAAGAGGCAAAAACAGTCCTTGCAGGATGTCAAGGAAAGTATTTAGCAGAGGAGACTGAGAGGTGAGCCACTGTTCTCACTCGCTGTAAAAGTCCACATAAATAGCTGTCTCATCCGTTTGCAGACATCACTTCATCTGCAAAGTGTGTGATTTCCTGCTCCCTCTCAGTATCATGGTGTCTTGCACTAAAAAAACCCCACTGTCTCAAATCCTGTGGTTTAGTCTCTACCAGTACCTTTCTTTCAATTCTGAAATATTTCCCAAGACCAAGTGACCTGCAAATGGCAGACTGTGGGTAATGGCTACATCACTTTAGAGAGTGAACAAGCAGAATCTCATTGTCTCTCTTTCCAGCTGACAAGCCAAGACAAAACTCCTGCTGTCATCCAGAGAGCCATGCTGAAGCACAACCTGGAATCTGATGCAGTTGAGGATTATGAGCTGGTACAGGTCATCTCTGAGGACAAAGGTAGGCAAGAGAGCACCCCTGCTGCTGCTTGGACAGTGCTGCTGCATCTTCAAGGAGAGATTAAAATGGGAAGCACATTAGAAATGCCCCAGGTGTGTTGTCAGAGCTGAGTGAGAGTAACCCCTTTGCTAACTGGTGCCTGGGGATGATTTATCAGGCCTGTCAGCTTGTGGCTTGATACACTCATGGGCTGCCAGGTAAAATCTGTATGTGTACTGCAGCTCACAGAGATAGGGCTCACAATGCTGTGGCTCCTGTCCCCAGCACAGGTTGCCACAAGGCTCAGGTGGCAGGATGTGATGTGTCCCCAGTCTCACTACTGCCACTGGGCTGTACAGATGGGGCTGGCTGTGATCTGAGTTTGGCCTTTATTGCCTCTCCTCTGCACACCTTAAGAAAGTAGCAGATGGGGCCCCTGTGTTTGAGGTCAGCATGGGACAGGAGAGGTGCCCAGCGCTGCCATGTGCACTCAGGGAGGCTGCTCACCCCTCTCCACTTCCTTTCACTCCTGCAAATTAATGCCCACTCCTCTCCATTTCCTTCTTTTGCAGAGCTGGTGATCCCAAACAATGCCAACGTCTTCTATGGCATGAACAGTCACGTTAACTTTGACTTCATCCTGCGTAAGAAATCGGCGGTGGGGGAGCAGGTGAAGATGAGGAGTCGCTGCAGCTTGACATTCCCAAGAACTGCCAAACAGGGACGCTGGAGCAACAGGATGAGCAAAACCCCACTGTGAGAGAAAAGGAGGAAGCCGGGAGAAAGGAGAATTCTGCCTCCACTCAGTACTGCACATGTGGCTGTACTCCATGTGGGAAATACAGCTGGAAATGCCCCGTGTCTGACAGAGCTGCAGCCAGGGCTGTGTTTCTCCTCCCTTGCACCTGGATATGGACTGACAGAGACAGATTTATGGGACAGCACAGACTGGCATTTCAATTTTTTAATGTTTTTTTTTTGTTTTGCACATGTTCTGCAGAAGGCAAGACCCCTATTTAGTGGGGAAATATGGGATCAGGCCATTTGTCTTAAGAACACCCCACATGCCAACTCCCTTTGTGAGAAAACCTTTGTGCCAGTATTATACAGAACAAGAAAGGCTAAATTTTATTTTTATAGAACTAGAGAAGTCTCAACAGGATTCTGGCTGAAGGAGGATGCCCAGCCAGTATCCAGCTGCCTGAAAGGAGCAGGGGTGGGTGAGCTGAGTGCCACCAGTTCCTGCTTCCAGAAGGTGTCCATGAGAAGCCGGGTGAAACATCTGCTGAGAGCAGCAGGAACTGTCACTGAACTTTCACCCAGCTGCCACACTTCTTACTTTTGCACTTGTTCCACACCAAAAAGGACCTATTTTTGGACTTCTTTTCCAAAGAACTTTGTAAGAATGGGCCGTACCTGCTTTTTAAACCAATGTCACAAGTTTTTTCCTCAACAAGGCAAACAAACGCAGCTTGTCGGAGTTTAGGTCCTGTCTTAATGCCCCTACAGGGTGGCTTGCCTTTTACTTTGCTAGAAATCCATGCCTTTTTCATGGGCACCAAGATGACCAATGACTCTGAAATGACCTCTTTCTAATGTGCAATCACCCTTGGAGAGCAAACTCTGAACTCGCATTTTCATGTATTCATTCACGAGGGGCCATTCCATGACCTTTTGTTTTTAAAAGTGGTTACTGGGAGGAGATGAGTTTTAAGCATCACACCAACCAACCAGAGATTTTATATTCTTGTAGCATTGTTGTGCTTAATGTACAGCCACCTCCCTTGTTCTTTATATACAACTATTAAATGAATTTCGTGACATGGTACCTCAGCTGGACTGAAGAATTCCCCTCGAACAAAGAATTTAATGTTTCCTTCTCTGTGAAACTTCAGATGCCATGTTTCTGGAGTGGAGACTTCACTAAACCCACACTTCTATGGAAGGAAAGTCACAAGTTTTATTTTCAAAAGCAATAAATCAGACCTGGGTTTTTAAGCAGCCCCTGTGAAAACAGCCCTCTGACATCAGTGTAAGTTAACTGATGTTAAGTACTGGAATTTGTACCTCTGGGCTTTTTTTCCCCCCAACAGTTCTGTAGCACTAATTTCCCAAATGGGCTCAGATGACAGTAAGGATTGGTGATGAAGTACAGCTACAAACAAGGGTTGGGTCACCCTGTGTTTTACACTACATAAGGACTTGTCACCTCTGTTTACAAGTAGCACAAGCAGGGTCTAGTCTCCAATTTTATGTTAGTGGGGTGGGCAAAGATAGCAAACTTACAACTGAGCCTTAACCTCTGCCCACAAGCTGAGCTCTGTCTCCTTTCTGTTTCAGTGTCATTCCTCACTCTGCACATGGATGTGCCAAATGTTCTCCACTGGCAAAGTACACTTTTGCTCACTCAGAATTGTATGTCTGAAAGGTGAATGTTCTTGATTTTTGAAGTGACACCCTCCAAAAGGTTATATATGAAAGATTTTTTTTTTTTAAATTGTTTATCTGTTACTGTTATATAATAAGCCAATATACTATTTTCCACTAATGTTTTGCCAAAAGTTAATCTATTTTCTTCTCTTGGGCTTCAGCACTGCAGACTCCTCCTTACACCAACAGAGGCAAAAGACAGGTTGCCCTGACTTTAAGCTGCTGCTTTCTTGTTCCTACTTAGAGAGATAAAATGCAACAACAAAACCTTACTGGATTTATCTTGGGATAAATGCAATATATTCATCAATGAGAAGTGTCATGGTGCCCTATTAAAAACACAAGAACAGCATTTTCCCTTTCTTAAAACAAAGCAGAGTTGTTGGTTATCAGCAACTGTACTCTAGATAATCACCTTTAGGTCCTGTCACCCCAATCTTTCTTGTGAGTAAGTTGCTTTTTTTTCTCAGCTGACTTGCTAATAATACTTCATAAAAACCTCCTCTGAGGGCCCACTGCTCTATCACCACTCTGACTGGAATGTTGGTGCTGCTAGGTGGGTTTTTTCATGGGTTTGGGCTTTGCAGTGCAGTAAAAAAATGCAAAGCCAAGGAAGAAAAGATGAAGGAAGGAGGAAAAAAAGGAAGAAGGGGTGATAATGCTTCCTGTGATTCATGAAGCAGCCAGGCAAATTGTGTTAGCTAAAGGAAACCCAATTTTCAAGCTCTATGACCAAGTGTGCAACCACAGGAGTCATTAGAGGACAGTCCCTGCCCCAGCAAACCACCAGCTCAGCCACAGCCAAGAGCCTGCTCCAAGCTGGCACCCCAACTTGCACTAAATTTTGAAAGAGTATTAGCTGGGTCAAAGAAGAATACATGGAAAGTGGAAAAAACATCAAGAATAACAAAAGAGTGTTTCACCTGGCTCCTAATTTTCCAAAACACACTTAATTCTGAGTGCGGCAAAGCCTGGGCAGCACCTACCAAAGAAACAAAAACACTGCCAGGGAAAACAGTCTTTATCCTGTGCTCACAAAGTACCTGTTGCCTGAGCTCAGTGTGTTTGTAAAAGACACAGCGGAGTCCTGAAAAAGAGGTAACTATTTGAATACATGGAGACCCTACTGAGACATTCCTCAGGCATAACCTCCTTTTATCCTAATTTTTGCCTCAAATGTCCCTATCCCCTTGATCATTGGTTGCAAGGTAACTGGGATTTACAGACTCTCAAAGCCTAACAACTCAAAATAATGTTTCCAGTTTCACTAACAGCTCTATGTAAACTGATTTTTAATCATAAGAGTTGGAAGGGAACTTCAACGATCATATGCTAACAACTGCTTCATCAAGGTGCACCACAGACAAGGTTTGCTGCTGTAGATCTCTCACTTGTTGTGTGTTCCATATTAACAGTTGTTGGTGTTGGCAGCTTAGATGTGGTGGTTTGTGAGAGTTCAGATGTGCAACGCCATCGTTAACATTACACTTCTAAATCCTAATGAAAGCTCAAGGTGTTAGAGAATCATAGGGTTGGAAGAGAGTATCTACTCCAAACCAACTCCCTGCAGTGACAGGGACATTCTGCACTAGATTAGGTTGCTCAGAGCCTCAGCAAGCCTGGCTTTGGATGTCTCCAGGGATGGGGTCTCCACCACCTCTCTGGACAGCTCATTCCAGAGTCTCACAACCCTCAGAGAATCACCGACTATCAGGAATTGGAAGGAACCTCAAGAGATCCTCTAGTCCCATCCTCCTGCCAGAGCTGGAACCAGGTCACACAAGGTGTCCAGGTGGGGTTTGAATGTCTCCAGAGGAGACAGCCTGTGTCACAGGGCAGCCTGTGACAATGTTCCCTCACTCTCACTCTGAAAAAGTTCTTTCTTGTATTTCTGAGGAACCTCCTGTGTTCCAGCTTGCACCCATTGCCCCTTTTCCTATCATTGAAGGTCACTGAGAAGAGCCTGGATCCAACCTCCTGACACTCATCCTTTACATATTTATAGACATGACTGTCGTCACCCCTCAGTTTCCTCTTCTCCAAGATAAAGAGCCCCAGCTCCCTCTGCCTTTCCTCAGAAGGGAGATGCTCCAATCCCTTTATGATGTCACTGAGAAGAGCCTGGCTCCATCCTGCTTCCCTAATGGGGAAGACCTTTTTCCCAATGTCTCACCTAACCCTGCTCTGCTCTAGTTTCAAACCACTGGCCCTTGTCCTATTCCTCGTTTCCTTCATTGAAAGGCCACTCTTAGCAGTCGCAGAGGCTCTTATCACCTAGCAGGAAAAGCCACGGGCCACCCACTCAGCTCACATCAGGGTTCAAATAGAAAATGGGGTGCACAGAGACACACACACTTCCCAGGAAAGCGCTAAAAGAGCGAGGAGCCGGCCTGTGGCCATGGCCACTCCAAAATCAACACTCATTTCGGCCATTTCCTTCTTAGGCCTGTCTGGTGCGGCCGCCAGAGCCACGTGTCTGCCTCCCACAGCCCTCTGGGGAAGGAAGAGGAGGAGAGGAAACGAGGAGGAGGGAAAACGGGGAGAAGATTCGAGAGTGGAAAAAACACCGCTCATAGTTTGAGACAAAGGCAAAAAGTTTAAGTAAAATGTAAATCGCGGGCAGCGAGCGCAGGAGAAGCCAGAGCCGCCACTCCGGGGCCTCAGCCGGCGCCCGCACGGCCACCAGCACCCCCGCGCGCTGCCCCGCCCTCACTACCGGTCCCGCGCCCGCCTGAGAAATGGCGCCTGTGGCCCCGCCCCGGCCTACCCACACTTAACCCTCACACCGCCACAACTACCCAAACTACCCTGACAACCTTCCAATGTTTATGATTCCATGATTCTGTTTTCTGTGTCCAGTTCTG
>VZTY01024721.1:8681-19626 GCA_013400935.1 Turnix velox | reverse complement strand
TTCTTCCTTTTCTTCCTCCTTTCCCTTCAGCCCCGCTGCTCACCGGGGCAGCCGCACCTCCCTCCCCGCCCACTGCCGCAAGGCGCGCGGCTGCCGGAAGTGCCACGTGTACGTGCTGCGCCTGCGCGCGCCGCCCGCCACTTCCGGTGCGGGGCCGGCCCTCTCCTCCCTCTTCTCCTCCTCCTCCTCCTTCTTCTTCATCTTCCTCACTTCCCCCCCCCTTTTTTTTTTTTCGTTCAGCCGGGCTCAGCCGCCATGGCTCAGCCCGCCAGGCTGCCCAACCACAACGGCGCCGGGCCGCAGCCCTACAGCAACGGTGAGTGAGGAGTGAGGCGGCTCCGGCCTCCCCTCCCTCAGGGAACCCGGCCCTCAGGGAGCAGGGAGCGGCGGCGGCGACACGGGCCCCGTGGCCTCTGTGGGGAAAGGGGTGTATGAGGGGTGAGAGAAGGTAGTGAGGGGAAAAGTAAGGTTGTTCCCGCTTGGGCTCCTCCAGGGTGGCGGAGTGCCCGTCCGAGGTGGCACCGCCCCGGGGGTTTGTGACCCTTTGGACGGAGCTGTACATGTGGCACCGCCGTTATCGCCGCTGGGAGGAAGGGGGGAGGACGACACACGGACTGGGAGGGGGGGTTTGTGGTGTTGTCTGACTTAAACTCATATTGTCCTGTTCCCCTAATCCATCCTTGTCCCCCTCTCCCGGTCCTCTCGGTGTCCCCCCCTTCCATCCTCGTTCAGTCCTCTTGGTGTTTCCCACCTCCTCTCACAGCCCTCTCGGGGTGTCGTCACCCTCCTCCCGGTCATCTCGGGGTGCCCCCTCTCCCGGTCCTCTCGGGATGTTCCCGTCCTCTTTCCCCCTCTCGAGGTGTCCCCGTTCCTTTCTCCCCCCCCGGTCCTCCCGGGGTGTCGTCGTCCCCCCCTCCTGGTCCTCCCAGGGTGTTCCCCTCTCCCCTCCCTGTCCTCTCAGTGTTGTCCCCTCACCCCTCCCGGGGTGTCCCCCACCCCCCTCTCCCCTCCTGGTATGTCTCCCCCTCCCCATTCTTCTCCAGTCCTCCCCTGGGGTAGGTGATACCGATCCTGGGAAAATCTAGTAGCTTCTTCACCTTCATCTAGTAGCTTCGCTTTGTTTTCTTAATAGTTGTTTAAAATGAGATATTGAAAGAGAAACTGAACAAATTCCCAGCCAGGCTATTTTTTTTTAATTACCTTTGGAGGAAAGAAAGGTTAGGTGAACTTTTTGTCACTGTCTCTTTTCTTTGGAAATGGGTTCCTTTTAGAAGGAATTCCCGTTTTCACCAGCACAGATCCCATCCTCCTCTTCCTCAATTACACACTTTTTACCTTTCAGCTCTAGTGCTGCATCATAAACAATCCAGTTACAATGAGATCTTTTGATTTTCCAGCTCTGTGTGTGAGTAATTAAGCATTTTGGCTCATCTTCCCCCTCCTCCACTTCCCCAGTTTGTTGCTTTTCCCCAAAATCCTCTGCAAAGATGAGGTTTTTGCAGCTAGAGATAAGAAAGAAGTTCTTTGCTGTGAGGGTGTTGAGACACTGGAAGAGGTTGCCCAGAGAGGCTGTGGATGCCCCACAAATCCCTAGAGGTGTTTAAGGCCAGGCTGGATGAGGCATTGAGCAACCTGCTGTAGTGGGAGGTGTCCCTGGGCATAGCAGGGGGGTTGGAACTAGATGATCTTGAAGGTCCCTTCCAACCCAAACCATTCTCTGATTCTATTGGGGAGGTGTCAGGAACGTGGGAAGAGCATGGATAGAGGCTGAAAAGAGGGATCCTCTCCTCTGGAGAGCTCAGAGTGGTTTAGATAATGGAATGGGATGATTTACGTCCTGGTGTTGCTTCACATTTGCTGCTTTCCCTGCAGTGGGATTGTCATGGCAGTTGTGGGGAGGCAGAGAGAGGAGGTGGAGGAGGAATTTGAGGCTCCCCCCTGGCTGTCAGGTGTTTGAAGAATGAAGGATTGAAATGTAGAGTTGCGCAAAAAGGAGGCAATAAAATAAAAGAGTGTGTCAGAGATCAGGTTTGGGTCTGTGGCCTTTTGAATTGTTCAAGCTGTGGACTGCCCTTAGACTGGTTTAAAAGAGATGTTGAGAAGCTGCTGCTGGGATTCTTGACCTTTACAGGAAAAACAAAGGTTTTTAAAATAGTCTGGAGGGTACTGAGAGCACTTCTGTGGTCTGTGAAGAAGGAAGGCTGTTAGTGGAATGATAAATTCTCACACAGCTGAAGCTCTTCCTCTCAGCCTGTTGCTTGCTTTGCTGTTTGCAGGTGTTTCTCCCAGCTCTGGAAGGCAGGACAATGACAACAACACCCAGTGCTGACCAGGAACTTGTTCAGCACAGAGCATCAGGTTGCTGAGCAACAGCCTTCCTCTCGTTCAGGCTGTGGTTTCTGCTAGATTTTTTTTTTTCCTTTTAATAGGATCATTATTCAGTATTTGTTTCACTGCAGGCTATTAATTTGCTTTGTAGTTAGCAGATCTGAAGTGTGAACAAGTTGAGGGAGAAAGAGAATTCTTTCAGAGTTGCTTTGCTCTCCTGCTGGGATATCTTCATGTGATGCTTTGAGGTCATCACATGCTTTTGGAGACCCATGGGTTGAGGCCAGTGGAAGTGAGTGCTGGTGGTGACCTCCAGTTCAGCTGGGATACAGATTTTTAGCATGTTTATTATCCTGGCATCTGTTTGGATGTTGTGACTAGTAAAAGTGAGGTATGAAACAACCAGCTTGGAGTAGGTAATGCTGAAGTTCTGTAGGGTGTAAAATACAACTTGACTTCTACCTTCCTGTGCTAATGTTTGGGCTCTGGGCAGTCTTCTCATATATCCTGGTGGCCTTTTTTGTGTTCCAAACTCATTTCTGCTCTGAGCTTCAGGGTTTTGCTGCTTGCAGGTCTGGCTCTTCAGTCTACACTGCGTTCCTTGTTGGCTCCTGGCCTTGCAGAGCCATGTAGGAGCTCAGGAGCAGCATCTGGGGAAAGCTGGAGAGTCTTTGTGTTCTGGCTGGCCTCTAAATAGGTCAGGTCAAGGTGGCAGCAAGTCCTCAGAAGTCTCTCTGGACTATGAAGCCCTCTGGGAAGGGTTTGCACCTCTCACTTCTGATGCTTTAGTCTTGTTTGCAACTTTACACAGGCTTGTCTTCAACTTTATGTAGACTACCAAGTCTTTAAAAATAATAATTTGAAGTTTCAAGTATTGTGTTGGGGTAAATTCAACTCTTCTCAAAGCAAAGCAATTTAGAAACCATCAAGCCCTTCAGTTTTCTGGTTTCACCTCTCTTCCATTGCTTTATTCTCAAACCTACCCCTCTAGCAGAGAAAATGATGTGTAAAATAGCAATCTGAGTGCTCTGAATCCTGGGCTACAGGACTGTGCTCAAAAGGAAATAAGCAAATTATAAAATTTGTTTGTTGGGTATTTTTTATAAAGCTTCTAAAAATGTATCAATGTTCCTGCAGTCAAGGGACCTGCCATCACATGTGAGTTCTTCATCACAGTGTAATTTGCAGTGGCTTTTGTAAATCAATTGGTGAAACCCCCTCTGATGTGCTTTAGGGTAATTTTTGAAGGTGAGTCATGTCGTGTTTGTGAGCTGTTTTCCTTCAAAACCCCATTGATCGGGGAGAATTACTAATAGCTGAGATTTATGGGAAGAACTGGAGGGTTAGAACTGTTTTTTTTTTCCACAAAGTGATAAGTAACAGATTGAGATTAATGGGTGAAAAGTAATAATGATGTGTACATTGGAAGGCTGAGGGAGCTGGGTGTTTTTAACTTGGAGGAGACTGGGGGGTGACCTCATTCATGTTTATAAATATGGAAAGGGTGAGTGTGAGGAGGATGAAGCCAGGCTCTTCTCAGTGACCTCCAATGGTAGGACAAGGGGTGCAAGCTGGAACATGGGGGGTTCCACAGAAATATGAGGGAAAAAGCTTCATCAGGGTGAGTGTGATGGAACAGAGTCCCAGAGAGGGTGGGGGGTCTCCTTCTCTGGAGACATTCACCTAGACACCTTCCTGTGTGACCTGATCTGGGTGTTCCTGCTCCAGCAGGGGGATTGGACATGACCATCTCTCCAGGTTCCTTCCAATCCTTGATATTCTGTGATTTGAATGGGGATGAGGTGACTCTAGCACTGCCTTGGCTGTGGAATTAAGGTGAATGTGGATGATATTCAGTGAAATGACAGCTGTCTGTGACCTGCACCCTTAAGGCTTTCCAGGGAAGCAGGAGTTTAATGAGTGCCTGCAGTCTTTGTCCCAGCTATTTCAGTGTATTTAGTTTAATTTATTGGCAGAAGTGCCCCAGTTTCAAGTTATTTTAACTTGGAAAGGCAAACTTCCTCACCTTTGGAAATTTCAACAAGAAAGCAGCTGTCTTTTGGTTTAATGTTGAAGAAAACACTGTCATTTCATTCTGCTGGCAGTTGTTTCCAGGATTTGTCTGGTAAATGTATATCCTCCCTCCAGGCTCATCTCTCTCTCTTTTATAATTAAAGTGTTGAACCCTGCAGGTTTTTCTGGAAAACTAAATACTTCTAGCTACCTGGGTTCAAAAAAATTGTCCAAATCTCAACTAATTCTGAAAATCTGGAAAACAGTCCATGATTGCAAAGAAGAGATTGTGATCTTTAAGCCAGGAATAGGCTCTTTTTCTGCTTTCAAACTGTGTATGGGGAATGTCTCCAGTGTTCAGACTGGGGATTTAGGAGGAGTTGGGACATAGGACATTGAGAAGTGTTTTAGTAGTTTTTAAGGAGTGGTTTGTGGCTGTGGCAGGATTTATCTAGTGTTTTCTGCTCAGAAGGATTTCACTTGGAAATTTAGTCTCCTACAGAATGGTTTGGGTTGGAAGGGTCCTTAAAGATCATCTAGTTCCATGGGCAGGGACACCTCCCACTTTGTGGCAGTGGAATGAAGTTCCATTATAGAATCATAGAATCATAGAATAGTTTGGGTTGGAAGGGACCTCAAAGATCGAGTTCCAACCCCCCTGCCATAGGCAGGGACACCTCCCACTAGATCAGGCTGCCCAGTGCCTTGTCCAGCCAGGACAAGGCACTACTCCTGTAGTACCAGGAGCTCTTGTCATTACCCTGGAAATCTCACAAGTTTCTGTCCCTTTTGTTTTTTATAAAGCAAAAAACCTGATGATGTTTTTACAGTATTATTTACTTTCTGGAGTGTTATTAACCTTGTTTTGTTAGGGTTTTTTTCCCCCTTCTAATAAATAAAACTGAGTTCAACCATACCAACCAATACATTTTTTTAAAGTCCCCACTAAAAATTGAGTTTTACTTCCCTGATTGCTGGGTTATTTTGTGATAAAATCACCCTTTGTTGTTGCCTTTGGGACCAGTTGGCCCCTTGTTTGTGTGAATAGTTCTCTTACTAAAATTAACTGCAGAAATTTGGGGAGATGAACAGTGTCACTTGAGACACAGCTCAGTGACCTCTACTGAAACCAGACGTGGCTTTGCAGTGGGTGAGGTGACAGTTCTGACAAGTGAAACCACCTCGTTGTGCACTGGGTGCTTCCGTTTTCGCTCTGCTCCCTTGTGTCACTGCCAGCTGTGGCAGCACCCTTCTCTCTCTGCTCTGCTTCTTTGGGGCTCTTTCTGGAGATAGAAATGAATTTCAGGCCAGGAGGAGGGTCCAGAAGAGGGCCATGATGATGAGCAGGGGGCTGGAGGACCTTTGCTATGAGGAGAGGCTGAGAGAGTTGGGGCTGTTCAGCCTGGAGAAGAGAAAGCTGTGGGGAGAACTTCTAGTGGCTTCCCAGTGACCAAAGGGGCTACAGAAAGCTGGGGTGGGGCTGTTTGCCTGGGCATGGAGCCACAGAATGAGGGATAATGTTTGAAACTAGAGCAGGGCAGGGTTAAATGAGACATGAGGAAGAAATTCTTCACCATGAGGGTGGTGTGACACTGGAAGAGGTTGCCCAGAAAGGTGATGGAGGCATTTCAAGGCTCCTTTCCTTCAAGGCCAGGCTTGCTGAGGCTCTGAGCAAGCTGACCTAGTGCAGGATGTCCCTGCTCACTGCTTGGGGTGGCACTAAATGGACTTTGAAGTTTCCTTCCAACTCTGTGATTCTAGGAGAGGAGGAATTAACTTTGAATTATTTCTCCTTGCCCTTTTGTTTGTTCTAATACTGACTCCCTTGAGCAACCTTTGTTGAACAGAATGTCCCCGACTATCTTGCTGCATTTCTGCTGGTTATTTATGAATGTTTTTAAATGTTTGCCTCAGTTTGCCTTTGTAGTCAGAGGGACACCTGGATAGAGTTCTAGCCGAAGCTGAGAATCAGGCACTTGAAAGCTCAGAGGGCATGAGGCTCCTGTAAAACAATATGAAAGATCTAAGTGTCAATAGCAAAATATTTCCAAACCCTGAAGCTCTGCTTCTGTCATTTCTACTTGATTATTTTCACAAAGAAGTGGTTTTGGGAGACTAATAAAATCCTGAGGAGGGATTCTCAGGAATTTCTCTGATTGCCACTGACTTTCAAAAAGGTTCACCTGGGTGTGTGTTGGGAGAACAAGCCTCCTAAACCTGAGGTTCAAGGGTTCAAGTCCCTGCCCAGGTTAAAGGCTTGATGGTTGGACTCTATGATCTGAAAGGTCTAATACAGGTGATTATTACATTGTATTAATTTGGGGGGGGTTGGTTTTTTTTTTCCTTTCTTCTAGGTCCTGTTCAGAATCAACTGATGCATTCAGCAGATGGCCAGGGATACAGCCCTTCAGCTCCAGGATCATATCCACATCAGACACCAGCAAAGGTTCCTCCACATCAGGCTCCTGGACAGTACAACTACAGCAGCTCTCAGAATGTTTCTCAATTAAACAATTACCAAGGACCTGGGCAGACTCTCACCAGAGCACCAGCAGCACCTTTCTCTGGCTCACCAGTACAGCAGACAGGTCCTGCTCCACAAGTGCTGCTGCCTCCAGTGCCAAACTCAGCTGCTCTGTCACCTGCTGGTGGCTTTCCTCCTGGAGGTAGCCCACAAGTGCTGTCGCACTGGCAGTATGGCCAGACTCCTGCCAGTCAGCCTGCTGGGTCTCAAACAAGCCATTTGGCTCAGGGGACAGGAACAGGGACAGCTCAGCCACCCTCGTCTTTATCTGGAAGTACAAACCCTGCAGGAAGTTACCAATATGCTGCTTCTCCAGGAGGTCCTCCACTGCAGAACAGCTACATGAAACCAGGTAACCATGAATTCATGTTATTTTGCACATGACTGTTTCTCAACTTCCTTTTGTAAGTAAAAAAAGAAAAAAAGCATATAGAGTGTGCTCTGCAGTGACATCTTGCTTGTCATAGACTCATAGAATGGTTTGGGTTGGAAGGAACCTTCAAGATCATCTAGTTCCAACCCCCCTGCCATGGGCAGGAACACCTCCCACTACACCAGGTTGCTCAGTGCCTCATCCAGCCTGGCCTTAAACACCTCCAAGGATTAAAGACCTCTTCCAGTGTCTCACCACCCTCATAGTAGAGAACTTCTTGTCAGAGCAGATCCTTAGAGATAATCTGTCATCTTTGAGGTCACTTCCAACCTAAGCCATTCTGTGAAAATGCACATCACAAGTGCTGAGGTGGTTCCTGTGGATTACACAGGATCACACACACAATGTCAAGAGATTAGAAGGTTCCTCAAGAGATCATCTAGACCAACCCACCTGCCAGAGCAGGAACACCCAGATCAGGTCACACAGGAAGATGTCCAGGTGGGGTTTGAATGTCTCCAGAGAAGGAGACCCCACACCCTCTCTGGGCAGCCTGGGACACTCTTCTCTCACCCTCACCCTGACAAAGTCTTTTCTCCTATTTCTGTGGAATATCCTGTGTTCCAGCTGCATCCATTGCCCCTTGTCCTATCAGAAATGGGACTTACTTGCAGAGATGAGGCATTTGGGTTGGTTACAGCCTTTAACCTCTGAAGGGTGTCTCGTTTTGGGAAGCTCTTTGTGGATGATGCTCTTTCTGGACCCTTTACTGTAAGTATTCTGTGCAATTAAAAATTTTCATAGAAATACAGGGTTGGTAGGATCCTTCAAAGGCCATCTAGTCCAGCTCCTTTGCAGTGAGCAGGGACATCCTGCATTAGACCAAGTTGCTCAGAGCCTCAGCAAACCTGGTTTTCCTTCCTTCAGATTTGTAATTTTTACTACTACTAATTTCTAATCTTCAAAAAGTCCTCTGAAGCACGAGACTCCTGTTCCTGCTGCCTTGTGCTGGTACTTAGAGTGGAGAAAAGCTTTTCTAAGTCTAAATAGTTCCATTATGCAACTTGTGATTATTAAAGAAACAAAGTTAACTTGAGTTTCTCTTTGCCAAAGTGCTGCTTGTTTTTATAGAGGCTTTTCAGAGCAAACTAATGGAAGTTACCCATACAAATAATTTAAAATGATAAAGCAAATTATTTTTTTCATTAGGAATTAATCAGCCTCATTAGAGATTTTTTTTCCTTATGCTAATTTTTCCTGACATTTTTGCTATGATGTTCAAGCTGTCTTAAGCTCACACAATTTGTGAAGCACTTTCTGGCAGTTTATTGGGACAAACAATGAGTATTCTGGGGTTAGTGAGGGAAATGCTAAGAAATTTTGGCAGGTGACAGATGAAATGAGAGCTGGAAGAAGAGAATTCTTACATCCATTCAATGGTGAATCCTCACGAGTGACTTCCCTGGTGGTTTTTGTTGTAGAACAGTGCTCACTCTTAAAATAAATTTAGCTCATTTGATGATGACACTCTTTGGAGAACAAAGGTCTGCCAGCTCCTGGCCAGCTTTAGTGACACACAATCTCTTCCAAGTTCTGACAGTGGAGCAACTCTTAATTGGCTTTGTATTATCAAACCCTGGGTGAACACACTGATAACTTATTAATTTTTTTTTCTTCCTTTTTGCTCTCCTTTCTCCCATCAATGTGACCACACTCTGCAGGCATATTTGATGTGGTGGGGGATTTGTCACTGTATTTTTGGGTACAGCTGATGGGCTTCTGTGCTGTGTTGAGACCTGGTGATGCTGGACAATTTGGGCTTATTTTTTTGAAAAGCTCATTTTTTCTGTTCAAATACATCAGTGTCTTTCTTGAGTTAAAGGGCAGATTGATCTGATGGGGACAAAGGGATGGAGGTGATCCTGGGATTGGGCATTATTTGAAGGGAACAAAAGCAGTTTGTCTTCTAAATGCCTTGGTTTCACAGGATTATAGGGTTGGATGGGACCTTCAGAAGCCATCTAGTCCTATCCCCCTGCAGTGAGCAGGGACATCCTGCACTAGATCAGGTTGCTCAGAACCTTATCAAAGCCTGGCCTTGAGTATCTCCAGGGAATTTCTCAAATTCTTTTAGAAAGAATTTGAAAACAGAAGCAATTAAAACCTTCCCTGCAATTTTTAGTGTGGAGGGTTAAACATTTGAGAGTGGAACACCTCACACTGGCACAGCAGCTTTGTTCATACTCCACCTTGCTAATGCTTTCTCAAGTAAAAACTCTTTGCCAAGTAGTTTTGAGTAGCTCCAGAATGTGTAAGTTGCTGTCCTGCAGTTGTGATGCTTACACACATCTCCTGCTCCTCACCATTTGAATAAGATGAATATTTAGAGTTCATCCTGCAAAACTTTGGGTACTTGATCACCGGGTTTATTAAAGTCCTCCTGAAAATGAATCTCTTTACAGGATCTGCACCTCCACCAGTGACTCAGCCTTTAACTCCACTCCACCCTCCTTCGAGGCCACCTTTAGGACCTCCACCAGTTGGTGGTCCCCCTGTAATTAGGCCATCAACGCTGCCAGCAGGGCCACCTCATGCACAGCCTCAGCTAAATTCAGCTGCAAGTCGAGAAGGTAAGAAATTGTTTGCTCTTTAGGTAGAAATATCTCATTCTTCTGAGTCAAATACATTAGTTTTACTCTTTTTTTCTGAAGATTATCAGTAGAGGTTGTTCAGTGGCAGCTGTTGATGACAGATACTAGACTTTGTTGGTCTCCTGTGGTAGCTCTGTGAGTCCAGGAGTAGTAGATTTATATTAGTTTTCAACATAGAAACTGTGTTGCTTAAAAAGTTTTCTCTTAATAATGAAGAGAAACGTTTCCAAGGCCCCGGAGAAGGAGAAATGTTTAGTCTGTGAAGCAGGATGATGGCTGTTGACTAGCAAGATTTGGTGTTTAATCTAAGTTCCTCTCAGTGGGTCATCTTTAAAGGTGTTAAGGATAATTAAAAGGAAACGAAGTACCCACTTGTCTTTAGTTTAGCTAATTAGGGTTTGTGTGTTCAGACATAGCTTACAAAAAGCTGTCCTTTGGGAGCTCTCTCTCATTTTCAAGGTTTTTCTTATCTCAGCTGGAATTTGTATCTTGGCTGGTCTGTGACCCTGTCAGAGCTGCTGGTGTTTGGGGAACAGTCCTGGGCTAAATGTATAAGGGAAGGGAATCTGGTGCTTTCATGAATTAATCAGTGGAAATAAAGTTCTTTAAGGAAATCAGTACCTAAATTCCAAGGTACTTTAAAAACTGCAGCTAGACTAGAGAAGTTTCCTGAAGTGTCACCTGACACTTTACTGCACATCAGCTGGGAAGTTTAGGCAGATACCTAAAGTAATCTTAAAATCACAGAATCACAGAGTGTCAGGGATTGGAAGGGACCTGGAGAGATCTGCTAGTCCAACCTCCTCCAGGAACACCCAGATCAGGTCACACAGGAAGGTGTCCAGGTGGGGTTTGAATGCCTCCAGAGAAGGAGACCCCACACCCTCTCTGGGCAGCCTTGGACACTCTTATGTCACACTCACCCTGACAAAGGTTTTTCTTATATTTTTGTGGAACCTCCTGTGTTCCAGCTGCACCCATTGCCCCTTGTCCTGTCATTGGAGGTCACTGAGAAGAGCCTGGCTCCATCCTCCTGACACTCATCCTTTCCATATT
>VZTY01024719.1:268359-289368 GCA_013400935.1 Turnix velox | reverse complement strand
CCCCCCCTTGTCCCAAACTCCCCCATGTCCTCATACCCCTCCTCTAGTCCTCAATGTCCCCAAACTCTTTTCCTTAAAAATATCACTCAATGATTTCTCCCTTCCACAAGCCAAGGGCATCACACCCCAACTGCAACAGCCACAAGCACCCTGTATTAATCAGTGAACTCCTGTAGCCACTCTCCTGCCCCCAAATCTACACCAGAATCACACCACTCCATGCTGTGGGTCTCATGACCAGCACAGATGTACTCAAGGGTTGGACTTTTACTGAAGCCAAGGAGAAAGGATGCAGCAAGAGGGCACGTCCAGCAGCAGGAGCAAAGCTCCTGTCCCATGGAACATCCCTGCTGGAAAGTAACTTGAGGATGTTTGTAGAAGCAACAGGTCATCTTGCCTGGATCATTTGTCCTCCAGGTGGTCTCCATGAGGAAAACAGGGATGGTCTTGCCACAGAGCAGCAAATTCCCTCTCTGACATTAGCTAGTGACAAAGAGCATACTGAAAACCCCATCCCACATTGCTGCTGCTGCTGCTCAGGATACCAGAAAACCCCAAGTTTTCACCAAGGTAATGACAGGAATCATCACTTAATCAACACTGATCTCATTATTTTTCAGGTTTCACCCAAATCACAACTCTGCAGTTGCTCTTGTTTCTGTGCTCCAAAGCAAATACCCCAAAACCTGGCAGGAGAGACAGGACAGTGGCTCCCAGAGCAGCCAAGGGGAACGAAATCCCTTAGCTAAGAGCCCTCTTCCTCACTTGCAGCAGCAAAGGAAAGCTTTTGACAAGCAAGAAGCAAAGGCTGCCCTGGCCTCTGCAGGTCTGGATGTTTTGGCTTTCAATAAATTAAATTATGGCCTCCAGTTTCAGAAGCCCCCGTTCAGAGCCCAACACAGCAAACATCTCCCATGGTGGTATTTTTGGGTTTTTCAACCACAGCTATAAATAAGCTCAGTGTTTTGGGGCGTCCGTTATTTCAGCAAGCGTTTGGCCAGGCTGGCAGCCCCCACTGAAGCTGCCAGGTGCTGGATGGAGGCACCTTACATGAACCCTTCCATCCTAAACACCAGAATTACTTTTTGTTAAATCCTCCCTCTTCACACCCCTGACTTTGGGGAGGGGATTTTTCTTCAGAAAGGTTTCAAAGTGAACTCCCCACTGCATCTCACCCCAAGCATCTCCAGTAACAGGCAATTGGGAGCCAGGGCTTTGCAGAGAAGCAGAATCAAAGAATCATAGAATGATTTGGGTTGAAAGAGCCTTAAATATCACCTTTAAGGTCCAATCCCCCTGCCATGGGCAGGGACACCTCCCACCAGACCAGGTTTCTCAGTGCCTCATCCAGCCTGGTCTTAAACATCTCCAGGGAGGGAGCATCCACAACATACATAGAGACATACAGAGAGGGCTGCAGAGACCCAGAGAGGTAAAAGCACTGCTCCCAGCTCCATTATGGGACCAGCACATCACAGCAGCAGCTCTCACTGAAAAGAGACTCCACCAGAGCCATGGCGTTTTTTCAGTTTGGGGCAGAGAGAAGCAGACTGGCTGCAGGCACTGTCCCCAGAGAACAAATCCACCCCTGGGACCTGGCCCCAGCCCACTCACAGCTGTGGAACAGCATCTGCATCTGAAGATAAACATCCCTCACCTCCAGCAGGACCTGGCTTTGGCATAAAATGGCACTCTGTTTAGGGCAGTAGCAGGCTGGGTCTTGGAGAACCAGAGCTCTAAAACCCAATTAAAGTGATGAGAGCACTGGAAGGGTTTTGTTTCATGCCAGTGGGAAGCCAAAGAGAGACATTTCCCATCACTCATGTTCAAACACCAACACAAATCATTCTATGATTCTATGAAACCTTCTAGTGGCCTCCCAGGGGCTACAAGAATGAGGAAGACACTTGGATGGGCTCTGTAGCCACAGGACAAAGGGTCTGAAACTAGAGCAGGGCAGGTATGGATGAGACATGAGGAAGAAGTTCTTCCCAATCAGAGTGAGGAAACACTGGCCCAGGTTGCCCAGAGAGGCTGTGGATGCCCCCCTCTCTTTCTGGAGGTGTTTAAAGCCAGACTGGATGAGGCACTGAGCAACCTGGTCTAGTAGGAGGTGTCCCTGACCAAGACGGGGGTTGGAACTAGATGATCTCTAAAGGTCCCTTCCAACCCAAACAGTTCTATGATTCTGTGACATTAAGAAAACTTCAGGAAAAGAACAATGCATTAAAAACTCAGTATGTTTCTCGTAAAAAAAAATACATATAATAATTAAAACCATGGCTCTACACATTTGATTTAATAAAATCCTGCCCTTCTGACACATCTGCAGAAGGCAACACTAAGCTCCAAATGCATGGAGAGCCACTCCAGAGGAAGGGTTGAGTTGTCCCGGTGGGGTGAGAGGAAATGAAGAGAATCATAGAATAATTTGGGTTGGAAGGGACCTTAAAGACCATCTAGTTCCAAACCCCCTGCCATAGACAGGAACACCTCTCACTAGACCAGGTTGCTCAGTGCCTCATCCAGCCTGGCCTTAAACACCTCCAGAGAGGGGGCATCCACAGCATCTCTGGGCAACCTGTTCCAGTGTCTCACCACCCTCACCATAAAGAATTTCCTTCCTGTATCTAGCCCGAATCTACCTTCTTCCAACTTGCATCCAATATTCCTAGTCCTTCCATCACATACCCTATTAAAAAGTTCTAGCCCTGCCTTTCTGTAGCCCCCTTCAGCTACTCTGAGGTCCCCCCTGAGCCTCCTCTCCTCCAGGCTGAACAACCCCAACTCCTTCAGCCTGTCCCGGGGACACAGGAGCAGGGAGTGTGTTTTGCTGGGGAGCCCATGACGCCATGCAGGGAAGGAAGGGAAGGCTCTCAGCCTTCTGGCCTAAATTATCTGCTAAGACAAATAATCAAATGGCAGGGACCACACTGCTCTGGCGCCAGCGGAGCGAGGGGGAGGCTGAGCCCCAGCGCCGCGGGAGCAGGTGGCAGCCCCTGCCTGACCCATGGCAGGATATTCCAGGGCCATCCCCCCAAATCCTGGTGCTCTCTGAGGAAGCCAACCCCGGCTCACGCTATCGTGGGAAGTTTTTAATGGCTCTGCTCGAGGCAAGGCCTCCCGAAAATGTTTATATTAATACTTAGATGTTGGACAGCCCAGCTCGCTCGGCCTCAGCTGGAAAGCAGGCCAAGCAGCTGAGAAACATCTGGCTTCTAACCTTGGACAACATCTAATCTGGTAGCCCAGGGATTTAAGAGGTCTCTTTTGGAGGGACAGAAGTTTGGCAGACACCTTGCCCTTGCATCTCAAGTCTTGCTCGCTGCTCAAGGACAACACATGCAGCACATCCCAGTCCCATTGACACAACATCCCACTCTCCACCAGTACAAAAAGCTGGAGTTGGATGTTTCTCCTGATTTTCAGGGATTCTGCTGAAGGTGTGTGAGCAGCCCCAGCCCTGGAGGGCAGAGAGAGCAGCCCTTTGCAGCTCCCCCCATCCCCTTACCCCACTGCTGCCTCCCCTCCACCTATACTTACACTCAAATAAGCATAAACCTGCCCAAAAAAAGCCTCCACCACAAGGCAAACAAAAATCCCACTCTCTGGAGATCTGGAGTCCATTATCAGGCCAGTTCTTAACATATGGTTTCACAGCAGCTCTATAAAACGAGTGAGTAGAGGGGGAAAAGGACTCATCGTTGCTGATAAAGAAGGCTCAGAAGTTTGTTTCCCTTTTCCTCGCAAAACTCCTGCTTTTCTTCCAAGAGAAACTTCAGCTTTGGCTACCCTGAGACATTCTTTGGCAAGTGGAGAGATAATGATGTAAAATACAACATAAAAGAGTAAATGTTGAGCAAAGCAGAAGGGAAAAGAACTTTTACACAGAGCATTTCACATTTTTTCTCCCCCTCCATTGCCCATCAAGGTACCAGAGGGCTCTCTAGACGTGTCTCTCTAGTGTCAGGGCAAAGCCACCAACAACCTGACTCAAGAGGCAGAAAATCAGGACAGGACCCACATTTCTGAAAACCCTTTGTAGGCTTTATTTGAATGGAGATAAGGATGAAAAGAGGTGACAAGAGACTTGACAGAGAGAACCCGATGAGACTCTAGCTTATCTCCTTATCTTCCACATCGTCTTCTGCTCTTTGTGTTTCTGTTATAACCAACATAGAAGATGTAAAGGCACAAGCACCAAGGACATAGCACCAAGAAAGGAGGGTGAGGAAGAAGACGCTTAATAAAGGCCAAAAATGTCCCTTCCCTAGCAGAAGCTGTGCTGGCTCTGGTCCAACAAAGCACTTAAGCATGCACCTAACTTAAATGTGACTTTGCTGGAGCTCTTCACAGGCTTCAAAGTCAAGCACATTCTCCAGCAGTCTGCTCCAGCAAAGCCAGAGGAAACAAGGAAACCATTAAGGGACCCAAATCCTTGTCACCAGCAAGGTTAGCATACACTTGGAAAGCACCCCAGCTAAAGATCAACACAATATGGCAATTTCCACTGACTTAGGAAAATGCTCAGCCATCAGAAACTGCTGCTTAAATATAATAACATTAAAAAAAAAAGAATAATGTCACTATAAAATTCTCCTCCTTTCACCTCAAGGTAGGCAGAGCTTGAAGCCAACCCATATTTACAGGTAGGGGCAGAACTGGAACTCCCTTGTTTCAGGGTAAGCTGGTGCCAACTTGAAAAAGAATAATGTTGAATTCACTGGGCTGTTTCTTGCTGTAGGAACCTACAGTGTCCTGTAGGTAAAGCCCTGACCTCAAACACCTAACGGCCTGTCCCCACAGACAGTGAGGTGAGCCACAAACAGCTCCTGCAGGAGACACTACAGAGGATGGTATTTGGCAGATCCCTGCTGGGTTTGTTCCCCCCCTCAGAGCTGGCACAACTTCACACTCTTCCTCAGCCACAGGGCTGCTGCTCCCCAAACAGCCCTGGGGTGGGTGAGCCACAGACAGGGCTGATATCTCCCAAACAGCTGATGACTCTTTTTGCTTTTAAAAAAAAATGATTAATGATAGCAGAAGAAACTTAAATTTTAACCCCACTGCCAGAAGTTGGCAGAGTAGAGGAATGACATATTTAAGCATGTTCAATCCTACATACAACACAGAGAGGGCTTTATTACAACAAAGTAAGAAGCAAACAGCAATTAGTCTTCATTAACAATTAAAAATCTCGCTGCAGTGCTGGCTCTCTCCCTTGCAAGTGAATGCCTGAAGCAGTGAGGAAGTCACGATAAACAAGCTTTCAAAAAGTGAAATCCATTCAGGGTAAAGATGAAAAGTGGCTCCCACAAGAGCAATTAAGGTTAACGCATCTGCACCTCTCCCAGAGCCTGAGCACTGCAAAGCTTGTTAGCTCCCTCTACTGTCCTTCTAGCAGAGAAAAAGGGCCACACATCCTTTGGAAGACCTGGCATTGAGGGAAAGTTTTTTTGGAAATGCCCAGTCCATTTCCAGGCTGGCTCATAGACCCATGGCAGCGAATTTGGCCACCTTCTGCTCACACCCGCTCCCTTCCCTCCAGCCACCCCCAGAAGCAGCTCCTACTCCACAAACAGTGTTTATTTTATAGCAAATACACTTTTAATCCCTTCCTATCCTCAAGAGACACTGGCTCAGGATGTGAACTTAAGGTGAGTGAGGATCAACTACAGACTTTGCCTTCCCATTGCCAGAGGGAGGGTAAACACAGCATAGATAGTTTCATTTCCCCACCTCAAGTCTGAAACATAAAGGAGGAACCAGGCTGTAGGATGACCAGACTCCTCTACTATGTCCCTTGTAGGTCACACACTGACAAAGCTACAGCACAGATTCAACAGCCCTGACTCTTAGGACATTATTTTTCCATACTGCTCCTGCTTGGCTGAGTGGAACAGCAGTACATCAAAGCAATGACATGTTGTGGTGACAAAATGACAGTTTGTCATTTTTAAAATCTTAATCTCCTATGGCAAATGCTGTCACCACACAGCTCCAGCCAGCAGAGCTCCTGCCACAGCACAGCCCAGGTCAGGGGGATGCTCCAACCTGCACAACTTGCACAGCAAAACACATTCAAGGTTTTAAAACCATGACTTGATGTCCAAAGTTTGGGAGCGGGCGCAAACAGGCACCAAGCACATCCTCCCAAAGAGCAGCCTGAATGCACTCTTAGGGCTCTAGAAAACAAGAGATAATCAAGCAGCCTGCTATCATTATCAAGTGTTGCTCCAAATCCCATTTAACATCTTTAGATAACAAGGTATTTTAAATAAACACACACACATGCATGATGCTGATGGAGTATTAGTTGCATTGTCTGCACAGACACCCTCCAAGCCACCCCAGCACACCCAGCAGGATTCCAGGCTGGAAGCCAGCAGCATGTTTCACAAAGTTTAACAGAAAATCATTCCCTTTTTCATTCCCAGCCCAGGAAAAAACTGTGTTGCACCACAAGGCTGAAGTGAACAACCAGCACCTTCTGAAGCACAGACACTTAGACACACTTGGAAATTTCACAGCCCTGTTTTTATCCAGATTTGAAGAGAAGGGCAGCTTTTCACACTTGGCTGTTTGAGGTAAAATTTCAGGTTGTGAAGCTCAAGGGGAACTTGACAGTGAAACACGCAGCTGGTGGGGGATTTGATTTCCTTAGGACTACAGCACACAGAAGTCACTGCAATGACACAGCACGTGGATCTAAAAATTCATTTCAGCAGCTCCTCAGCATCACAAAATGTTACCAATTGCAGAGTCTGAGTGAGCCTGAGGTTTGAACTACAGCTAAGGTTTCTCCTTGGCACAGCAGCAGCAGCTGGGTAGAGACAATTGCCTTTGGCCACCAGTTTACACACTGCTAGCTCAAAGTGATCTGTAGGAAGATACTTCCAACAAATCAACAGTTCCATAAGGGATCAAAATTCTAAACATAAATACAATTAAAGCCTTCTAATATTAATGCACACTTTTTATTATATTAAAATCAGGCAATGGTCTGATACAATAAAAAGGCTGCTTATGGAATACTGTTATGTTAAACTTTAATTACAGAGGATGTTAAATCCTTACAACTAATATTTTCCTCCAGAGAGTTAATGGAAACATCAATTGTTCATTGACTTGATAGCTGCTGCTTTAAAGTGTGTTTATTTTTACTTTTTTTTCCTCTTTTTTTTCCCCCCCTTTATTTTTTCTTATGCAAACACTGAAATTTGTCATTAACTTAGGACATACCAGGTTGATTTCAGCTTGCATCCACATTTCAGCAGTGAGTAAACCAGAAAAGGCAGTGATCTGCCAGGATGCAAAGCCAATGAAGGTCCTTAACCTGCTGTACACACCCACTGCCCCAAAACCTCACTTAAGAGATTTTTCTCTCCCAAGACTTAGAGAATTCTAGCAATATCTACTACACCCAGTTGATTTGTCTGTGATTTGTCATCACATCTTTAAGAAGGACCAAACAGAAGTGCAACATTTCATTCATTAACATTCTCGGGTCAGTCCAAAGCACCAAAATACAACTATAAGAGCCAGAGTGTGTGTGTGTCTGCGTGTGTGTGTTCAGCATCTCTTATATGCAAGTGTTTGCCCATTCAAGTTTGGCAGCAGAAGATTTCAGCAATCCTGGTAAATTACTGCTCTTTTCCCCACCTCAAAAGCCTATCTAATAACGTCAGCTGTGGCCAGCTTGGTGGTGTGTGGCAGCAGTGCTGGAGGGAGAGGGAAAATCCAGGTTTGCAGCAGAATAGATACTCTTGTTTCCCAGGCTGGTGAAGACTAAACTGTCGCGAAACCAAAACGATAAAGCAGGAGGGAAAAGGTCAAGTTATTGCCCCAACGCTTACCCCTGCCCGCCAGGGGTTGAGAAGAGTCACAAAGAGGGGCAAAAAGAAAGCAGCACCCCCGCTAAAAAGTGGGGAAGAGATTAAAAGAACCCTGAATCCCTCCCCCCACAAAGCCCACGCCACTGGTGAGGGGGACCAGGAAGAGAAAAATACAATCTATGCCTTGGCCAGAGGGAAGAAGGAAAGCTTGCCCCAGATTATCAGGGCTTTAAAAAAAAAAATTGAAATAAAGAAAACCCCAAAAACGACCACAGTCACATTCAGCCTTTACTAGAGAGAACACAAAGGGAGGGATGACTGAGGTTAGCACACATCCCCATTAGTAGTCCATAAAGCCCAGTGGAATACTGGAAGCAGAAACCTTTGTGTCTACTCTAATAAATAGCCCTGAGCTTCGACTCTATTGCAAAAGACAGAAAAAAAAAAACCCAAATAAAAAAAAAAAAACAAACCGACAACCCAGGGCAGACACACAGCAAGGTGATTGTGGGATGTATGCTTTCACAGTTAAGTTAGATGTGCCACACTGGTCTTGACAGTAATAAATTTAAATAGACTTTTCCTGATACCAGAAGTTCAGCTATGTGGACAGTGGTTACACGACAGGATTATTTGTTATAGCACAACTTATATTTCAAATGAAAAAAAAAAAAGAAAAAAAAATTAGTATCATTTACAGTATCTCAAGAAAAAAAACAAAACTTCCTTTGAATGGGAACTTCTTTTCCAGTATTTCGAGGTCTACAAGATGCATCTAGAAAATTTACTACTGTGGAAAATGAAGACAGCTTAAATTTAATAAGGGGGGGCATGTTTGTTTTGTTTTTGTTTTCTTTTTTTTCTTTTTTTAATTAATTGCTGTAACATTGTCCTTCAGGTGGCTGAGGAAGTTTCATATTTTCTTTAGACATCATTAGACGCCGAAGCTCTTGCAGAACAACTTTGATACTATAAGAATTCTGCCATTTTGCTAGGACTGATATGGCTCTGGGGTCCACCTAAAACAGACAAAAACATCACTCCTGTCAGAATCCACGTGTTTGTTTCACTTAACCCCCCCCACCTCACACCTTCCAACTACAGATCCTACAAAGGATCTGAATGGAAGAAACTAAAGAAAGCA
The DNA here is from genome assembly GCA_013400935.1 of Turnix velox. NCBI lineage: Eukaryota > Metazoa > Chordata > Aves > Charadriiformes > Turnicidae > Turnix > Turnix velox. The sequence continues at coordinate 280,389 of VZTY01024719.1, read as the reverse complement.
AAAGCAAGCAAGTGGTTTCCTAAAAGCACAATAAATCCCCACGTGATGCAATTATTTATCATTTACAAAAGGGTAGGAAAAGTAAATTCTCCATTCTGATTTTAGAACTTACTTGGCTCATGCACTTCCCTCCTATCCCCCCTCTCCTCCTGCTCCAAAAAACAGCACCAGCAAACAATATGTAGTTAAGCAAATTGCAATTATAAACAAAGCATTAATTCAAAGCTGCACAAGGAGAACCACGTTTAAAAGGAATAAACCCCAGAAACTTACCACTCCATTAGAACTATTTACTCCATTCATATTTATTTTTGTTACAAATCTTACAAACGGAGGTGCTTCTGGATACTTAGGCCCACATTCTATTTTAAGGCTGTATATTCTGTTTTCATAAATTGTCTGAGGGGAAAAGAAAGGGGGGGAACAATTACATCAAGCAGTTCAATAAGCATTTGGTTAAAAGGGGGAATATTTTAGGGACAGGCAAACTATTAAACATAAGATCAGTCCCTTATTTGCCACACCTCTGGGTTTGGGTTCATTTTTGAATATTAAGACTATGAAATGTTACTTCTACAGGGTAATAAATCCTTCTGGTCTTTAAACATCAAGTGTTCAAACAAGGAATGAAACTATCATTGCTTCCCACTCACCATTTAAACCATCACAGCCCAGATACCTACTTTCCAACCAGTCTGGACAAAGCAGCTTTGTTTATCAGTTGACTAATGAGGAAATACCTTGAAGTCAAAGCTACAACTTTTGCTTCAGCAACTGTCTAAAGTCAGTCTGTCCTACTACAGCACTTGAAAAGTATTCTTTGGTCATAAATCAATGTGTCAGTTCTCAGAGAGAGGAATGCTCCAAGATTCAACATGTTGCAAAAAACATCATTATCCCAAACAGCATCATCACTTTGTCCCCACAACAGTAATGCTCTGTTGTACTCAACAGCCAACAGACAAACCCTGGGTCATGAAATTTGACAAACCAGTCAAGGGGTACAGAATGAAGACAAACATAACAAAGCTACATTGATTCATCAATATTCAAAATTAATGAAAAAGAAACAGTTCATGTTATTCTGCATCTTGAGAATACCAATTTTTGATGAGGTGCTGAGGTGCAGCCTGGCAGAGAGCTCTCACTGAGCTGGGCAGTTGGCAGCAGTGTTCATCAGGAGGAAGTTCAGACAGACAAGCTCTCAAGATTTAGAGCTTCTCATGATTTCCTACACCTTCAACACCACAATAAACATTACAGTGAGACAGAAAAAATACAGCAAACCTGAGAGCAGAAACCTAGAAGCAGTCAGAAACTCCAGTTCACCTGGAGGTCCACAGCTCCACAACAGTTGTCCAACATAGAAAAACTTCTGCAATCCTTTTTGAGAGTCTGTTACACCCCAGAATACCTTAATATTCTCTTAATATTGATTGCTTAGAAGCAAACCACTATTAAAAAATTTAAGAACTAACTTCTTGATTCAGCTGCTAATCATCTGTGCAAATAAAATGGCTTTAAACCAGTTTACAGTGGGATGAGCACCTGGCCAGCCTGGTGGCCTCATGATCCCTCAGCTAGCCTTTCACAGGGTGACAAACTAAATGATACCACAAAGTTTAGGGGAAAAACTCTAACATTTTAGCTCTGCTCAGACTGCTTAGGTTTCCTGGCTGAGCCCCCAGAGACACCTTAGACACAATTAACAGCTCAGAGGTTTGTTTTAGGGTCTTTACAAATAACCACACTGAGATTAAGATCAGTGGTAAATGGAAATCCTTGACCCTGTACATGACTATAGTGAATATAACTTATGAGCAGATAAAGCTGAAGTTTTCACAGCGCCACTGTTTTTAAATAGCTTGTATAAATATGCTGAATCACTGGCTGTGAAACCATCCACACAAAGTCTGGGAAGAAGCACATTTCCATGTATGGTAGCAGGGACAGTGGGAGTAGCAGCACGTATCTAACTGCACCAGGAGTTATTTTTCCCTCTGGGATACCCAACAAAAGATTCTTCCACCTGCTACAAACATGACTGCTTTTTACCCAGAAAGAAATAAGATTTCAATTTTTTTTTTTTTTTTCATAAGCTCACAGCCAGTATTTCCACATCCTATTAAGGAAAAAAAAATGACAATATTATAACTTAGTAAGAACAGTGCTGAAAGCAGGGCAGCCACTTAGTCAACAAGAATGACTGAAAGTTCCCGGAATCTCTCTCAATACAGCTCATTGCTTTCAAGTAATAAACTCAGAAAGAACTCAAGACACTTTTGGGAAAAAAAAAAAAAGTCTGTGTGTCAGAAAGACAAAAGAAGCTCAGCTGAATCATCTCTTGTGATAGGCCTCTCAGCCTCATCAGCAGTACGACATAACTACAGATTTCCATCACCACTGACAACTCAGCACACGCCTGTTTGCACATTTCAGCTTCTATTTAATTTCCTAAATTAGATTTCAAGGCTGCTTAGATTTTCCATAAAGTGCATGCACGCAGTAAGCTCCCTTCAGAGCCTTTGTGCAGGCTCATTAACACTCTCCTAATGTTCTACAGTCAAACCCTGTTCTAGAAAATGATTTGGGCACATCATAAACAAATTAAATGATTGTGAGTGGGGAGATGTTAACAATGGCAGACAAAAAATATACAACACTTCAGGACGAGAGAGAAAATGCTGTGTGTGTAATGTCATTTTGAATCCTTGTACAGCCTCACAGCTGCCAGAAGAGCCAACAGAGACAGAGACACGTAGGGCAGTGGTTAAAGGTCTGTACAAGTCCCCATATAAAAGACAGAGGACACTGGAATTACCAAGAAATGATACTGGGGCCAGGTCTAGAAGATGATCCTAACTAATGGGGGATAGGGAATCAGTTACAAACTGATACAAGTGAAGTTATAAACTAGAAAATTTACTCTATTTTACCTCAAAGCAGGACACATGGTAAGGATAACAAGGAAATAGAACAGGGATACACAGTGATAGCACAGACAAGTTTTGGGTTTGGAATTTGTGCATGCACACTAAGAACAAGCAAGTCCTCAAGTTCACTACTGGAGAGCAGAATCCCACATTTCAGCAGGGTTTGGGATGAGGGGAGAAGAGAGGACAGAACAGTACTACCACAAAGACTAGTAGTATAAGAAGCTACTTCAGGAGAAGACTTCCAAAGAAACTGAATTCATTAAACTTTGAGTTTCCTGGGTTAGCTGAAACTACAACAGCAAGTCAGTATTGCTGCAATAAAACAAACAAACTCAAAAAACATAGCAGAAAGACCAGTAGTGCTGAACAAAACATCAGCTCCATATGAAATCTCACTTAGCCAAAGAATTTTAAACTTCACTCCACTCAAGAACACAGGACACTACTACCCTGGAATCTCAAAAGCTGCATCTGAATGAATCTGTAAACACAAAGCAGACATGTAACACAAGTAACCAGACAAAGGCACTAAAAATTCCAAATAATAAGCAAAAAGATACAGGTACCTGAGCCCCATTATTATATGGAACTTCAAACTTCAACATAAATCACTGACTACAGTGTTTTTTTCATTCATGTTTTGTTCTCCACTTTGTTGGTCAGACTGAGAGAAGAAAAGGGGGGGATGATAAATAAAAGTACTATTTTAAAATTCAAGTGGGTACTTACTCTTGGAGGTCCAATAATCATTCCTGTCCATCTTGTAAGTGTCATATCCTCATCGTCCTCTAATCCCCAGCTAACTGTTCCATCACCTACTCCTTTCTGACCTTCTTCAAGCTCTTCCAACAGACGAAAATTACGAGGAACTTTTACTCCTGAAAACAAACAGAAAAAACCCCATTCTCAGTTGTGAAATCTAGCAAAGAAGAAGCTAGTAGAATTTCATTGATGCTTCCAGAAAACATTCTGGATAAAAACATCATGAAAGAATTTCAACACCATGAAGAAGATCATACACTTGGTTTGGATTTTTCAAGCAAGACCAATATACCCACAACTAAACAGGCCAGAGAGCAGGCCAGATGTTGGAGTAGCAGTAAAATGAAAGGAAATCTCTATGCAGAGACACATACAAAGCTCTAATTAGCAATTTTCTCTATGATCTATAGTATAAAATTTTAGGCAATCCTACAGAACATCACCATGAGAGGCTTGATACCACTCAACTCAGAGCTGTTAAAAATACCATTTAAAGCAAATAAAACCCTTTCATAACATTAGGAGGTTAATCTGAAGTTAATTTAAGTGGGCTTTGTCAGCAGCAATAGCATCCTTTGTACTTCTGACCTCTGCCACCAAGGCATTTCAGCACTTCCTAATTGCCGGCACATTTATCCTCAAAACACACAGCAAAACAGGGAGATTTTCTTATCCACATTTCAGTGATGGAAAACAATGGCACAGAGAGCTCAGGCGACATATCCAAGGTCACACAATAGGTCTGTGGTGAGGGAGGATGTCAAACCAAGGACACAGGGGACCCGATTACTCATTCTTCTTCAAGGTAGCCTGACCTCAACCACCACAGAACACAAATGCACTCTCAGCCACCACTTCTCCCTCAAGGTAATGTGTGAAGAATGTCAGTCTCTCCAATTGCAACAAAACTATATTTAACCAAATCATTTTCACCTGACATACAGGAAAAAAAGTTTGGATTTGGGTTTTGGTGGCTTCTTTTTCCCCTCCCAAGAGTAAGAAGTTTATTATTCACCAGCAAATGATAATGGAAAATCCCCTTCCTCACTGTCATTTATTACAGCAGAAAGAATGGAAAACCAGCCTGTCAGTGCACTAAGTCAACAAAAACTCCCCAGCCAGAAGCCAGCATTTTCACACACCCAGGGCAGGGCAAGCTCAGGACTTCTGGAAGGGATCGATTGGTAACGTTAAAATCCCTTTTAAATACATTAACCACCTAAAGAAACTAAATATCAGTGATGATCCTGGTGCAGAACCGGAGTTGTCCAAATTTCATTCACTACAAAGCAAACATAAAACTTAAAAAGCAAATTACTAGAGGAATTGATTTGGTGATGAGTTTGAAAGACATCCAAGATAGCAACATTTAAGAATATTCTGGGGAAACAGGACTTTCAGTAACAGCTGTAGTAATGGTATGAGGAGAAACGTGGGATATCAGAAGAGGCCAGAGCTGCAGGAGCTACAGCAGACCTGGGGGCTGCTGAACACGACACAACTCATACCATAGCAATGTGACATCTCTGCCTCCCAGAGAGCGACCTGCTACTGTGGCTGCTGAGTAACAGAAATCTAAGGCTGCCAAAGGAAATGAGTCAGTAGAGACTGGTGAAGCCATCACCATAAGACTAACTGAGCCTCAAATCCTCAGTGGTTACCTGGGCCTCCTGGGGACCACTCTCACCTCTCCTGCATGAAGAACTCTCCTGGTAACTCTTACAAAGCAAGGAGAGCATGTGCCTTGTGCATATGAAGGTTCAAGGATGCAGTAAACACCAGAATCATGTCAAATTGTCCACATATTTTCTAATTATATTACAAATGCTCTCCAAGCTCTCATTAGGGGAGGCAGAGAAGAGTCTAGCTCTAATGCAGAGGATTAGAGAGCTGGGAAAGAAGAGGAATGGATGAAGTATGAATGACAAGGTGTCACCACACACACTACAGGCAATGACTGGAAGCTGCAGCCTGCCAGGGAACAAACAAAAGGTCCTTCTGGAGGGTGAACTCCACCCTTGGGTCTGACACAGCAGCTTTCCCACAACACAGGTGACAAGGCAAAGAAACTATCAGAGGCTGTTGTAAGAAACCCAACCTGCACCTTGCCCTCTGGCAAAGCAATAAGCCCAAGTCAGCACAGGATCAGCCTCAAATGTGTTGTGTTGCCAAAAAATACCCTCCCCTCTGTGCCATAACAGTGTGCTTAACATGCACTGGGTGATGCGTAGTGAGTGACCAACCATTTCCCATGAAGGGACACTTCATACTAGACCAGGGTGCTCAATGCCTCATCCAGCCTGGCCTTAAACACTTCCAGGCCATCTGATCATAAATGCTTTAAAACTTTTTTAAATAACCTGCCCTTAAGCAAGGCACAGTGAAAGCCCAGATTCACCCTTCTGCTCAGATGCACAAAGCCATTAAGCCAGCCCTGTCTCCTCTTCATTTACAATGGCCTGGAGCACTCATGGGCAGCTACCACATGCTGCTGGGACCCAAAGCCACACACACTTTACCACTTGTGGTCACATGCAAACAGATCTTCATTATGTTCACTGTCCACCAAGATTCCTAGAAAGTGATCTGCCCTCTTCTAGGCACACACAACATATTCCAAGTACCTACTATGGCTAATCCATGGCAGATTCAGAGTAAGATGCCCTGTGCCAGCTGACACAACCATGAGTCAACTGCTTGTCTTCCTCACACCCCCTAATAAATACCTTGCACAATCTCTTTCATGTAGACTTTCAAGGCAGTAACCAAACAAACCTGTTTTTCTAAGTGTCCTTCATTTAACGCAAGAAAACCTAAATAAGTATGAGGCAATTAAAAAGTAATCAGGATGTTGAAAGTACTTTCAGTCCTGTGTTTTTATTTAGCCTTTGCTGTGGCTCAGCAAGACCTTCAAATGGCAGCTGCATTTGATAAAAAAGTACAACAATATCTAGGTGATTGCTTCATCTGCAGCTTGTCTGAGTACACAGAAGTACTGCCAGCAATAGGAGAAAAAAACCCCAACATTTCAGAGCAGGACATATTTCTTGTTAATCACAACAGCAAACCCATGAAAGGTAAATTATGACCACACTGACAAGGTAAGATCTCCAATGGCAGAGGTTTGCAGAGTCTTTAAAAAAGTTCCACACCAGGAAAGAACAGAATTATTCCTGGAAGACAGTTAAATGCCACCTCGGACTTTCAATGGGTTTAAAGCACTCTAGGATTTAGTTTGAATTGCAGCACTACTAGAAAGACAATCACAACTGAATGTGCCTCAAGACAGTTCTTACAGTGATCTTACCAGTCTGAGACTCTCCTCATCTCCAATTTCCACTCATGTGAAATACACAGGACATTTTTACATATATTTCTGGCACAATATATTTTCTGATAACTTGATTTTCCTCATTTTTTTTTCCCCAAATTCAGAAACCTTATCGAGCTGAAAACAGCAGTTTAACAAAGTGGACAATATGCCTTTGAGGGCAAATGTTATTCTTTGATCCTTTTCATTCGTGGTAGTGGAACTAAATATAAACCTCAAAAAAACTTCAAGAATACATTTTTCTTTCTGAAATTAAATCAAGTTGCCAGAAATTCCCTTCAGAATTTAAACACCACACAGGACCCCTCAACAAAATGCATTTCATTCATCAGGGGCTCTGAAAACACGAACTGTCTTTCTGCTGAAGTTTTCTTCACATCTGCACCGATAACAGGCAACTCAAACTGGTCTTTCAGGCCAATATTAACAGACCAACTTTAATTCTGCCTTCTGACTAGTTCCTGATTTATACAAACTCAAGTGAAGCAAAATCCAATAGCTTTAAACTGTTGGTTAAATGTTAAAGCCCTTTTGCATTTGATGTTTAACCTCAGTCACATCAAATACATTTCTCATCTCTTTGCAGAGATTGCATTCATTGACAATTTGGTAGCTGAGCCTTGCAGCACTGCAACTGGAAAATACAAATAAATCTTTCCTTGTCTCAATGATGTAGAAAATTTCCAAAGCGATGGAATATTTAAAAGGAAATAAAAGGCTTTCAGCAACCATCACAAAGACTTTCAGGACAAAGGAACCTTAGATTTCCTGCATCTTCTTTATAATGAAGATTTTCACTTTGATAACAGATACTGTGTTGTTTTACAGATCAAAAATAACTTCCGGAGCACTTCAAACCACCTGAAGTGTTTTCTGCTGCATAAATGCTGTAGCACTGGTTCTGTCTTGCAATACTTTAAGCACATTACTTGGGAAGTGAACACGCTAGAACACCTGAGACAGACTGGCTGTATTGCTGGGGTCTGAAGCTACATAAAGCTATTCAGCAGCAAAAGAGTTAAAACCAAATGAATTCTGTAGCTGAAAAGCCAAACATTACTAGCTCAGCTAGAAATTACTCCAGAAAATAAGTCACCCTGAACGAGCATCCTGGACAAAGTCTTTACACTAACTCTCCCCAGGGAAAAACCCACCATTTCCTCTTTGCATTGTGCTAAGAAATGGCTGTTAGTGACCCAGAGCTGAGCTCTCCTCCAGCTGCCTCTCCCACCCACAAACTACCACCAGCTTTTCTTAAATTCACACCACTCTCCAGAAGGTGAATGCATAAGCAGCTTCACTGATTTTAAGATAAGCTTTGAAGAGCAAGACAGCAAAGGGACAGGATAAGGCAACCTGTTCCCCAGGGGACTCCAGTTGAGCAGTGAAGCTTCAGGCAGGATGTGCTGCCTCAGACTTCACTACTGGACCAGACCCAGGATGAGATTTGGGAGGAAAGTGCACAAACTGGGTGGAAACTGGACAAGTTCAGCTCAGCTTTCAAGAGTTAAACATCCTTAGAACCTGAAAATCCCAGCCTTCACACCACTTACAGGATTTGTCAGTTACATCTTCTACAATCCTTACTTACATATTTAACACCCTCATGAATGATTTTAAGTCCTCAGCCAGAATGACATTTCCCAAATACATTATGTAATTTGTATCATGATACATGAACAGATTTGACTGAGTATATTTTCAAAAGTTTTGAACTATTCACCTTTTCATTTAATCCACTGCACCTTCCCATTACAACACACAAGTCAGCTCTGCAGTCACCTGCTATTCCATGTGCTTTTACAGTCCATCTTATTTCAGGATGCATAATTTATCTTCCCCGTTCCTCTTCAATTACTTTTTCCTTACCCTTGAGTATTTTACTTACAGACTTAGTACCTGCTGGCTGGCAATATTTATTTTGAGATAACAATGACTATTGTGAGCACTGTGCTCCAAAGGAGACATCACGGTCCATTTGCAGAGGCTGGATACACCTTCTAGATCCTTCACCATGCTATTTCTTCTGCACTGCAAGATCTCACTTGCTTTTTACAAGCATAACTTTGAATTTCCATTTATGTTATGGGTCTCTTAACAATTACAAATACATACTTTCAACATACTGTACTATCTGGGCTATTTTCTCTTCTGGCAACATGAAATCACATATATCAGCCTGTTCACCTACTGAACTATCATTCTGGGTTTCTTCACATCCCTCTGTCTCTGAATAACTTAAATCTGGGCAAATCATTCTACTACTGAGTTCTTCCAGGCTGTTGGTAAATGCAACATCTGCCACAGCCTTGCAACAGACACCCTAGATGGATTAATGTGAGAAAAGTGAGTTAAATTACATCTCTACACTTTTCCCAGGACTAAAGTGAGAAAAGCAGAATTCAGTAGGTGGACACGGTCAGCTTTTGACCTGTTACAGCACAGTCTGCAGAACAGTGACACACAGCAAGTTCCTATAGTCTGACTGCAACACAGACCCCACACAGCCCAACTTCCCTGTACAGGAACCTCTGAGGAATCCTTGATGTCTCACCAGATCACCTCTGGCTCCTGAGCCTGCTGAGAGCTCCTGCATCACTCCAGTCTGAAAGATGGACAAACATATATGCTTACAGTTTGCGTTCTGTATTCTCCTATGAAGAGACATATCAGAATCATTAAAGTTAACTACTTTTTAAATTCATGTATTAATAGTGTGTGTGGGAATCCCATGTTACCAGCAACACAGAATTGTCCTCTGGAAGTCATACTGGTGGACCTCACATCATAACATTTCTTCCAGGTAAGGGTTTGGGGATTTTTCCCCTATTATTACTTTACCTGTTTATCAGATAGAAACCTAAGGCTTACCTGCCTAATTCTAAGACCAGCCCAATGACCTTTTTAAATCACAGGGCCATTTGACACCATTTCTTCCTCTGGGTCAGTAGCTGCTTTTAAAGAAGGACTTGGTATTTTTCACCCTCCATCTCTGTTTAAGCTCCTTTGCTGAACAACTATAAATTCAGGACATAAAATACATTCCAAGTGTTTTATAACAAATATGAATACATTAAGATCCCATGAACCAAGAGTGAGCAAAATCTGCTTTACCTGTGAGTAAACATACCACTAAGCTACTTGCACAAAGCCCCACAGTGAATCAATCCACAGTAGAGAAGCAGGAGGTGACACTTCCAGGCTTAATTAGTCTGTGCTGGGCAATGCCTTCAGTGCAGTGTCAAGAGGGAACCACACAAACTGCATTGCAGTGCCACCAGCACTATCAGGAACTGGACACTGTGTTGTTCTCCTTATCAGAAGGGGACAATCTGCATCCTTTAGCAGAGCAATAAGAAAATGCAGACCACTGCTGCAAAAGCACACTGTGAATTACAACTGGACAAAGCTCTAAGAAAGGCCCCTACTAATGTAAGCTCCTGGTCTGTACCTGAACATTCCCTCACACTCAGTTTAGGGTTAACTGCAGAAGTTCAGTGTTAATGCAACACACACTTGTATGTCACACACTGATTTCTTCCCCCCTCACAAAGAAGCAGTTAAACACAGAGAATCTCATGAGTTTAGTTGGAGCACACCATTTGTCTGATGTCCACAGTGCAGACCCACAAAACTGTGGCCCCTACTCACATCTCCCTGGCTACACGTGGCTTCATGCTTCCAGCTCTGCAGACACAAAACTGAGCTTTCAGAAATCCATGAAATAACAGGAAGCAATCCAACAGGCACAATGTGGCCAGCAGATGATGGTTAACAACAGCTTCTCACCAGGACTGCTGGCTGCAGAAGGAAAGCTGTGCAGTAGGAACAGCTATGGACCTCATCACCACAGACTGAGTCCCTTTCCACATGCACCCCTTCCATGACCACCCAGACAATTAATTCATTTAGCTGCACTGGCTTGAAATAAAAGAAGATTTGCCTTGTTCTTCCAGCCAAATACAAAATGAAAAGTCAGCAGCTTGAAAGGATTATTAAGGAAGTATGGTAGCCACAATATTGTGACATCAGAAGGGGGTGAAGAGGCTTTTAATCAAGACTTCCAACACTTTACAACCTCATACATTCAAACACAGATCTGTAAATCATAATCCTCAGCACAGCATCCACTGCATTTTGAATTCAGTTTTATAAACTGAATTATTATGAATTACCAACATTTTGATTGTTATTCCTAGAAGTTGAAAGTGGTCATCGATAGAGACCCATCTTTAAAAGAAAAAATAAACATTCCAAAGTCTTTTTGTTGCATCTTTGAGAGCAGCTCTGCTGAGATCTCACATTTTAACTTCACAGGAATCAATCTGAAAATAAGTATCACACTCTCTACATGGACTCGTGAAAACAGGAAAATGAAACTGACTGAAAAGAAATGAAACTAATTTATTTGATCCGTCGAGGTTCATTAGCAGATATCAGCAGAAAAAAAAACCACATACAAAACCAGTAGTTTTGCTTAAAGTGCAAGGACAAAAGCCAAGATAGAATCAGTTTGACTGCTCAAAGCAGGCGGGGACCACATTTTAAAGAAAAAAAAAAAAATAACTGACTTCTTGAAGCACGGGCGTCCTGACAAGGAAGTTACAGCCTCCTGATGTAACAGCAGGATGCGATTAGTGAAAAAGATTCTCACAGCAGCTCATTTCACTCCCGGTGAGTAGGAAGAGCAGAGACCGGCGGGTCAGCTCCGGACACCTCGCTACGGACCCGTTCCCAAGGTGAGAGTCCCGACCCAGCTCGGTGCCGGGCCGCAGAGAGGCGCGGCGGCCTTCCCGCAGGCCCCGGCCGGGCCCCGCGCTCCCCTCCCGGTCCCGCTTCCACCGCCAGGCCTCGGCAGCCCCCGGGGGGAGGCTCCAGCCTCACTCGCTTGGGGAAGACGGCGAAGCGGCGGGGACCGGCTCCACCGCCAACCCCCCCCGCCGAGCAGCGGGGGCCCCCTGCGGACCGCGCCCCTCGGCCCGGCCCTGCCGCCACCCCCTC
>VZTY01024719.1:246563-268292 GCA_013400935.1 Turnix velox | reverse complement strand
GCCCGCCGCCCGCTCACCCGCACCCGTGGTGGCCGCCATCTTGCGCCGCTGCCGCCGGAGCCCCGCCCCCTCACACGCGTCAACGCAACGCGGGAAGTGCGGTGGCAGAACGCGGCGCGGGCGGGCGCGCTAAAGAGGAGGAGGGAGGAAGGGAGGGGTGGAGAGTTCTGTGGTGTGCGCAGGGCACTTCCGGCGTTCCATCGAGCGGGCGGGCGCACGCCTCCGCAGGTGACACAATCGTGAGGGTCTCACGGGGGCTGCCGGAGAGGGGACGAGACACCCCCTGAGACTGGACGAGCCGCTGCACCCTGAGGTTGCCCCCGTTCCATTCGGGGAGACAGCCCCGGGGAGCTCTTAAACACCAGCACACTCTAAAGGACGTAATGCCCCCTAACTCAAATGTGATTAATCTGAATTGAATTTGTAGGTTCATTACGGCTACAAGACGAGGTACATCAGCTCCTCTACTGCTTCACGAGTAGCCACAATCACTTTGTAATAACTTGAAGCCTTTGCATCCCCCAGCCTCTCCTGCGATGCTCTGTGGGGTGAAGCCCCAGCGCTGCCCTGATCACTGTGACACTCCTGCCTGTCCCCCTCTAACACCTTTTTGCACGGCACGAATCGCCACCCGGCGTGGGGACACATGATCAGGAAGCGTAAGCGACCTCAGGCTGGTGGGATGATGGACCAGGGCATCAGGACACAGGGACCGAAGACTTGGGGGCACAGCAGGAGGCATGAAGTACCTGTGCAAAACACAGTGCTTCAGGAGGATGCTGGTGGCGACAATGACAAGTATTTTCTGGCCTAAAGAAGTTGATATGAACCCAGGAACAACAGGAAGAATCTCCAGCGCTGTGTTTTAATCAAGAGAGCATCTTCCCTTATCCCTCTCCAGCTAATATAGGACCAAGAAAGGATAAGAGGAGGGATTGGATTGTCTTTGGACGAATTGTGCTTTGTCTTGCAAAAAATTCTAAAAAAAACCTCCGTGCCCCAAGAAATCATCTCAAAATCTGCAGAAACGGCCACACAGCAAAGTGTTTTGGAGCCACAGCAAAGCCAACTCATCTGCAACAGCAAACAGAGCCAGGCTTTAGCAATAATTCTGTGAAGCTGCATTATAACGGCAACGTTGTTCTGACGGGTTGGGTTTTATTTAATTGCAACAGCACATTCCAGAGCCAGCAGCAGCAGCAGCTAGATGGCAGCCGAGCTCCGCAAACCTGCCCGGGCTATGGAGCTGCCCTGGGATAGCCCCGGCTGGCACCCAGCAGCCTCTGCCTCGGGCACGATAACGTGTGGCTTTGGGAGACAAGCTGGTGACCAGCTTAACCCCCTGCCAACCTCTGCTCGTCCCTACAGACGGACAGACAGACGCTGCACCTGAGCCAAAACCTCTTACTTCAGCCCACAGAATCACAGAATGTGAGGGGTTGGAAGGAACCTCAAGAGATCAAGCCCAACTCACCTGCTGGAGCAGGAACACCCAGATCAGGTCACACAGGATGGTGTCCAGGCAGGGTTTGAAGGTCTCCAGAGGAGACCCCACCCCCTCTCTGGGCAGCCTGTGCCACTGTTGTGTCATACTCACTGTGAAAATGGTTTTTTATTGCATTTCTGTGGAAATACAGAGATTATGCTGGCACTGCTGGCTTGTGGAACAAACCAGTTCATGAGGTTTAGGCTTTTTTGTTTTGGTTTGTGGGTTTTGGTTTGGTTATTTTTTTTAATAGTGCAGAACATGAAGATGCCAGAAAGTCACATTTCTGTCAATGGTCTGTAAGCTAGCTTGAGGAAAACCCCCTTTCTTTCTCAGCAAACGTGAGATCCTTCTTGTTTGTCCTCAGAGATCCCAGTAGAGTGGAGAGATCACAAGTAACTGGATCCAGCAGCAAAATTAAAACTGGAGAAGCTGAGAGACACAGAAAGCTGAGGAGCTGGAAATGCCACCATGGTAACTTCAAAGCAAATACCAAAACAAGCCCATCAGGCTGCCCTGAAGACTTCCTTAAGGAAAGGCTGAGCAGGATTTTTAAGGCAGTTTGCTGTGATTTTCTTCAGCTCACTCCAGTGCAGTGCTTGCCCTTGCAGATAGATCCCCAAAAAGCTCTGCTTGTAGGACCTCTACACCACAGACACATGTAAAGAAGTAAATCTGCTCCTGCAAGGCCATCATGTGACCTCAAGGAACTGATTCATTTGAGCTAAGTATGGGCTTGGCACAAAGACCTTCTCTTGAAGGTCCACCAGGAGACAGAGACCAACCACATCTTTCTGTGGAGGTGAGAGACTGAAAGGAAATAGCTTTAGAGAGCATCTGGTTAAACTGCCATGCAGGCTATCTCTGTGGAGTTCAAAAGGAGTGCCTTACTCTGCTTGAGCTCTAATCTGTTCCTAATCAACTTAAGTCAAATTTATCTTAAGCCAGATTTACATCCATTAAAGGTCCATGTAGCCTTTTGCTGCAGAATTGCCATATTGATTTTGGAGAAACATCTCCTACTTTAAATGGAACTGTTTCCAGAAACCAGCAGAAGAACAAGCCCGTTCCTACAGGTACCCATTAACCAACCTACAAGGAGTAGAAAGTTTTAAGATACTCCTTGGCTCACAGCTTGGATGGAAAAATGAAAGACTGCAAACCCCTGAGCTTGCTCCCAGGCTCTGCCCCTTCACACTGCCCTGTGACCAGTGACAGGAAGGTGGAACGTTGGGAGATGCTAGTCCCCTGGTGACACCACACAGGACTTGCTGCAGGAGTGGAACACAGCCCCAGATTAACAGCTCTCCCTGCTTTGCATAATTAAGGAAGATTAACAGCCAGATAACCCCAGCAGCCACCAGTATGAGCAGCTCAGATTTTTTTCCAGTAAGACTATAGATCAAATTGCTGAGAGAGGTTTGGGCAACAGCAATTTTTTTCCAGTAAGACTATAAGATCAAATTGCTGAGAGAGGTTTGGGCAACAGCAATTGCCTTCAATGCACTCTGGAAGAAGAGATTCTCTAAACCACTTTCCCAAAGGAAGACATTTTGAATTCAACACCATTTACAGCAAGTCTCAGATCATACTATTGATAAACTTTCATTTATGAAAGGATAAAACAAAATCCAAACCATACTAAACTGGCAAACTACCAGTTGGGTGTTCTCAGGGAGACTTCAACTCCTCCCAATGCAGAATTATTCTTTAGCATCCGCAGCAGAATTGCCTGGGTTTCCTGAAAAGTGTCATGTGGTGTCAAACTGATACTGCAGCAATTAATCACTTCAACCCAAACAAGGCTGAATGGGCTGCAAGGTGTTTCAGGTTTTAGGAGAAGCATTTTGAAGCCAGTGATGAAGTCCTTGGACCAAGCACCAAATGAAAAACAGCAGCAAGACTTAACAAACATGATTAGTATTATCCAACTGCTTTGTTATAAATATATTATATACATTCAAACATCACATTAAAATATTATTCCATTACACCAGAAGAGATTAAGGCTTTATATTATTTACAAAAACAAGCAAGCACCTTAAAAAAAATAAAAGAAAAATTAAAAAAAGAACAAAACTCCAGTCATTGACATTTCCCTTCTAACATGACGAGTTTGATACCTTGAGCTCTCGAATACAGCTATTTGCAAAGTGCCCAATGCTAGAACTATTATTTTAAACATTAACTGTCAGGGTAGGAAACACTTAAAAAGACTCAATGGTGAGCACTCCACACGAGCAAACGCCAGCATGTGTTGTACCAGGTGCTCTCCCTCTCAGCAGAGTTGGGTTAAGGTGAAGGCTTGTGCAGAAAGGGTTTGCTCAATTCCACGGGGTGGGGGAGGAGGGAGAGTGACTTTATTTGAAGGGGAAACTGAAGACACTTGCGGATTCCTAGCCCACTGCTGGAGTGGGATTCTCCAAGTCTGTTCCACATTATTACATCAATTAGATTTGACATGATAAGAGAAGGTAGAGCTGTAAGTTTATCAATCACTAAGTGCATCAAACAGTGATGGGTTTATAGGCTGCTTCCATTGCTCTGACACACTGTCCCCACACAGTGCATTTGGACACAGACACAAAGTGACAAACTCTTGCCACCATTTTCCCTAGAGGTCTTAGGCAACAAGCTGTTTTTGCAGTGGTAAATAATGTTGATACAACACATGATCACTACGCCACCATGTACCAATGGAGTGACTGTCCTGCCTTCTGAGATACCGTGATGAAGTTTTTCTAAGACATAAGCAGACATGGCTAAACAAGAAGGTGCTCAGTCAGAGTAATAATCTTCATTTCAAGTATTGTTTTAAGAATTAGTTCTTTTCATTACAGTCTGTGTTAGCACTTTTAGTTTGTGCTTCAGAGTCTGTTATGTCTTTGTGGGTCTTGAATTTGGCTGATGGCTTTTTTTCTTTTTTTTTTTCTCCTTTTTTCTTTTGTATTTTTTTTTAAAAACCAACATTGGCAACAAGGTAAGGATTGCAGAAGGCTGGCAAAAGTTATTTAATCTTCTGAGCCCATTTCATGTCGTCTGCTCTTGGCTTCTCCCCAGTAACTGCTTGGATAATGTTCTCCAAACATCTCCAGAATCTTATCTTCTCAAGTGGATAGTTCAGCCAACCTAAGGGATTGCAGAGGAAAAAAAAGAAACAACTATTAGTTTGACACAGCATCCAAATGTCTTGTAACATTTACTTCATAACGTTATTTAAATTCAACACAAGGTAAATGTGAGGGGAGTTCAGAGGTGGACTTCTCCATAGGCTTTGCGAAACTAATCAGAAAAGGGCCCATCAGGTTGAATGATTTGTGTTAGAAGCAGGACATTTGTTAGTAACCTCTTGGATTTAGTATTGAAATTTAAGTAAATAAAACCCCCAGCTCAACAACTTAACCCATTCCCCCCCAATTAGTTGCCCCATCAGCAAAGTTCAGCCTTTCCCTATGTTCCTCATGAGGCAGTGCAGCAATAAACACACACAACATGGCTCTCAAATCTCAAATACAATCCTAATGCCAGTTTTCAGAGAACTGAAATTAAAACCCCCAGTTGAGAGTGCTCTGTAGCAATGCTGTACCATACAGAGTGTTCAGCTGGGACTCACACAAGGTCAGTGTGCCTCACCCTGAACTCAGGATATTACTCACTGCATTAACTGTTTTCCTGTGACTGTGCTTCCACACCACAAAAGCTACGTGTAAGTGACAGGAGAGTGCACTGGGGTTTATCACAATGTATTATAGAATAACTTCTGGCTTCTGTTTTGATAAATATTGTAAAAATAAGCAAACTAAAAGCCATTAGCACCAGAGGAAATGCTGTTTCCCTGTAGAAGTTTTCCTGCAAGCAGGAGGAGAGGGGTGTGCAGAGGGTTCTCTGCTCTGTAAACCACATGCTCTACTCTGTGGACATTTCTGGCAAAGAGAGTGAAGTGTAAGTAAACAAAACCAAAGAAGCAGCAGGAATGAAGAAGTGGTTACCACAGTGAAACAGAGAGTTGGCAGCAGCAGGTCATGCAGGACGAAAAAGCTAAAACGCAAAATAGCAGGAGCAAGACCAGACCAGGGGAAGCTGTGGCAAAGCCAGCAATTGTTCTTGCTGGTGATGCCTTGGACTGTGTGTATGAGACAGAAACACTAAAAGGAAGAGAACATTTGGGATATTTGCTGTTGAAAAAGATCACATTTCTAGAGAGATAGATTGTTGCTAACCAGATACAGCAACAGCTTTAATGATCTATCAAAACAGACCCTGGTTTTGGCCACCTTCTGTAGTCAAGACATGTGACTGACTGGCTCACCTGTGATCCTGCAGCTCCACTCAGCTCACTCTACACTGATGCCCTTTAGGAAGTCAGCTCATGCAATTCTCATTATCTCAACCATCACCCCTCAAGGAAGGGGTGGCTCCTTCCTGTATCTGAAGCTGGCAGCCAGTGTGAAAGTGTGAAAGCTTTCTTGTGGGGAATACCTGGAAGCCCAGTTATCTGACACCTTCCCTGGCAATGATACAGGGGCAGACCTTTACACACACAGGTCAGCTCTGAAACCCAGTATTCTCCTTGGACCTGGCCATCTGCTCTCAAGTCAAGTGATTAACGGCTACATCACAATAACTAACACTATTTTACTTAGCAAAGCCCCCTTTTAAATAGTGCACTGACTGTATATTCCTCTCCTCCTCTTTCTTACTTCTAGCCTATAAAGAATCAGGGCTGCAGAAACACTTTGCTCCACTGAAAAATCCAAGCATACAAATCTTCTATACTGTATTATGTCAGACCACCACAA
Source organism: Turnix velox (assembly GCA_013400935.1). Lineage (NCBI taxonomy): Eukaryota > Metazoa > Chordata > Aves > Charadriiformes > Turnicidae > Turnix > Turnix velox. The sequence goes on along the minus strand of VZTY01024719.1, from coordinate 262,007 downwards.
CATGAAGACTTACAGAATGCATGGAGTGAACTAAAGCACGTGCTCTTTTTATATAGGGAAAAAAAAAGCAACTGCTAATATTAATAATAAATGCTAATAATAAACCTTCGGGACACAGCAGGGCTGAAAAAAGCTCTTAACTGTGGCAAGAATTTCACTATCATCTTTAAAGTCAGGCTTTTAAATGGTATTGTGGTTTTACAAGAGAACTAGATTTGTTTCTTGGCAGAGATTTCAAAACTGTTTGTCAAACCAGTGACAGAATGCAGCACAAGAGTGGTTTATTTCCAGATGATTAACTCTGTATCTTATTCAGGATTGTGTCACACTGGCAGTAGAGCATACCTGCTGTACAGGCAGCGTAACACTGAAGACAGATATGAGAGGAACCTAAAAAGCCAGCCTTCTGCAAACCCATCCGCTCCTCTGCCCCAGATCAGAATGGATGTGTGATGGAAACCCAGAATGGTCTGGCTTTTGGATCAGCACAGGGTCACAGACACATCAGGGCTGCACAGACAGGGATTGAGAAGGTGGCAGCCAGGGAAAGACCATTCTCCAAGACAACAGGGAAGAGGTGGGTATGAAGTGAGCAACTCTGCTTCCTATGGGAGAGAGGCTTTTGTATACCAACTGTATATTCTAAGCAGCTCAACATACAACTGGCTCATTAGGCAGCAGAAATCTCCACCTTTGTGCTATTAAGGGCTCAAACACAGCCCATCCCCTTCATCCACACAAGTTATGTACACAAGCATTGAGCAACCTGCTCTAGTGGGAGGTGTCCCTCCCCATGGCAATAGGGTTGGAACTTTAAGGTCTCTTCCAACCCAAACCATTCTATGACTCTATGACTCTTGCTTTAGAAATAAATATTCAAGGTAAACTGCACTTGCAGTCCTCTTGAAGGAACAGCAGCTTTAAGACTTCACTGAACAAAATCCAGTACTGGCATGAGGTCATGTTTCCTTCCAACCCAAACTAATCTCTGAGGGGGTCCTACAGAAAGACAGGGGTAGGACTTTTTAATAAGATATGTGATGGGAGGACTAGAAGTAATGGATGTAAAAGAAGGGGGTAGATTCAGGCTTGATATAAGAAAGAAATTCTTTACAATGAGGGTGGTGAAACACTGGAACAGGTTGCCCAGAGAGGTTGTGGATGCCCCCTCTCTGGAGGGGTTCAAGCCCAGGCTGGACATGAACCTGAGCAGCCTGATCTAGTGGGAGGTGTCCCTGCCTATGGCAGGGGGGTCGGAACTCGATGATCTTTAAGGTCCCTTCCAACCCAAACTATTCTATGAGAAGACCAAGGTATCATGCAATCAGATCTCAGTACTACTGACTACCCTGTGAGGGTGAAAGTTATCTTTTAGCCAATCTCAATTCTTCCCCCCAACTTTTCTTTTTTTTTCCACACAGTAAAATCAACTACAGCTTTACTAAGAGCACAGTGAACTTCGTGTCATCTTCTAGGTGTTTAGCAGGCTGTCACTAAATCCCATCCTGCCAGGTAAATTGCAGCAGAGCACTCCAGAGAGCTTGCAGTATGAACCAGGTGGCAGTACCAGTTGTAATGCAGAAGTAGGTCTCGTGTGGAGACACATGATGGATCCTGTGATGCTTCCGTGGCAGGATAATGTGCCAGTCCTGGAGAAATATGACCCAGCGTGGAAGACCAAAGTACGTGTGAGACCACTTGTGAATCTGGTTCGTCATGGTTATGAAGATGATAAGGGCAAAGACATAACACTCCCAAGGGCATGTTTCATATAATGCCTCTGCAAAACAAAATGCATATCTTTAAACTTCTGAAAAGGCACATTTCTACCAGGAAAATGATGTCGTGCTCAGACAGAGCTGCCTGGTGCTGCAGGAACTAACAAAGGGCTCAACAAAGCTGCTCTGGCAGAAGTGCCCCAAGAGCCAGTGAGCCATAAGCAATTCCAGTGACACAAGACAGGCTGGAAAGTCCCAGTGTCTGACAACTCACCATGAACAGGAAGTTAAACATCTATAAAATGAAATCAATCCCTTAATTATTGCACTTCTAGTTCATAAATTAAGTACATTTTCACAGAGGTGAAACACTTTCATACCCTTTAGAACAATGAACATCCCTATAAGACCCCTTTTAGAAAAAGAATATTTACTGTAACTTCTAATGCTTCCTTGCAAGATTCTTGAGCCACAGATTCTCTGCCAAGCAAGAGTTCTATCTCACCTTTTAGTTGTCTCATCTTCAAGGAAAAAAGCCTCCCTCCCTCCTCCCAGCAGCATCAATGCTTCCTGTACCCAGTACTTATCTCACATTCATTGATTTCTCCCCTAGTTTCATACAGACAAGTGGTCTTTATGTATCAACAAAAATGCTAAATCCACATAAGTGAGAAGTTAACAGCTTACCTGGGGAAAAGGAAACAAATTTGTATGCCATATTTGCCAAGGGGACTAGAGTCATAAAGCAGTTGTCTCCATTGGTCTCTATAAAATCATGCCTGGTAATTGCTGTGGGGTCAATATGATGTTCTCTAAATGGTCTGATGAAAGCCTGAAAAAAAAAAAAAGATTGATAAACATGATGGCTCAATAATGATCTTGGAAAGTATATTAAAGGAAAAAAAAATCAAAAAAACCCTTGCATGCATTGAAAACTGATGACTGAGCTTAATAGAGCTCTATAGCACAAAGCATGCAAGGAAGGTTCGGGCTTTCGTGATGAAAATACTTCAGGTAATTGATTTCTACTTGCAAAGCAATTCAATTCCCAAACTCAAATCCTGTTTTTGATTGCTTTTCAGTTTTATTCTTAGCTTTTATTCTTAGCACTTAGGACCTATGGATTCTAGGTCTCAAAACCAAAGCATCAGCTTCTTAATTTCACAGACAAAAAAAATCAGCCTGTGAAATGCATCCAGCCATGCTGCTACACTTACAGGGTCACAGGACATCCCAGAGTAACCTGGGGAGGTCTCTGAACACTGGTATTGCAAAACTGCGTGCAAACCTTGAAAAAGGAACAGTGTCACCTTGCACATGCCACCTAGGCCAAGGGTAAACATGGCACTTTACCAGCTACACACCATGCCATTGGGTGGAGGAGGGTTCTGGACGTGGTTACACCGGTAAGACTGCAAGAAAGGTCCAGCTTATCCACAGTGTCCAACACAGCTGGGAACACTGGAAGCATTTCAGAAAGCATTCTGTAACTTATTCAAGTTTAAGGATAAGAATATCCAACCTTTCCAACAATGGGTAGCTCCACAGATCCCCAGGTATCTGCTCCCCAGTGAAATAATCCTGATAGAAAGTCAGCTGTAATAACTCCTGCAACTTGAATGAGGAGAGAAACAGTTAGACACATACACACATTCTCACTGGCATATTTACTTTTTATACTTTTTCACAAGATTACTTTTTAATTTCCTTCTAACTTATTTACACAAGATCTACCCAATCTGAATAAATCACAAAGTCAGACTACTAGGAGTAAGAAGTTAACAACATGCCACTTAGATGCTTACAATCTTCATTAACTCTACGGATTTTATCTTCAAAAGTGCTGGTACAGAAAATACTAAGAAGCTAGAACTTTGATTTAATCCTCTCTTCCTCCTTGGCTACCAAATTGCTGTTAAAGGCACCAACAGATAATACTTCTGCAGACCATTTCTCCTCTCCTTCGTGAATGTAACCAAATGACTTCAGATAAACACTAATTAACCAGCCACTCCTGGGTACAGGGATACATTTACAAAATAAAACTGAAACATCAAACAGCTTAAAGGCTGTGGCACCTGCAGGGATCCAGGCAGAACCCAGAATGCTAATGGTTCTCTAGAAGGAACACTGCTTATGGCACTTGCACACTAAGCCAGACACACCACTCAAATGAGCTTGCTGCAATAAGCTTAAAGATTTTTCTAGCTGCCAGCCACAATAAAACTTTAAAGCTGCTTTAAAACACCAAGTGAGGACGATTTGAATTTCTAGTATGTGAAGTGCTATTTCTGACCTAATGTTCAGGATAATCGACTTTTCAAGTTTCTGGGTCATGCTAACATCTAAAAGTGAGGACACAAGAGGCGTTTTGATCAAGGGGGCTGTATATATTCCAATTAGTTATAGATCCTTCAGCCAAAGTTTAACAGACATAATTAATTTTTCACATACATAAGTTGTCCTACTTCCCACTTCCCTTCTGCAATGAAGTTTCCAATGCTGCTCTCCTGCACAAACTCTGTCAGGCTCTTTATGCTTTTGATGAATAAAATTCAGAGACGATTCCCCTCCATTTTTAAAGCTAGAAGAACACAGCATACAGCAAGCAATAAGGCTACAGGAATACAGCAAAGAGTGAGACACTTCCTTGGACCTCCATGTTCACTGAGGGATTTAGGATGATCAGGTACTGCTTTTTTTAAAGAACAAAGATATCAGTAGGTATCAGTGTGAGCCTGCACATCTTGCCCTGACCAGGTTTCAAGAGAGATTAAGCAGGTCTGGATGAAGTCTGCTGAAGAATGAGCCAGAATGAGAACTGGGATCCTTTCTCATTTGTGATTAATAAAAATATCAGGAATATGTTCAATGATTCTGAGATTGACCACCTGGTGAGTATCACACAAGCACTCTTAGAGATTCTCTGCAAAGCCAGTGATCAAGCTCTGAGAGGGGAAGACAGCCCAAACTTCTCACCTGATTTAAAATTCAGCAGAAGCACGGCCCAGATTTTAAAATAGTTACTGCATATTAGACAAGTATCATGTGCTGAGGAATTTATAGCACTCCTCAATCATATACAAACTCCTCAATCATATACAAATTCACATTAATTAAAGCACGATGTACTCATCTTGCAACCTTTTGTTAATGAGTCACTGTAAGGGAAATACAAAGATTGTGCTCAAAAGGTGTTTCAAAGCAGCTCAGTCAGCAATTCCCTGCTCCCATCTGGTGTGTAAGGCACAGTGCCTTACTACTGGCATGTCTGGCAGCTCTTGGAGAAAGCTGAAGACAATTTGTCTAAGCAGGAAATCGTGCACGCTTGTGTTTGTGTCAGACCACAGGTGTAAGCTACAGCGAGACAGAGTGGAAGCACAATGGCTTTTAGATCCACTCCCAGCAGCTGAAAGAGCAAAACAGCCCTGATTCAGGGGGAAGGTATCCAAACACTTCACTTTGCAACAACTAAAATACCATTCTTGCTGAGGCAATCACCCCATTAACCCCCATCGCCTCCAGCACACCGCATTATCTCAGCCTGAAAGAACAGCAGGAAGAACAACAAAAATAGAGGCAAAACACTGACAGTTCAATAGACCTCTCGCCTGTTACTTTGATGCCAGCTGGTGGAAAGCAAAGAGGAGAGAAAGAAGGGTGCCTGGAGCAAGTACATTATACTAAAGCAGCCTGAAAAAACCTAACCATCAGAAAGTATTTCAGAAGAGCTTACTCACTCTCCAGCAGCTCTGTACCATGAGCTGTAGCAAGAGAATGACTGTACCAAGGGTTACACATAACCAGCTTTGAAAAACTCGGTTTGCATCCTGCCTCCAGACCAGAAACCACATGGAGCAGCAATGAGATGGACTCTAATCTCACACACCCAGCATTGCCCTCAGTTAAAATGGAAAAAACAAGGCTCAGGTGTTCAGCCTCCTCTCCAAGAACTTGGTGCTCTATCATTAAGTAAGGAGGGCAAGGTAAGATTGACAGACCCCAATGTAAATTAAGAGTGAAGAGAAGGCTCAGGGGGGACCTCATAGTAGCTTGTCAATACCTGAAGGGAACTTTTTAATAGGATATGTGATGGAAGGATTAGAAATAATTGATTTAAATTGGAAGAGGGTAGATTCAGGGTAGATATAAGAAAGAAATTTTTTATGGTGAGAATGGTGAGACACTGGAACAGGTTGCCCAGAGAGGCTGTGGATGCCCTCTCTCTGGAGGTGTGGGGGGCTGGAACTTGATGATCTTTAAGGTTCCTTCCAACCCATATGATTCTATGGTTAATCATGATCTCAGAAAAAGCAAGCTATCCACAATATAGATATATATAAGCTGTAAACAGTGGGTTCGGAGAGCTACTAGAAGCAAGATCACAGCATAGAATCATAGATTCTATTCAGATCAGTCAGGTGCTTGAGAAATACTGCTCTGCACATTTGTTTCATTGCAGCCTGCTGAGAAACGGGCTAGAGGTGGAGGTGAGCACTCAGAAAACACAGGAGGAGGGGAAGAAGGCACTATAGCTAAGAAGCAAGCTGCAGAACTTGCTCAAAACAGCAGGACCTCTTTGTTTTGGAAGTAGCCTGCTGAATCGGGAGCAAAGAAAGAAGCCCAGCATTCACAGACCAAAGGTGTACAAATGAGCTTTAGCCAGTAGCAGCTGTTTCAAACTAGGTGAATACGAGACAGATGTACACATCTGCTCAAACTGCTGGTTTTAACAGCCATCCCATCCTTTGCACAAGCACAGCAGCACCCTGTGACAGACCACAGGCCAGAATATGGTCACCAGCACTGCAACAGCCAAGTTGGGCACTGGGTCACAGGGCTGGAAATACAATTGGCCCAAACATATGATCAACATGAGGCAGCTTTACTTGTCTTCCCTTCAGAAACCAGACAATGGACAGGGGGTTGTGTCACAAAATTCTCCACTCTTCCCCATTTAAGTATCAAGCAGAGATTACCATGTACATCCTTAACAAAGGGCTTATTTACCAAGCCCTTCACATGCCACCTCCTGCAGCCCAGTGTGAGCAGAAGGAAGCCAAATGAGAGCAGGATATTTGAGGTGCTCCAGTGATAAAACTATTTTGCATATTTGCAACACAAAGCTAGACTTGGCTGTCATTTTACAGGACTGGGCTTTGCTCAGATGGAAATATCAAGCTGCAATCCAGAAGCCTGAGAGTATAAAGTTTCGCATTCACTGTAAAAATTCACTTAGAGTCTCTGGAGAGGAAAAAAACATGTTATTAAATAACTCAACACTATTGTGTAACCCCGTTGAGGAGTACAGTCATTTTTAACCAGTGACTCTATGAACTAGTTGAATGTTACAACACTTCAGAGTCACAGGAGTGCCTAATCCCACAACAGAAAACTTTGTTTTCTAAAAGTGAACATGCTAAAAAGTAACAGTTATTTGTTACTCAGAGAATCTTATAAAAATAAAATGCCTTAGTCATCTGCATTTCAAACTTAGTGGCTTTCAGAACAGAGGTGGTTGTGTTTGATACCACAGCAAGTTGTGGAGCTAAAAAAATAATTCAAATTTCAATGAGTGCAAAGTGCAGCAGCATAAAAAGGCAAATAGAAGAATTTATTATTTTGGCTATTTAAATCTGAGAAACATTTAGTCAGAACTGGACATCATAATGCAAGTAAGTGGAGAACACAGCTGAACTATGAAAGAAAAGAAGGGTCTGGGTATGATAAGTATTACTATTATATACAATAGTTAGGTTATAATTTGGTTTCAAGTAAAGTCATAATGTGGTTTGGGTTGGAAAGGACCTTAAAGATCATCTGGTTCCAGCCCCCTGCTAAGGGCAGGGACACCTCCCACTAGATCAGACTGCTCAAAGCCTTATCCAGGGATGGTGCATCCACAGCTGAGCATGACATCTCATGGCATGGAATATCCCTTTATCAGTTGGGGTCCCAGTTGTGACCCCTCACAGCTTTTTGTCCTCTCCTGGCCTGCTTGCCTGCAGGGCATCATGAGAAGAAGGTAAGCCTATAATAGGTGCTCTGCAGAGAAGGGAAAAGTCTGTCCTAGACAAGCTCATTTTGCAAGACCAACACTCTAGTGACAGAACAGGTATGTCTCCTCCTCACACACACCCTCGCACCCATCACTCCCTGGAAACCCCGAGGACAGGGCACACCTCAGACTGCCAGGGACACCAAAGCCAGCCCCAGGGCACGAACCACGGGACAGCTTGTGACACTGCAGAAGCTCCCAGAAGAAGGAGATGCCCCAGGAACTGGGATATCCTCTCTCCTGGAGTCAAACAGCAGCAGATCTTAAAACAAATATTAATCTCTGACTTGGGTAAGAATCACCACCTGATAAATTTAATGATGGGAACCACCAAATTTTATTTAGAATGTCTGTCAGCACACAGCAAGCTATTCACTCCTACTGTTTTACCAGCTGACAGTGTTTGCAAGGCATCCATCACTTCCAAATGACAAATTCCTGACAGCTTTACCAAGGCCTTAGTTTCTTAAGCAAAACTACCACTGTGTGCACTTCTTTTACCCAAAAACACCTTTACTAGAAAACACAATTAAGCCACCCTAGAAGAAAGTGATTAAGAGAACACTGAATCCCAAATGAAAACCAAGAGCAAGTTCCCCCTCACTAAAAAAAAAAAAAAAGTTTAATTCACATCATTAATCAAATCAATCCTTCAGTTTCATCCATTAAAACGCCCCCAGGATCCCAGCAGAGTGAGCTCAGCAGTGATATGTGGGGAGGCTGGCACCCAGAGGAGTAATGAATGCAAATTGGAAGAGGGTAGATTTAGGCTAGATATAACAAGTTCTTCACTGTGAGGGTGGTGAGACAATGAAAGTGGTTGCCCAGAGAGGTTGTGGATGCCCCCTCCCTGGAGGTGTTTAAAGCCAGGCTGGATGAGGCACTGAGCAACCTGGTGTGGTGGGAGGTGTCCCTGCCCATGGCAGGGAGGTTGGAACTAGACGATCTTTAAGGTCTCCCTTTCAACCCAAACCGTTGTATGATTTTATAAGGAACCCCAGTACACGAAGATTTTACTGGTGTGGGACATAAGCAGCTGTAATGCTGGTTTTGTTATAGCTCTACACTCCCACCATCCACTAGAACTCCATCAAGGCCACACTCCAGCGTGTGTCAATGTTTGAGGCTCTGCTCTGAGTGAACTGGGGCCACTGAGGCCAACGCCTCTGAAATCCTTCAGCCAAAGTTCTCTGCAACTTTAAGAGAGCCCATAAGAGCTCAGAAAGCACACAGAGCTTTCTTTGTCCCAGAACACTCACGGCAATAGCACGTCCACTGTGCAGAGAAGTGGGAATGCAGAGCCAGGACAAGCAGTCCCAGCCAGGGAAGGAGGGTCGGTCACATTTCCCCCCATCAGGGTACAGCCTCCACCCACCACAACGAAGATCAGCTGCTTGAACTCATCCTCTGTCCAAGTCACATGAAGAAAGAGAACATCAACATCACCTGCCCAAGGGCAAACCTGCAGACCACTCACAATTCCACTGTCAAAGCCAACTGATAGCCTCTGGGGTTCTTTGGAGCTGAAATGGCCCAGAGCTCCTAAGTCAGCACACACACCCCTGATACAAGGGATCAGGAAATTAAGATGTGATAGAGATTGCATTAGTGTAATGCACTTAGTTGTATTCAGGCCACACAAAGTGCAAGGAAGTGTAGAATCAAAATTTTGCCCCTTTAATTATGACTTGCAGAGTCTTCACCTTTCAGTTTAGGATGGAAACCACAAAGTTACCAACAGCTATGCAGTAACTGATAAAAACAGCAGCAAAATAAATCTCTCTGCTAAAGCAGCGTGGAAGACAGAACACACACACAACTCTTTCTGTCTGTAAGATCATCTTTAGTCAGCAGAAAGCAACTTGGGGCAAAAGGCAGCCTGAAAGATCACTTTGAAGTCTCTGGCTCAGTCCTCCCCTTGTGAGGTGAGGGAGCAGAGCAAATGACAGGCTGCCACGTGAGTCTGTTACTCAGCAGAGTTCACACCACACAAGGAAGTCCATGCCCTCACATTGCCAGTAAGAGGAGGAACTGATCCTTGGTGTAATTTCTAGGTCAGGGTATTTACATTATTATCTGTAATACAGTTACTTTTGCCTTTGAAGGTATGAAAAATGAAGATCTAACTCATCCTTTAATTATAGATAGAGTTTAGGCTATAGGTGAAACAATGGAGAGGGTTCAAACTACTCCCCATTTCTTAAAATAAGAGGACACAGAGGTCCCAACAGTGCACTGTGATGAACAGGTCTGTGCCCTGGATCCAGCCCACTGGGTCACTCATCACGTTCAGATTACAGAAAGACCTAATACAAACCTGATCTACAGCTACATCTTTATTAGCAGAATGTTTACTCTGTGATCTCAACTCAAAGGTCAACAGACCAATCCAGGCCTCAGGAAAGCTCTCAATGGGAACAATTCTAACCGCATCTGTGACTCACATTCCCCATCTTACCCACTGCACTGCATGTCATAGTCAGGAATTGGGACATTTATGGAGGCGAGTGTCACAGAACTTAATAAAACCTGTGAATTACTTCACCTGGAGGAATAGTGTACTGAAGGTAGACAGCAAAACAAGATAGCACACAGCACTTATTATTTTATTGCACTCATTTTCTGTATCAGCTATCAGTTATTTCCACACCACTTTATTTACACAGAATCCGGATTCCTCCACTTCAATCATTCACTACTACTTAAATAATATTATCAGTGGATTGTCTGCTTTATCAGCTAAGCTGGTAACTAGGATATCACACAACTCAAGCTTTTATCAATAATAACTTTGGGATGAAAGCCAGTTGCAAATGGATTGCACCACAGGTTAACCATCACTGCTGAGTCTCTTGTCCATGCTTGGCTTCATCCTTATGGAGCAGCCCTCATGACACATTCTCCTCTATCCCTCCCAGCACCTCCACCTCATCAGCTGAGAATGCAGGCAGGACTAATTAGGCATGATTTGTAATAACCTTTAAACAGATATCAGGAATTTTCATTCCTCAGTTTTTGCAAAACACACACCTATCACTGCCTAAATCCACTGCTGTTTGGTTTTGCTTTTTAAAATCCTTAGCAATACACAGCAGTGTCTGTGAACAATAAAAATTCTCTTCTAAGACATACATCCACTTCAGAAAGTTTAGAGAAAAATCTCTATTATAAAGTCTCGAAGCTCGATATTTATAGGAAGCTTGTAATTCATTAGGATGCCATATATCACCTGTTCTCCTCTCAGGTAACAAGGCCTTGAACAACATCTTGTTCTATCTTGTTGATCTCATTAATGTTTATAAATATGTAAATGGGGATTATCAGGAGGATGGAGCCAGGCTCTTCTCAGTGACATCAAATGATAGGACAAGAGGCAGTGGATGCAAGCTGGAACACAGGAGGTTCCACAGAAATATGAGGGAAAAAACCCCAAACTTTTTCACAGTGATGGTGACAGAACAGCAGCACAGGCTGCCCAGAGAGGTTGTGGAGTCTCCTTGTCTGGAGACATTCAAACCCCACCTGGACACCTTCCAGTGTAACCTGGTCTAGGCGTTTCTACACCAGCAGGGAGATCAGACTAGATTATCTTGAGGTCCCTTCCAATCCCTGACATTCTGTGATTCTGTATGACAAAAGGCATTAAACTGTTCAAATGATGTAGTAGATGCTGAGGAGTCATTTCACACTCAGCTTATTTTGAAAAGAGCTTTTCCTTGCTGTAATTCCATACAGTTACAGATTCAATCAGCAAAGCTGCACAGTATCCAACCAGAATCCTTTACTAGTCCTTCCTCTCCCCTTCACTGAAAAGGTGAAATCTCCAGCTCAACCTTTATCTAGACCAGATGGCCCTGAACTGCCCAGATCCCCTCAGTGAAACACCTCTCTACAGCTAAGGCAATGATGGGAGACTGAGCTCATTTGCCTACGCTTATAATAAAACAAAAGAACAGCATTTATTATTAGAAGAAAGTTGCGACTTTTCTTACATTGCTGAAAATAAGGTCACAATTCAGGACAAAGGCCAGACTTCACAACCTGACACAAAAGCTTAACTCTCCAAAATACTAATTTTTAGTTTTCAGCCCTCAGAAGTCAAGCCTGTTTGACCCCTGCAACATCTTTTCTACCGTTTCTCTTGGGCTTTTGCTTTCTCAAAAGTTCTTTCAAGTATTTCTGCCTATCATTTTGTTTCTAACTGACAGTCTTGACAGCTCTTTGCCCTCTTGACAGCCCTTACATTAGCAGTGGCTACATAAAAACACCAAACTTCAGCAGCTACATTGAAAATTTCTCCTCTGATTTATTGAAAAGACACTGAAAGACAGAAAGCAGTAATAATTTTTGCCTTGTCAGCTGCACACACAAACATCCCTCTCCCTTTCCAATAGTAAGTCAAACCTAAAAGATTACACATTTATTTCCAGCATTTCCACAGTCTTGCCCTGTCCCCACCAGTGATGTTCCTACTTACATATCCCAAATATAACAGAGGGTGTGTGTTCCAGTCGCAAGTAGAAGAGAAGATTGTAAAAATTGAAACAGATCAGAGAGAAGCATAAGATGACAGAGATCCATTCTTGTAGTCTCTTTCCTGTTGGAAAAAGAGGGGAGAGAAAAAAAAAAAAAAGCATGTTTTACTTTTATCTGAGAGGACGTTTTGAAGTCTGAAATCATACAGACTGTTCTGCTGCCTGGATGACTCACTACATTTGTCTGACAGGGAACTGAAACAAACTTATTTTTTCCATGGGAGGTGTGCACACTGTGTTAAATGACATTCCTCATCCCCAAGCTACTACTAACCCCTTCCCTCTGTCCTTGCCCATATAGCAGGGACAAATCAGACATTCACATTGTCCTAGTTTTCTTTTCCCCAGGGATGCCTGCATAACCTTCCTCTGCATCACAGCTTTTTTCACATTTGCATTTCATTCAATATTCAGTGCTGCTGGTCTGGCTGAATCTGGGAACAAATTTCTGGCCTCAGATGCCCTGAAGCTAAATCACTTTATGATCTGTAATATTTCAGATCTGAAAGGTCCTTTCCAACCTAGGTGATTAATAAAATTATAATTTAATCATAAAGCCTGGGCATAAAGCAGTTGAATTAACAGGAAGAACCATCTTCCTACATTTTGATGGCCCTAGAATTGTTTTCCAAGCTTTCTGAGCCTGTTTATTTAATTTCTGCAGCCTCATCTGTGCTACCCTGCTCAAAGCCAAGGCTGTGACCTCTCAGCCATTCTGAGATGACAAGAGACAGAACAAGGGAGGAGAAAGGACTGCACAAATTCTCTCTTGTACCTTGTTGTACTACCTCATACCCCAACAAAACACTCATTTACTGCCAGTAAAGAGAGAACAGGCAGATCACAGTATGCTAACACTTTGAATACTCAGATTAGTAGAGGACAGCCTGCCTGCTAAACACTGCCAGATCCTCACAAGGCACTAACACTGAAAGGGAATATTCACTGCACCACTCATATGGATTAAAGCATCAGAACCAGACCTTTAATGCCTAAATCCAAGCAGGAGAACTGAGCTGTCACCTCGGCCCAGAAGAACCCTGACTGTAGTTAGTTCCTAACATGTTCAGGAGCAGCCAGGTCACTCTTCACAAATTTCAGGGGGTCAGCCACACTGGCTTTCCAGAGCAGGTAATGCAGCCACCCCTAAAAGCTGAATTGAGTCCTCCTCAACTATATCACACACTGAAAATGAAACTAGAAACACTGCAGGAAGTCAGTATTATCTCCAGTGTGCCTACAATGGACTATTTTAAAGAAGCACGAACAAAAACTCTTACAAGCTCAGAGCTTTGTTCTAGAAAGGTCACTGGTATTTAAATTAACATCCTCTGCAGCAGCAGAGGATAAAATTGCAAAATTAAATTAAGAAACAAGAAGCAGCGTATTTCAAGACAGCATCAGGTCACAACGTGGGAGATTCTATAAAGAGATCCCAGGAGTAACGAAGGCAAGAGTTAATTAGCACTCACTTCCTGCATAAGAAAACCACACCCTGATTAGAGGAGCCAAGTGGAACAATTAGCTGACTTCAGGGAAACACTGGGCTCCTTACTAGCAAGTCCCATGAGTTCAGTCCATGCAAACACCACCACATCTCAACACAGGGATCCCAGCGTGACCATGTGGAGGTATCTGAGTCAGGAATGTCCCAGACATTCAGCTCTGGAAAAACAGGAAGGAGTGGAGTCAGCAGTCAAAGGAGCAGAGTCAGCACCAATAAACTTGCACCTAAAGAACACTCAAAATTTAAAAGTATGTCCTGCATGGAGGTGCCACAGCTACACAGTATCTGCTTAAAGAAACCGTGGGAATACTCCAGTCACAGTAACTCTGCACAATTACAATATGACCCCTCTTCTTGAGAATTCAGTTCAGCATCAAGTTCCCACTTGTACCACACGTTCTGACGTTGTTTATGTAAGTTATTTACGTAATGCCAGGAAAAAAAAAAAGCACATTTAATATACTATCACAGCTGGCTGCAGATAAATAGCACTTTACAAGCTTCCCAGGAACTTCCATCTACAGCTAAAGATAAGGGGAGGATGTTGTCTGGGGAGGAAAATCCTTTCCTTGAGAGCAGGAGCACAGAGCAATAGTAAAGTCAGTGACAGCTTTCCTGTAAAGCACAGGAAGTGCTCAGAAATGAAAGATGTTATACACCCTTTCTCAAGGCAAGGAAAAGGAGAGCAATGAAAGCTGAAATGGGCAGGTTTGACCCAAACGTTTTACAAAGTGAAAAAAAAATAGGGAACACCTTTGTTTTCTTATCACACCTGCCTCTGTACAAGCAGGAACACCTTCCCCAGTCACTGCCTTGAATGTGCAAGCCAAGCTGCCCACCTGACCTGCTGGAAACTGAAAGATGCTGAAAAAGATCTTATTTTTTTCTAAACCTTTCACCTGCAGACAAGTTCCCTGGAAATGGCAAGAACACCATAAAAAGCGAGCAGTGCCAGGGAAGCAGTTTGCAGTTATTTCCACAGCATAACTGGATAGCTGCGGTCGTTTCATTAAGCTCTGACAAATAACAAGCTTCAGGAAGACCAAAGAGAAATCCAAACATCCCTCCTCTCGGGGGTACCTTGGAACAACCCACAGAATTAACACTCTGTAGTGAAAGCTGCTGTTGTTACCTTGCTTAGACCTGAACGCACACACTTGCTTTGGGATGGAAAGGTTGACTTTTAGTGTTATTTAAGGGACACGGATTCTGGGCAGGCTCTAGTGTGAAAAGGGCAGGGTGAGCAGCTGAGACCCCGCCATTGCACAAGGCGATCAGTCAATACAACAGAGCCCCTCAGGCTCCGGCACTGCTGAGCTGTGTCTGCCCACAGAGCCTCGCTGTGAGAGAGCGGAACCCATCAGTGCTGGGTTCGGAAGACCAGAAAAACCTCACCCACCGCACACACCGAGCTCCACCGACACTCTATGAGGGATCAAGAGTCGGTAGAAGGGCCCCAAAAGGCGGCGAGCCGCCCAGCGGAGGGCTAGGCCCGGCCCTTAGACCCGCTTCAACTCGCCAGCGCTGCCTAGGCCGAGGTGAGGGCGGACACGGGGCCGCGGGTATGAGGCATCCCCTCACCGGCCCCACAGGCCCCACTCCCTCCGCTCCCCCTAACGCCGCCTC